>CM065725.1:6857189-6872189 GCA_033310375.1 Conus canariensis | reverse complement strand
GACTAGCGTAGTTCTACATTCCCTTGTTTTGAATGAAGGGTTTCTTTTTTCATGAACTGGATGTGTACATCACCCCCTTCATGAGGGGCTGTGGTCTTTTTTAATCTCTTCCCCTCTCTCTCTCTCATGGCATGCGCGCGCGCGCGCGCACACACACACACACACATACACACACACATGCATACACATACGCACACACACATGCATACACACACCACACACACACACACACACACAACACACACACACACACACTGACTGTAAAACATGTGTTTCATGAACAAATACACCGTCTTATTAGAAGAAAAAAAAGACAAGAACAAACGGAGAAAAGAAAAATGAAATAGAAAACCTCATCTGAACATATATTTGAACCGGAGAACCGGTTTCACTCCTATGCGATCGTTAATGTCGACCTAAACGCCATTGGAACCTCTTTTTGAAAACAAACGAACAATTGAACAAACAAAAAGAAATATATGTAGAAAGGATGTCGCGTCCGCGCGCGAGCGCGCGCGCGCGCACACACACACACACACACAACGCACGCACGCACGCACGTATGCACGCGCGCGCGCGCGCACACACACACACACACACACACACACACACTCACACACTCACACACACACACACACATTGCTATCCCATCGCACTGAGAAATCTGTATAGAATTGAAATAAAATTGCAATTTCCGTATGATCTAATATAGGATAATTATTTGTTTTGTCTGTTTGCTTGCTTGTTCGTGTGTGTGTGTGTGTGTGTGTGTGTGTGTGTATGTGTATGTGCGTGCGCGCCCGTGAGAGCGTGCGTGTATATGGTGTGCGCCGTGTTGTGTGTGTGTGTGTGTGTGTGTGTGTGTGTGTGGTGTGTGTGTGTTTACACACAGCCAGAACATGGCTACTACGGCGGGGACTAGTTGAAAAAAGAAAGCACCCCCTGAATTGCCAGGGTGTGTCACAACAGCACTCACCTTGAAAGTACTGGCAGATCTCCTTCACCCCTTTCATCTCACACAAACCCATTCCCGGCCCGAACTGCACACAATCACATATGTATATTTATATTAAGACAACAGCACGTGTAGCGCGCGCGCGCACTGCACACACACACACACACCCACACACACACACACACACAACACACTCACACACACGCGCGCGCACTCCTCTCTCTCTCTCTCTCTCTCTCTCATCACACACACACACACACACACACACACACACACACACACACACACACACAGCGCACTCTCTCTCTCTCTCTCTCACACACACACTCTCTCTCTCTCTCACATGCACTGCACATGTGCGCATGCGCGCGCGCAAGCACACACACACACACACATATGCAAAAACACACGCATGCACACATGCACGCACACACATGCGTCCACTCACCACAGAGAGAGAGAGAGAACACAGAGAGAGAGAGAGAAGAAGACAGACAGACAGACAGACAGAGACACGGAGACAGAGAGAGACAGAGACGAACAGACAGACAGACAGAGACAGAGGGGAAAGGGAGAGAGAGAGAGAGAGAGAGAGAGAGAGAAGAGAGAGAGAGAGAGAGAGACAAGAGAGAGAGAGAGAGAGAAAGAGACCGAGAGAGGGGGAATTGGGGAGGGTAGGCGGGTGCACGGGGTGGGGGTGGGAGGGGAGGTAACTGTACCTGTCCGTTTCTTTGCTGGTCAACTATATCACGACTCCTCTTCACTCTCTCCTTCAAGGTTCTCTGCAAACAGAAACGACGCGCATGTCATTGTGCCATCAACCTTCACACTGCAGCAACAGCTGGAGCACATCAACGACAGTAGCAACAGCAGCAGCAGCAGCAGCAGTATCATCATCGTCATTATCAGCAGCAGCACCAGCAATAGTAGTAGTAGTAGTAGCAGCAGCAGCACAAATAGAAGCAGCAGCAGTAGTAGTAGCAGCAGCACAAGTAGTGGCAGCAGCAGTATAGCAGCAGTAGAGTAGCAGGAGGAGCAGCAGTAATAGCAGTAGTAGTAATAGTAGTAGTGGCAGCAGAAACAGTAGCAGCAGTAGCAGCTGCAGCAGGAGTAGCAACATCACCAAGAGCTGCAGCAGCAGCAGCAGTAGTAGTAGTAGTAGCAACAGATGCTACTGTAGTAGTCGTAACAACGGCAGCAGCTGTGGCCATAATAATAGCAGCAGTAGCAGTAGCAGCAGCCGTAGTTTGTAGTGCTATTAATGGCAGTAGCAGTTGCAACTGTAGTAGAGCTTGCAGTCGCAGCGGTACCAGCAATAACAGCAACTTTAACATCATAGTATTCGTAGTAGTGGGGGCCGGAATAGCTCATTGGTAGTGTGCCGGACTCGTAATCTTGGTGACCCTGGGATTGCGGGTTCGAATCTCCGCCGGGCCGTTTCAGTACAGGGAGATTTTTCCCTCGGACTTAACATTGGTTCTGACTCCATTTCCCATACAGCCCTTCGAATGAGACTATAAACCGAGGTTCCGTGTGTGAACGCACGCATAACATCTCGCACACACGTAAAACCCATCACCAACTTTCGGAAGAGTAGGCCAGTTCGGCCGTTGGTATGAATGACACGTTACACATAGCATGCACCTTCCCCGAAGTTGGAGTATGGCTGCCTTAAAGGCGGGATAAAAAAAATATTAAAAAAACGGTCACACACACAAAACTCCACACCCTTTTTCGGGTAGATGGGATTAATCCTTGCCTGTCTATACAGGGAGTGTCCGCAGGAGTATCAGCCTGCGTACGCAGAAAAAAAAGTAATCGTAGTAGTAGCAAGTACCACCACTAGACTCAAGACTCAGAACGTTTTATACATAAAGGCGATAGCCCCGTAGAATGGGGATATACATTATTATAAATCATGCCGCAAACTGATGTTGGTATTCTTTATCTTACATATATATTTCGCTTCTTGGTTTGCTTTACAGCAATAAATAGCTGACTGTTTAACCGTGTAGTAGCAGCACTAATGGTTGCAGTAGGCAGCAGCTTAACAGTTTAGTTGTAGTAGCTACTGCAGTAGACTGACCCTATCAACAGTAGTTAGTAGTAGTAGTAGTAGTAGTAGTAGTAGTAGTAGTAGTAGTAAGTAGCAGCAGCAGCAGCAGTAGTAGTAGTAGTCACAGTAGCAGCAGCAGCAGTAGTAGCAGTAGTGGCAGTAGCAGCAGCAGCGGCAGGAGAGCTAGGCAAACGGACGGGCCTCTGCTGCTTTCCCCTGCTCTGGTGAAGAACCACAGTGTAGCAACACTCTCGTGGCCTGCCTCCCTGTTCATCCCACTCCACACCCCGCCTTTGGAATGCCTGGGGCCCTGGCCCCTGGTCCATTCGTTCGATCCCAGCGCGACCCGGGGGGGGGGGGGGGGGGGGGGGGATAGGGGAGGGGTGGGGGCCGGGGGTGAGTGAGGGTGGGGCGCATCTCTGGGCAGTCTACTGAAGCTCGTCATCACTTTCTCAACCTGCGGCACTCCCTTCCCTTACGTCGCTTCTCCAGTTCCACTCTCGTATTAGCTCAGCTAGGACGGCTATGTTTGTTTGTTGTTTTGTTTTTTTACCCAGGTCCGTTTTTGGGTTTATCTGTCACGCGAAACTGCACCACCGATTTCAGCGAAAATCGGAGGAAAGACAGAACACGGCCTAAGGATGATGTCATCGAATTCTGGTGCAGGTCTGTGGTTCGGATCCGGATTCAGGGGTGGATTCACGATCCGTTCAGCAAGGACATGAGAAAACATGAACACTGTGAAGTCACTGTTTGGGACTGGTCCCTTATCGATGCAGTCGTACATTTCCCGTGAAATTGATATTCAGTATTCTCGTGGTACAACCTTTGACACTTCGTTTTTTTCCATATCCTTTAGAGCGAGAAAAACAAAACAAACAAATAATTGGGGAAAAAAACTACATGGGAAGTAGCCCCTTCAGTCTCTACATACTATTACTTCCCCTGATGGCAGATCTTTTATTCCTGTGTGTCGTTTATGCGGTGGTCTGCCCCACCGAAGATTAAAAGATTATAATAAATAATAAATGAGCATGTCCAGAGGGTCATGGGTTCGAATCCCAGCCATGGCTCGTCCCAAGATGGGACAAAAAGGGGCAGCAGAGGAACATCCGGAGTCATGAACCGGGTGTGGCCCAACCCCCCTAGAGTGTCAGGAGATAAGGGCCGAAACACTTGCTTGAAGGGGCTTCTCTTCTGAGGACTCTCTGCTGCCACGCTCTCCACGAGTTTCTTTCTACTGATAATAATAACCATTTTAAAGCCTACTTACCCGTCCCTATTCTTGCACTCCTGTCACACTAAAGACACCCCCCCCCCCTTTCAAATTTGGCGCGGCGGATGCAGACCAAAGGCCACATCCAGCTTCCTTCTGACTTTGGCAGGGGTCTACGCTCTCCGGACGTGCCCGTGTAGGTCTACTTATTCCAGATTTCATTGCTGAAAGCTTCCCGTTCTGCTCCGTCCCAGTAGTCCATCTGGCACTACCTTGCCTGTCATCTGCCTGCTACCTGTCCGTATTGTGAATCTGCTCGTTGTAATCCTGTGACTCCTATTCCTGTCACCTACGTTGTTTCCTGTGTTGTAGTCCCCATTGCTGTATCCTGTGACTCCTATTCCTGTCACCTACGTTGTTTCCTGTGTTGTAAACCCCATTGCTGTATCCTGTGACTCCTATTCCTGTCACCTACGTTGTTTCCTGTGTTGTAAACCCCATTGCTGTATCTTGTGACTTCTATTCCTGTCACCTACGCTGTTTCCTGTGTTGTAGTCCCCACTGCTGTATCCTGTGACTTCTGCTCCTGTCACCTACGTTGTTTCCTGTGTTGTAAACCCCATGCTGTATCTTGTGACTTCTATTCCTGTCACCTACGCTGTTTCCTGTGTTGTAGTCCCCACTGCTGTATCCTGTGACTTCTGCTCCTGTCACCTATGTTGTTTCCTGTGTTGTAAACCCCATTGCTGTATCCTGTGACTCCTATTCCTGTCACCTACGTTGTTTCCTGTGTTGTAAACCCCATTGCTGTATCTTGTGACTTCTATTCCTGTCACCTACGCTGTTTCCTGTGTTGTAGTCCCCACTGCTGTATCCTGTGACTTCTGCTCCTGTCACCTATGTGTTTCCTGTGTTGTAATCCCATTGCTGTATCCTGTGACTTCTACTCCTGTCACCTACGCTATTGCCTGTTATCTGCAAGCTTAAAGAGAACCCTCCCCCTCCCCCCCTCCTGCCCCCCTCCTGCCTCCAGACTTCATTCTAAAAACATAATAATAACCTTTTACAGACGTGATAATACCATTAAAAAAAACAAGGTAAATACTGTTGTCGTAACGTACTACATTTTTGGCTCTCCAATCATGAAATGATACTCATCACTAATGAAATTAATATTGCGGTCTTGACAAAGCCTTCCAAGTCTCCTCACCAATGACATTAACATTGCGGTCTTGACAAAGCCTTCCAAGTCTCCTTACCGATGACATTAATATTGCGGTCTTGACAAAGCCTTCCAAGTCTCCTCCTCACAAATGACATTAGCGTTGCGGTCTTGACAAAGCCTTCCAAGTCTCCTCACCAATGACATTAACGTTGCAGTCTTGACAAAGCCTTCCAAGTCTCCTCACCAATGACATTCATATTGCGGTCTTGACAAAGCCTTCCAAGTCTCCTCACCAATGACATTCATATTGCGGTCTTGACAAAGCCTTCCAAGTCTCCTCACCAATGACATTCATATTGCGGTCTTGACAAAGCCTTCCAAGTCTCCTCACCAGTGACATTAATATTGCGGTCTTGACAAAGCCTTCCAAGTCTTTCACTATCGTAGCGTCTTACCGTCTCAATAGGGAGAAAAGCAAAACAAAACAAAAAAAATTGAAAATGAACATGAAAAATAAAATAAAAAACAGAATGACTGCGTCGCCAAACAAAGGAACAAACACAGGACAAAGCAAACACAGCGCGTTTCGAAAGGCACAGGTCGGAAGACAGCACAACGCGTTTCCACCTAATCGTCGACGTCGCGTTTGCTTTTGAAATTTGTTCCTTCGTCTTGGCGGCGCAGTCAGATTACAAAACAAACACAACGCGTTTTGACCTATAGGGTCAAATCACAACAACAACAAAAACACAACGCGTTTCGACCTGCAGGTTCAAATATGTAAACCAAACACAACGCGTTTCGACCTATAGGGTCACAACGCGTTTCGACCTATAGAGTCAAAACGCGTTGTGTTTCTTTTGTGAGTTGCTTGTTCCTTCGTTTGGGCGTGATGCTGGTTTCTTTTTGGTTAGTTTTGCTGGGTTTTTTTTTTTTTTCTCTTTTTGATTATAAGTTTTTTTTTATTTTTTTTTTTTTTGCTCTTTCACTTCAACATCCAAACTAATAAGTTGATGACGCGTCTGTCAGGAGCAGTACCTGAGAGGCAACGGAGCGGCGGTGGCGGCGGCCATGGGGGACGGTGATGCTGTGACAGGTAGGGAGGTCAGGGTCGACGTTGCAGAAGCCCAGGGCCTGGCAGATGGTGTCCGGGGTGGGGTCCTCCTGCAGCCTGCACACATCACCCAGCACATGTTCCTCATGTCAGGGTCGTTCCCTTCGGGGCGCCGGGCATCACAGGCACGATGAAGGACGATCAGGGCAAAGTCTTGGGTTGGTTAGGGAACAAGTAGGGGGGGGGGGGGTGTTTTGCGTCTTGTCCTCGCCCTGTTCAGGACCTCTAACATACATCAGACAGAAAGGGGGGGGGGGGAAGGCAGGGGAGGGAGAAGGCGGGGGGGGGGGAATGGGGGGAATGGGGAAAAGGAGGGAAGGAGGGGATATAAAGAGGAACAGATGGGGGAGGAGGAGGAGGAGGGAGGGGGGTGCAGGCAGAAAATGGGGAAAATAACGAACGAGAAAGAAACAGAGAGAAGGAGAAGGAAGGAGAGATGGTGGGCGAAAGGAGAGAGTGGAGGGAAAGGAATGTAAGAGACGGGAAAAAGAGACAACAGACATATCCCCCCCCCCCCCCCCCCCCCCCCCCCCCCCCCCCCCCGTCAAGCTCCAGGTTCCTTGGACGTTAAACTCACCATACACAAGTGAACAGAGAGAGAGGAGGGGAGGGGGGAAGGGCAGGGGCGGAGGAAGAAAGAAATCGTGAGGAAAGAACAGGAGATGCATAAGTGAGTAGAGCCAGACACACACGCGTACGCGCGCGCGCGCATGCACGTGGGCAAAGACCGACAAGCCAACAGACACAAACATAAGACAGAAGACAGAGGAAGAATGAAGACCATGATTTCAACGAGACACCACAACCATGCCAGGACTCACAATGCCATCAGCAGAGGAGCGGCCATGTCGACAAAGCGCTGACACATGCCCTGCAGCTCTGACGTCGGCAATGACGTACACAGCTTGGCCATGACCTTGGCCTCGCTCTCGTTGTGGATCTCGCTCACCTGCTCTATCATGGCCAGGCCGAATGTGCATCCTGTCAAACGTCATCGCAAAATAGTTATGCTGGTGTGATCCAGCAGCGGCAACAGCAGCAGCACCAGTAGTAGTAGTAGCAGCAGCATCAACAGCAGCAGCAACAGCAGCAGCAACAGCAGTAGTAGTAGTAGTAGCAGCAGCATCAACAGCAGCAGCAACAGCAGCAGCAGCAGTAGTAGTAGCAGCAGCAGCAACAGCAACAGCAGCAGCAGCAGCAGCAGCAGCAGTAGTAGTAGTAGCAGCAGCAGCATCAACAACAGCAGCAGCAACAGCAGCAGCAGCAGCAGTAGTAGTAGTAGCAGATGCAGCAGCAGCAGTAGTAGAGTAGCAGCAGCAGCAGCAGCAGAAACAGCAGCAGCACCAGCAACAGAAACAGCAGCAACACCAGCAGCAGAAACAGTAACAACACCAGCAGCAGAAACAGCAGCAACACCAGCAGCAGAAACAGCAGCAACACCAGCAGCAGAAACAGCAGCAGCACCAGCAGCAGAAACAGCAGCAGCACCAGCAGCAGAAACAGCAGCAGCACCAGCAGCAGTGCTGTCGTCCAGCCAAAAGTCGTTGGAGGGACCATGGACAGTCACGGATTTCCATCAGCTCAGTCTGCTCTCTAACCTGACTTCTTCCTTCAGTTTCAAAGTGAAGTGACAGCAGGCGGAAGTTGAAATCAATTTGAGGAATAATTCTTAGGTGAGTCCGCCAAAAACAAGCACAAACGAATCACAAGACAAAACACGACGCGTTTCGACCTCTTAGGTCTTCACCAGGCAAGAGAAACAACATTCAGGACAATGAAAACGAAGAACAAGCACTCACTTACATCTTCTCGTATTCGGCACAAGATGGATATTCAACGTTGCAATGCAGAGCCTGCTTTGTGATCGCTCGTTCTTCCGTTTTTCATCGTCCTGTTTATCTGGCCTGAAGAAGACCTAAGAGATCGAAACGCGTCGTGTTTTGTCTTGTAATTTGTCTGTCCTTGTTTTTGGGCGGACTCAGTAAATAATTATTCTTAAAATTTCTGCCTTCAGACTCCAAGAGGAGCATAGAGCCACAGCTACATCTCGTCAACGGACCCGATGATGCGCAGCTCCCGTCAGTTGGGTCCAGTGGTGAGTTCGGCAGCCTTTGCCTTTGCCTCGCGCTCCACCTATCTTCATCAGGTCTGCTTTGGCCTTTCACATCGTCTCTTGCCCTGGGAGTTCCAGTGCAGAGCCTGCCTTGTGACCTTGTCGGCTGGTTTGTGTTGAGTGTGTGTGTGTGTGTGTGTGTGTGTGTGTGTGTGTGTGTGTGTGTGTGTGTGTGTGTGTGTGTGTGTGTCCAATTCGCCGCCATTTTTGTTTCTTCATGTTTTCCCTGATTATGGTTTATTTGTTTGTCTTTTTTTTTTCTTAGTAGATTGGTGGTGATCTCAGGCCGCTTGATGTGCAAGATTTGACGCGGACATCTGTTCATGAACGTGTGGAGTCTTTTCTTTTTTTTTCTGTCCCATCTTCTGTGCCACCTCAGTGGCAGTGAGCGCACGCCGCTGGTTTCGAACTCTCGTCCACAGCCACAGCCTGGCCCGGCCCGCCGCAGCCCCGGCAACGGCAATCCACAGGGAGCAGTCAATGTCAAGTCGTCAAGAAGCAACCCACTGGAGGAGACACTGCACTGCTGCCGAGTCACTTCGGTGGTGTTCAGTGGCGCCTGTTCTGATCTAACATACGCAGGACACCACCTACTCAGCCCCCTACTGACGACAATAACTGTTTAGTCGCGGAGCCGGCGTGAGTGAGCTCTCCCTCCGGAGGGCGCCACCACGTCAATCCAAAGACAGCCCCCATGGACTCGCCGATACCGGTGACCCCGACAGAATCAAACCAAGGCCACAGACGTAGAAAGGACATCAAAACTAAGGTCACAATGAGAGCAGGACATGAAAGGCCACAGAATTTGAGACTTTTTTTTTAAAATGCTGATAGATGAGAATGAGGACGATAAAGATGACACTACGGATTTCCATTCCGGTCTGAGACTGCATGACAGGGCTGTATTCTACGCTTACTTTCATAATCTATCCCAGCGTCAACCATGAATTCCCATACAATCACCAACACTGGTATAATCACCATCTCTTGGCGACCATGAATTCCCATACAATAACTAACACAGGTATAATTACCACCAGTTGGCGACAGTCAGCTCCTATACAATAACTAACACAAGTATAATTACCACCTTTTGCCGACAGTCAGCTCCTATATAATAACTAACACAGGTATGATTACCACCTGTTGGCCACAGTCAGCTCCTGAACGATACCTAACACAGGTATAATTACCACCTTTTGACAACAGCCAGCTCCCATACAATCACTAACACAGGTGTAATATCACCGTCTTTTGATGACAGTCAGCTACCATACAATCACTAACACAGGTGTAATCACCGTCTTTTGGTGACAGTCAGCTGCCATACAATCTCACCGAGGCAGTTCGCTCCCCCGTTGACTCCCGAGTCAAACAGCGTAAAGAATGCCGCCACCCCGGGTGGACTGGCGACGACTGCCCACAGTGCCAAGGTCACCTTCAGGCAGACTGGATTCCACGCCATGGTCCAGCGCCACAGACTTCAGAGGCCGCTTACTGGTGGTGGTGGTGGTGGTGGACGGGCTGGGAGAGGTGGGGGGGACAGCGGCGAAAAACAGATCACTGCGAAAAAAAAAGGGGGAGATTACTGGTGGTGGGAGGGTGGTTATAGTGGTAGTGGTGTTGTTAGAATTCCCCTGATAATCAATGCAGGACACCTGCCATGCAAATCCGTGTGTGTGTGTGTGTACGTCTCTGTGGGTTTGTGTGTGTGTGTGTGTGAGAGAGGGCAGGAAGGAGCAGTGCTGAGGTGAGGTGTTGGAGGGAGAAGAATGTTGATGTCTTAGTGTTTGTATTCATGTGCGTTTGTGGAGAGAAAGTAGACAGGAGGTGTCTTTTGGTTATATATATATATGCATTTATCTCGGCAATAATGGGTGCATAATTATGCCTGCTAAAAGCATCATCAGACGTCTAGTTCAAGATGAGTAACTCTTGTCCTTACAGTGAGGATAATGTGGAGTGCACCCTTCCCCGACCCTTCAGCCGTAAAAGATGTGGAATGTCTATTCTTTTCTTCTTTTTTTTTTTTTTTTTGGCTGTCCCAACCTCTGCGCCACCTCAGAGGCAGTGCACCCACGCCGCTCATTCCGACACCTCGTCCACAGCCACAGCGCGGTCGGCCCCGCCGCAGCCCCGGCACTGGCAACCCACAGGGAGCAGTCAATGTCAAGTCGTCAAGAGGCAACCCATCGGAGGAGACACTGCACTGCTGCCGAGTCACTTCGGTGGTGTACAGTGGCGCCTGTTCTGATCTAACATATGTAGAAAGAAACTCGTGGAGAGCGTGGCAGCAGAGAGTCCTCAGAAGAGAAGCCCCCTTCAAGCAAGTGTTTCGGCCCTTATCTCCTGACACTCTAGGGGGGGTTGGGCCACACCCGGTTCATGACTCCGGATGTCCCTCTGCTGCCCCCTTTTTTTCCCCCATCTTGGGACGAGCCATGGCTGGGATTCGAACCCATGACCCTCTGGACATGCTCATTTTCCACTTAATGACTCGCGCTTTAACCACTGAGCCACAGGGACACCTGATATTTGTAGGGAAATTAAGCCTTATGAAGTTCACTTTTGTTCCTCCTTGACCAGATCCAGCTTGAACACCTCTCTGCCGCTTCTGCCATTGCTTTCAGGGCTCTGGTTTTTTCCTTCTCTGCAACTGAGAGCTGTTTCATGAGGCTGTATGCAGACGTTCCTACAAACCCCCTAGCTCCAATTTCTGCAGTGAGGACTTTGACCTGATAGCCTTCTCTCCTCAGGCTGTTTGCCAGATCAGCATACTTTTCAGTCTTGTAGATTTGAGCTGCCTCCATTCTGTTCTCATATGGCACCGTGAGCTCGATCATGATCAGCTGCTTGGTTGACTTAGAGTGGACTACTATGTCTGGTCTCATGCCACTCTTGCTGATGATCTCTGGGTGACTCTTCCATTCTGGGAGGTCTGCAGTGCACTCCCAGTCATCTGCCCCGTCCAGCAGACTCTGCCTGCATGTTTCGAGTGGCACTGTTGTTCTTGGCCATGATTTGCTGCCTCCTGCCGTGAAGAATGTTGCGGGTGATTTTGGAGTCCTGATTTTCCCTTTTGTGGTGTTGGTACTAGCCCAGACTACTTGTACAATCTCTTTGAGCACTTGGTTGTGCCTCCATGTGTACCTTCCTTGAGCCAGGGCTATTTACATGAGCTTAGGACATGCTCCACTGTTTGTTTTTCATGGCAGAGGGGGCATGCAGGATCGTCTGTTTTCCCCCACTTCACCAGGTTTGCATTTGAGGGCAGAAGGTCATATGCAGATCTGAGAATGAAGCTGATCCTGCGAGGGGCCATGTGCCAAATGTCATTCCAAGTGAGACTTCTTTGGAGTGCATTCTCCCACGTTGTCCATTGCCCTTGCTGGCTCTGCTGGACTGCTTTTTGGAGTCTTTTTTGGTCTTCTTCTTTTCTCATCTCCTGAATCATCATGTCTCTTTTGGCTTTTCCTTTGGCCTTTGACCACCATTCAGTTTTGGTCACCCCCAGTCCTTGTCTGTTGGTCTGTGTGTGTCCTGTTATTTCTCTGATCTTGAGACTTTCTTTTGCAGAATCCATCGCCTCTTGAACTTTCCATTTTCTGCCTGTCTTCAGCTGGGGCTTGATTGCTTCTACCACCTTGTCTCCTGAGTCCTCCAGCATGCTTTGAAGTCTGATCTTCCCTGCTTTGTATTCCTCCAGGATGGATTTCAGTGGTAGTTTCAGCTTTGCTTGGCGACAGTACAGCGCTATTCAGTCAGACAGGGTGGGACACCAAGCCATTTCCTTGTGAACTTGTTGATTTTGGCTTCCATTGCCTCCACTATGCTGGTGCAGATGTCGTATATCAACAGAGGCCATAGCAGCTTTGGTATCAGCATGAACTGCAGACACCAGACCTTGTATTTGCCAGGGAGCCCACACTGGTCAATGGTCTCCAAGCCTTCCTCCGCCATCTGCTTGGTTTCTTTTGCTCTTTGTGTGTCTTTCAGCGTATCATCATACCATCTTCCAAGGCTCTTGACTGGTTCTTCTGTGACTGTTGGAATGGCCTGGTTGGCAACACTGAAGACCACAGATCCGGCCACTTTTCCTTTCCTCAGTGAGAGACTCCGTGATTTCTTTGGCTTGAACTTCATTCTGGATGAGGCAACTATGTCGTCCAGCCTCTCCAGCACATGACGTGTCTCGTCTTCTCTGGATGAAATCACTGTAGTGTCATCCATGAAGGCCTTGAGAGGAGGCATCTTGTATCCATCGCCAAGGTCTGTTTGTCTCGCGTTGTTTGTTGCTGCTTTCAAGATGAGTTCCATTGCCAGCACGAACAGTATTGGGAAAATTGCACAGCCCATTGCAATACCCACTTCTGATCTAACATATGCAGGACACCACCTACTAAGCCCCCTACTGATGACAATAATTGCTTAGTCGCGGAGCCGGCGTGAGTGAGCTCTCCCCCCGGAGGAAGCCACCACGTCCGTCCAACGACAGCCCCCATGGACTCGCCGATACCGGTGACCCCGACGTAACCAGACCAAGGCCACAGACGTGGAGAGGACATCGAAATTGAGGTCACCATGAGAGCAGGGCATGAAGGGCCACAGAATTTCAGACTTTTTTTTTTAATGCTGATCGATGAGGATGATTAAGATGATGCTACGGATTTCCATTTCGGTCTGAGACTACATGACGGGGCTGTACTCTACGCTTCCTTTCATAATTTATCCCGGTGTCAACCAGGCCCGAGAGATACAGGCACCTGCAGTGTTGGTTTAGGAAATTTGAGCAACACTCTCAGAAACGCATCCATTAAGTGGATGAAACTCGACTGTGTGGTCCCAGTCTTCCCAACTGAGCCCGCAGCAAACTCAACTCTGGGTAGGAGCCGGTTGGGGCAGAAAAACCCACATGACTCTGATGGGATTCGAACCCACGACCTCCCAGCCGGGAGTCCGCGACGCTAACCACTTCGCCACGGCGGCTGGTGGAATGTCTATTCTATCATGACTACATTGAGCTATACATACTGTACTAGAATTCTGTGCCCGGCTTCGCCCCGGGGTGTGTGTGTGTGGTGTGTGGTGTGTGTGTGTGTGTGTGTGTGTGTGTGTGTGTGTGTGTGTGGAACATACAGTGGACAGTGAAAGCGGGGATATAAGATTGTTGGTAATAATGAGAAGAGACAGACAGACAGACAGACAGAAGGACAGACAGACAGAGATGGAGAATGAGAGAGATTGACAGACAGACAGACAGACTGACAGACAGACAGACACAGACCGGTGGAACACACTGTTGCTCGGCCATCTCTCCTCCCCCCCCCCTCCCCTCCACGCCTCCAAAACGTGACTTGCCGCAACCCAGCTTTAACAAAGAATGGTTGGAGGAGAGATAGAGAGAAAGAGGACGGGGGAGGGGGGTGGGTGGGGAGAGTGGGTGGTGACTATACGTGCGGACATGTGATTGGCTGATCAAGAGAATGGGCCGACGTCATAGTCCACACACATCAAATGGGGACACTCACCGTAGGTTGGCTGGCAAAGTTGCGGCGCCAGTTCGACTTACAGTTATCAACTAACGACTCACATTTGGAGCGTGTACACATCAAACATTCAGCTTAAACCCTAAAAGCAGGTACCATTAGATCATGTGTATTGAGACAGTAGCTCAAGGCAGAGTGGAAGAAAGGGCAGAAGGTCCCCTAAATGAACACTCCTAAACATCTGGGCGGCAGTTTGGCATGTACGTACATACAGTTATCGTATAAGCCATTGACAAACATTGTGCGTACACAGCCAGTGTATGATGTAGGTCGGGACGCATGAGTTCCAGCAGCAGAACAAAATTAACTTTGTCCGGGACCTTTGGCTGAGTTGATGTATTTCACCAGAGCTCTTACAGAGAGAGAGAGAGAGAGAGAGAGAGAGAGAGAGAGAGAGAGAGAGACTCAAACTCAAATATTTTATTCATAAAGGCCATAGCCCCTTACAAAGGGGATATACATTTTAAGTCGCACATGAATATTGGTCTTTTCAAGTTGTATAATCACTTCTCCTTTTAAATGCCTTATATAAGTAAATAGCTAACTTTTTAACGGTGCTTTCATTTGGTGATGCCATTAACAACGTTAATTTGAACAGACAAGGATAGGTAAAAGAATTTAGCGGAATGAATTGTTCTCTAAGATCTCTTAACATTGAGCAAGCCAGCACAAAATGAACTTCGTCCTCTTTTGCATTTCGACACAATGGACAGATCAGATTTCTTTCGCATAGCTGTCTGTAGCGATAGTACTGACTAGCAATATCAGACACACCGAATCGAAATCTAGTCATAATGTGTCTGAAATGCTTGTCTATTTTTTATTGACATGTAAA
>CM065725.1:6837189-6852189 GCA_033310375.1 Conus canariensis | reverse complement strand
TTTCATGACGGGGATTTTTTATGACCAAAGTGGTGCCAGTAATCCAGTCATTTTTACTTCGTGAAAACAAGCATTATACAAAGTATCTCTAAAGTCACACATCATAATTATCTCTAACGCACTCTCACCCCCACCCCTCCCCCTCTATCTTCCCTCTCTGCCCTCCCCTCTCTTTCTTTTCCTTTCCCACGCCTACTCCTCCCTCCCTCCCTTCCTCCCTCCCTCCTGTTTCTTGAATTTAGCATTTTCTCCCATTGCTGTCTCTCCCTGCTCTGTATAATTTTTTTTCCAGACAGAACTAGCATCAGCACATGAAACTGGATGCATACGATCATGCATGCTAACTTGAAAAAAAAAAAATCGTCAGCGCGCACGCTAAAGCGAAGTGAACAATTACGTACCCTCACTGTGACCCAGAGACACTCATCTCAAGGCAGTGAAGAGTGTTTTCTGAACCTATGCCCAGAACGTGCTACCAAAAGTGGACTCGCCTTAGCCCCACAAAAGGAAAGAAAGCACAAAACAATGTAACACAAGTGCTACGTCAAAACAAAATATTAACGGTAAAAACTTACGTGAACACAGCTCTCCCAAAACAGATGCAGGAAGTACAGAAACAGAAGTTAAACAAACCAAGGAGCTAAAACGATTTGTTTAGGCTGGTTCGGCTTGGCTCGTCTGCAACCTTCTGCAGCCAAATGTCGATAGAAAAGGGAGCTAACCCCCCCCCCCCCCCCCGGGTGATTCCCAGTTATCTATTTTTAGTAGCACTTCCTGATCGTCCTGAGCGAGTCATATCCAGTCAAAATCACGACGCTTTCTCTCTTCTTTCCTAGCAGTGAGTTTAATCCACACATTTCATTGCTCTGTGTGTGGTGTGTGTGTGTGTGTGTGTGTGTGTGTCGTCACTGTGTGTATGCCTGGACGGTGTGTGTATGTGTCAGAGCAGCGTGTCCGCGCGTGCATGTGAATAAAGGTGCTCTCTCTCTCTCTATCTCTCTCTCTCTCTCTCTCTCTCTCTCTCTCTCTCTCTCATTATAAGAGATATCTGAATGAATATTATCATTCATCGCATGTGGAAGAGATCAGTAAGATACAATGTCATCATTTGATTGAGTGGATGGTCGAGTCAGTCTTAAGATTTTTTTTTCACCCTACGGCATTACACCTGTGCGTTAAGACATAAGGAAATGTTACGAATTCATTTGTTTTTGTTTACCTTTGATTTGACACACACTAGGAATGAATGTGTACTATTTGTTTGCAGGAAAGGAAGAGGGAAATGTTATTGTTCTGTTACCCCCTCCCCCCTTGTCAAAAGACCTCTTTGGTAATGACAATAATTTATATCAAAGTGTCAAGTGTTTTGTGGTGTGTGTGTGTGTGTGTGTGTGTGTGTGTGTGTGTGTGTGTGGTGTGAACAGACATCGTGACACACACCTCAGCACAAGTGCAGTCTTGTCCTAAACTGAACATGTACGCACCAGAACACAATTGTAGGCCAACACACACGCACGCACACGCGCGCTCACGCACACAAACGCACACACACACACACACGCGCGCGCAACACTAGCACCTGTGAAATCGCGACAAGAACGGCCTTGCAGTTTTCAAATGCCCTCCTTTCTCATTTGCAATGAGTTATAAATGGATCACAATAGCGAGGGAAAGCGGAGAGAGGGGAGACAAACACCACAGTGTCCCGTTTGACATGCAAATTATGCTACTTGACGGCGGCGGAACAAAGGCACGAATGCGTTGCCCGTGAATGGAGGAAGTTTAACTTTCTCCATCACCCCCCCCCCCCCCCCCTTCCTTTCCCTTCCTGTCCTAGGCAGGAGAATGATTGAGGGGATAGGGAGGGGGAATAGAGGAGTGGAAATGAAGGCGATGGTGTTATGGGGGATGGGGGGAGGGGGACGGGGGGAGGGGGATAGGCGGACCGAGGCAGGAAGGGGGAAAACTAGCAAGCCAGTGTGTGTTTGTAGGTGTGACTGCATTCCTCCAATACTGTAATGGCGCTGGCAGTGTCTGTCGGACAGACACCAACGCGCGCACAGTTTTGAAATTATTTTATTCGCTTGGATTTCGTTTCTGGTGGCCTTAGTGAGTGAGGGGATGAATGATTCGTTATTGACAAGTGAATTAGTTCATAACGTGTTCTCTCCAGCCAATCATATTGAGATTCTCTCTCTCAAACACACACACACACACACACACACACACACACACACACAACACCACCACGCACGCACGCAGGCAGCAGCACGCACGCACACACACACACACACACACACACACACACACACAACACACACACACACACTTACATATGTTCACCAACACGCACACATAGACACACGCACTTGCACGCATGCACGTGCGCGCACGCCACACACACACACACACACACACACACACACACACACACACACACACACACACACACAGTATTAACAGAAACAACCTACGCAACTGAGAGAGAGAGAGAGAGAGAGAGAGAGAGAGAGAGGAGAGAGAGAGAGAGAGAGAGAGAGAGAGAGAGATGTTCAGAGGTTAGGTCTTCAATTTAACGTCTATACACATTATGTGATATTAGACGAACCTAATCTATAAGAATAACATTAACAGCAACAGCAAAAAATGGATAACTAACTATAAAACATCGAAGAATAACCGGTCATTCTTCTTCTTCTGCGTTCGATTGAAGCTGGATGCGTCAGACTTGTAACCCGGCCGCCATGATGAAGCCCGCGGTCTTCTCCAGGTCAGAACGGGCTCCCCAAAGCTGCGCCTGTAACTCCGCTCCCCCCGGCCAGGTTTTGTGTCGTAGAGCTGCGTGAGTAGGACAGCGCAGGAGGACATGTTCAGGGGTCTGGGGTCCAGTGCCGCATGGACACTGGTCAGTGTAGGTGATCTTCAGGCGGTTAAGGTGGCTCAGCAGTCTGCAGTGGCCGGTCCTCAGTCTGAAGAGGATTGTCTGCTGGTGCCTTTGGAGCTGGTGGATCGGGTCAGCACCACTCTCTGCACCCAGCCTTCTCTTCCACTGGGACTGAAACTGGTTGTGGATGATGGTCTTGGCCTCCCTGTAGGTCACGGGGTGGCTGAACTGCTCCATTTTGCTGCCTGCTTTGGAGAGAGCATCAGCTTTTTCGTTGCCCATGATCCCACAATGAGACGGAATCCACTGAAGCGTAATGACAGACTGTTTTGAGAGTTCATGGAGGGCAGCCTTGATGTCTTGCGTATGTTGTTCATTTCTTGTGTTCTGAAGTCCCTGCAGCAGAGATCGGCAGTCTGTGAAGAAGACAACCTTCTGTGATGGGCTGGCCGGTTCCAGAAAGATCCTCACTGCGTGGAGCAGTGCTATTGCCTCCGCTCTGTAGTTGGAGGAGATCTTTCCAGTAGGGAAGGCCTTGTGTGTCAATCTTCCATTGGTGTGTCTGATGAAGAACCCTGCTCCTCCATTCTTGACTGCTCCTTCTGAGGATCCATCTGTGAAGACGTGGGTCCACTCACTGGGTTGTATTGGTTGGCGATCATCTCCTGTGCTAGAGCTGAATAACCGGTCATAACAAGGACGTTACTAAAACACCAGTTCCCATTTTACAAAACAGAAAACATAGCAGACAAGGGTGGTGCAGTGGTGGTCTGGGACAAACAGTTGTACATAAAAGAAGCACACAGACAACTGTCAGACACAAATTTCTATACACCACTCACAGCATCACCCCTCCCCCAACACCAGAAACTCATCTCAACCACAGTTAAACAAGAAATCAAACACAACAACTTACCGAAGACAGCCAAACTCCTCATAATGACAGACACCAAACAACCCACCTTCTACCTGCTCCCTAAAATACACAAAACCAATACTCCCGGCAGACCCATAGTATCTGCATGCAGCTGCCCTACAGAACACATTTCACAGTACTTAGACTCTCTCCTCCAACCCATAGTACAAGGCCTCCCCACATACCTCAAAGACACTACACACACACTCAACAAGATTAATTCATACAACACAGATCCCACTTTCAAACCCAGCCTCCTCTTTACCCTTGATGTCGTCTCTCTCTACACTTCCATCCCTCATGCTGATGGACTGAAGGCCCTCGCATTCTTTCTTAACAAACGGCCCCCCAACCAACAACACCCTCCCACAGCTACACTAGTCAGACTTGCAGAATTAGTCCTCACCCTCAATACTTTTGAATTCAACAACCACACATTCTCACAAATAAGTGGTGTTGCTATGGGAACCAAAATGGGACCATCCTATGCCTGCCTCTTCATGGGACACCTAGAACACCGCCTACTAACCTCTTACACAGGCCCAACACCAGAGCTCTACAAAAGATACATAGATGATGGATTGGGAGCCACATCCATGCCAGAACATGACCTCCAGAATTTCAACTTTGCACAGACCTTCCATCCATCCATCCAGCTGACCTACACCATTTCACAGTCAGTTAATTTCCTGGACATCACTATCTCCCTCAAAGATGGACTGCTTCAAACCTCAGTCTTCTACAAACCTACTGATGCGCACTCATACCTGGACTACACATCTTCCCACCACCAGTCCACTAAAAATAGCATTCCATATTCTGAATTCCTTCGCCTACGCAGACTGTGCTCTAGCGAAGAGGATTTCACTATACAAGCAGCCAAAATGTCTGATTTTTTCACCAACCGTGGATACCCTAGTGCCGTCATCAGTGATGCTCTCAGCCGCACTGCAGCTAAATCCAGAATATCTACTCTGGAAACTAAACCTCCCAAAGAGACAGACAGACCCACTGCCTGCCTTCTCTTCCATCCTCACAATCTGCCCATCTGCAGGATCCTGAAGTCTAACTGGCACATAGTAGAAAACCATAAACCTGCCTTTGAGACCACACCAATGATCACTTTCAAACGTGACAAAAACCTCAACGACCTACTGGTGCGCTCTAAGCTGAACAAAATCTCAACACCTAAGCCACCAGGTACTTTCCCCTGCTCAAAACCCAACTGCAAAATCTGCTCTCTCACCAAACCAGACACCATCCTACATGGCCCCACAGGCTCTTTCACTATTAAACGCACTTTCTCCTGCCAGAGCCACAACATTGTGTATGCCATCCACTGTCAGCTGTGCGGTAAGATCTATGTAGGTGAGACATCTCGCACACTTGAGACGCGCATCTCTGAACACCTGGCCGACATCCGCCACCATCGGCCCAAACCAGTCGCTCTAACACTTCAACCATGCCCAACACAACATCAACCATGTCAAAGTCTTGGCACATTGGCAATCTAAGAGTGACAGCTTGGAACGCCTTATGCAGGAATCTCATCTCATTGCCAAACTGGGCACCGTCCACCCTCATGGCATCAACGTCCAAAAGTAGTATGTACCATTCCATCTCTGCAGCTCCAGCCTGAATAATCCCCCACCTACACACACCCATACCACCCTACCTCCCTCTGTTTACCTCAGACATAGGTTGCAGCTATCATCATCTTCCCTTTTCCTACACTCTCTGAGTCTCTCCATTTGCTACATCAATCGACTTACTCCCCCCTCCCCCTGCCCTAGTAATGATGTGTGTAGGGGTGTTGGTGGATATGGCGGTTGTGGGGGTGGAGGTGGGGGTAACCAATGAATAAGGCTGATATTACAAATGGAACACACACACACACACACACACACACACACACACACACACACACACACACACACACACACACACTCACACTCACACATACACACACACATAATAAATAGAATGCTGGCTCCTTTATCGTTGGTCGTGAAAGGGGGGGGGGGGGGGAGAGAGAGAGAGAGAGAGATTGTGTATAGGTGTGAATATGTTGCCCCTCCCCCTCCCCCAGTTAGTACGTAAACCCATCCCCTTCTTCCCTCCACCCTCATAGCATCTACACCTTAAAGTAACATGTACCAACCCACCACTTCTATCTCAGCCCATAATATCCTCCCACCACACACACACATACTACCTTATCTCCCACTATTCACCTCACACAACTTATAGCTATCTTATTTATGCATTTATTATCATTATTATTTTTTTATTTTTTTTTATTAATTTTTTTTAATTATTATTATTTACTGATTTTTTTAATTTATTATTATTTTTAATGTTTCATTTATTTATTTATTTGATTATTATAAAAATTGTATTTTCTAAATATATTTCTGT
The DNA here is from genome assembly GCA_033310375.1 of Conus canariensis. Taxonomy (NCBI): domain Eukaryota; kingdom Metazoa; phylum Mollusca; class Gastropoda; order Neogastropoda; family Conidae; genus Conus; species Conus canariensis. The sequence continues at coordinate 6,845,971 of CM065725.1, read as the reverse complement.
ATCATGCTTTCATTACCTTAACCTTCACTATCGTTGTTAGCAGTATCATTCAGTAATACTATTGCTAGTATTGATACTACCACTGGCATTGACATCACCTTCGCCTTCGCCTCTGGGACTGTTGCCACGGCAACCCTGCTGTTTAAGAATCCTCTAACCCACTCTCCTTTCTCCCATACCCATACTTATTGACACAGATTGGTAGTAATCTTGTCCCTTTTTTTTTTTTTTTTTTTTTTTCTCAGTATTTTGACCATTATTAGTATTCCTATCAGTAATATTATTATCTTCATTACGACTTTGACTCGCTCACTATTTCCCTTCCAACAGCCTCGTTCTCATTCAACGCCTTCTTCCTTGCGCTGAACCCTACCAAGTGATCTGAAGCGATCAAAGCTAAGTGAATTTTCATTGTTTTATTCGTTAATGTCTCACCTGATGAAGACCTAAGAGGTCGAAACTAGTTGTGTTTCGTCTTGTGACTCGTTTGTCCACGTTCTCTGGGCGGTTCGCTAACATTTATTTAAGATTTGTAGAAAACATAGGACTTTGATGCAATGAAACAGCAATTTTACACATTAGTGGTAAATCGGTTACAACTGTATCCAGAGAACAATTAGGTAGAGGTGGTAGATGAGGTTTTAACTGTTTGCAGTGGAAAAGTATGTGGGAATTTGTTATCATTTCACCACAAAGGCATGTTATATTTTTGCAAAACTTTGTCTTAAAAGCGTTTAGTTTGATCTTATATATTAGCAAAATTATGATCCGAGAAAACGGCAAACTACATTGATAAAAAGAATGAAGTGTGTCAAAGTTTAATAGCTGGTTTATGCGAGTATCAAGAGAACATCCCGAATTTTGTTGTTTTTTCCTAAAATGTTTCCATCATGCATTTTCTAGAAGACTGTATCCCTCATGGATAGACAATGGGATACTGATAACCTCCGACCCGCTAGTATTTTTCGCTCCCCGTTTTGCTGCTCTGTCTACTCTCTCATTAAACTGAATCCCACAATGAGAAGGAACCCAACAGAAACTAATTCTTGTACCCCTAATAATCAAGAAATGTATTAGGTGATGAATATCTGTAATCAGATCTTGTCTTACTATAGGGTTTGTTTTACTTAGGGCGAATAAAACTAATTTTGAATCGACGCAAAAGAGGACTTGGAATATTGGATTTGAAAAGTCAAGTAGAAAATACAAAGCCATTAGAATGGCAGTTAGTTCTGCTGTAAAAATTGATCTGTTTTTTTCCAAGATAATAAGATTTTTCAATTTTCAATGAAGGAATTGTAAATGCTGCACCTGCTTCTTTGGTATCCAAAAGAGACCCATTTGTATAAATTTTAAGATGAAAGGGATACGAATTTTCAATATACTCTTTTACTATTTGGCCTATCAGGTTTTCATTGTCACTTTTTTTCATCGACGTATGGCTAATATCAAATGATGCTCTTTGAAGTTCCCATGGCGGGCTGGGAGATGCGGGAAGTTTAGGTCGATTTATATCGCTGAGGTTAACTTTTGACTCGCTGAACAGATTTGAAGTGAAAGTTCCAATAGTTGTGAGTGAAGAAATTGATTTTGCCCTTTTTGGGAAGCTAATGTCAGATCTCAAACTGACTTCATTCTCAACGTTGCTGTCACGTGTTGAAATTCGTCAGACATATTTTGCGACAGCTAGCCGTCGATGTTCATCTACTGGTAATACTCCTACTTCGCTATACATGTTTGTATGTGTGTATATCCGCTTCAGAAATGCCCGCGCGTGTTGGCACATACGCGCTTGCATTCACAACACACACACACACACACACCACACACACACACGCACACGCACATGCACGCACGCACGCACGCACGCTCGCGCGCGCGCGCGCGCGCACACACACACACACACACACACACACACACACACACACACACACACACACAAATGAGAAAGAGCACCAGTGTAGAACAAATTCAATATTATGATCACATATAGCCAGACAAGCCTTTGTTTGAAAACAAGTAAACATTCACGGAAACTCTGGCACACAGTGAGTCCTCTAGACTCCCACAGGCAAACTACCCGCCTGAGATGTTGTGCCATCAGGTGCATCAGGTGTCAGTTTGGCCAAGGATGTGAAAGCGACAGGATCAGTGTCTTCGCCTGTTGCTAGAGCTCCATTGCGCACATTCAAGGCATCCACCACCTCCTGTTGGTCTGACCAAAGATAGTTGGTCTGACTGGCTCTCTGTGTGTCTTCTGCTCACGGGCTTGCTGGCTCTTTACCATGCTTCACCACTGGCAATGTCAGATTGTCAAATTTGAACTACGCATACGATGGTTCAGGAGCAGGCGAAGGATACGTTCTAGGCACTAGACCGCCCTCACTGAATAGGGATTATGAAGAATCTGGCAGACATGGTGACGTGAGCGGGCAACCTAGCCAACTGAACAATGCTCTACGTTCGGAAGTAGTTAGTGTCCCTCCCCTAGGGCACGGACCATTACAAAATCTGATAATGGACAAACAGGATACTGATCCTCTCTCTCTTTTCTTTATCTTTGGTTTTGCACCGCCCCTTCAGAACTCGTCACTTGCAAGCGGGGAAGATGGACCAATGAATGACGCACTAGGCTAGGAGACGAACGAATCGTGTGTCCAGCGGTTCGAGTCTCGTTCAGGGCAGGTCTTCTCCCCTTTTCCGCCACTTTGACCTCAAGTGGTGGTCTGAAAACTAGTCTTTCGAATAAGATGGTAACGCGAGGTCCCGTGTGCGATTAGCGCAGGGAAAAGAACCCACGACAAAGAGGGAGTTGTCCTTGCCGAAATTTCGTAGCGCTGGCAGAAAGAAGAAAAAAGTACCTTTGTCCATAATGTACCATGACAACACGCCCTCTCCCGGCACAGCAATCAGAGTGAATGAGAAAGCCGAGGGCTCCCTCTACCAATCAGTCGACGTTACTATTTTTGGTGCGTGGGGACACAAAAATGGCTGAACACAATTTATTCAGAAAGATTTCCTCTTTGACCTCTACCGTTTAAGGACAATATCTATCTCTTTCATATCGAAGAGGAAGTGGATTTTCAATGGAGAAGAAAAGCTGAATCGGACTATAGTTTGTTTTGACGCAATCTGTGTTTTTAATATCTGCCTCTTTTACTTATGGACGCCATTGTGTATGTAGGGGTCACGTGGTTCGTCTTCTAATCGGTAGGAAGATACTTCGTCTTCTGATCGGTAGGAAGATATTTTGTCTTCTGATCGGTAGGCAGATATTTCATCTTCTGATCGGTAGGAAGGAACTTCGTCTTCTCATTGGTGGGAAGATACATCGTCTTCTGATTGGTAGGAAGATACTTCGTCGTCTTCTGATCGGTAGGAAGATACTTCGTCTTCTGATTGGTAGGAAGATACTTCGTCTTCTCATTGGTGGGAAGATACTTCGTCTTCTGATCGGTAGGAAGATTCCTCGTCTTCTGATCGGTAGGAAGATACTTTGTCTTCTGATCGGTAGGAAGATACATCATCTTCTGATCGGTAGGAAGATACTCGTCTTCTGATCGGTAGGAAGATACTTCGTCTTCTCATTGGTGGGAAGATTTCAGGGCTCACCTGTTGCGATATCACGCAGAGGAGTCTGCCCTGATGAGGACGTTTTACACAGAATATAACACAGTACAAAACAACAACAAACAATACAATACAATGCAATGCAATACAACACAGCCTAACGTAATACAATACAAAGCAATACAAAACATAAGAAAAGAAAGAAAGAAAAAAAAACCCAGTTCAGTCACCAATGCTTCGTCCCCCCCCCCTCCCCCCCCCCCTCCCCCCCCCCCCCCCCCCCCCCCCCCATCAGTTTTTTTTTTCTCGTCCCCCATAAATGGGACAAAGTTCGAGGGTCGACGGAGAGAGGAGACAGAATTGGCGAGGGGGTGTTTGGATCCCTGTAAAGTCTCCATTCGCCGGCCCTGCATTGCCATTCTGAACGAGCTGGTAGAAATACATACGACACATCTTTTCCCTCCACTCTCCTGGGCTTTGTGATACAGTTCATTATGCGAGTGTATCAGGTTGGTGTACAAAAAATTCAGCTTACAGAGATTTTTCTGCTTCCGCCTCCCACCCCTTCTCCCCTTCACATCTTCCCCCGTCCTCATCCATCTCCCATCCCCCCCCCTCCACCATCCCCCCCCCCCCCCCTCCTCTTTCCATTCCCATATAAGAGTTTCTTAAGGTCGAGATTTTGTTGTTCCAGACCAAATATTGAGAATGCATATACATGTCCAGAAACATACGGTCACGAATCAGTACACTTCTATGTAATCAGCTTTAATGTAGGAGACACGCTAGCTCTTGGGGGGAGAGGGGGAGGAGAGGAGAACAGCAGAAAATCTTGCATGCAGCTCTGTGATATTGATGATCCCCTAAAGCACAGCAGTCAGTCACGGCTGGGATGAGGGAGGAGAAGGGAGCGAGTGGGAGGAGGAGGGTAACGAGGGAGAGGAGGGCAGCGAGGGAGAGGAGGGCAGCGAGGGAGAGGAGGGCAGCGAGGGAGAGGAGGGTAACGAGGGAGAGGAGGGCAGCGAGGGAGAGGAGGGCAGCGAGGGAGAAGATGGCAGCGAGGGAGAGGATGGCAAGCGAGGGAGAGGAGGCAGCGAGGGAGAGGAGGGCAGCGAGGGAGAGGAGGGTAGCGAGGGAGAGGAGGGTAGCGAGGGAGAGGAGGGCAGCGAGGGAGGGACCGAGGGAGAGGGACGGGAGGACACTAAAGGCAGACAGGAGGGCACCCAGCGGAGAGAGCAGTGCTGCCCTGTGCGTCCCTTCTCCGAGTAATGAGACTGCCCGAAGAGCTGCACGGCAGGGAAGTAGGCAGCCTGCGCAAAGACTCGGCACCACGCCACCTGCCTCTTCCGCCGCTCGCTTCGGATACGTCGAACGTGGAGTGCGCGGGAGTGCCCGTGCTCGTGCGTGTCTCTGGAGGCGTTCTTTATCCTCAAACGTTCAAACCGTTTCCTCAAGGCTAACGCCTGGTTGCTCAGCTCTTGTAACTTTCGTAAGGAGTCCTTTTTGAGATGTGACAGCTGCTCAAGCTTTATTCTCCGCTCCAAAGCCTGGCTTTGGTCTCCCTTTCCTGTGGTTCCGGAGGTCATTCCTGAGTTTCTGGCAATGTCCAGGAGAAAGGACGTGCTTTCAAGAATGTCTTTCACCTTAGTGGAGGAAGATTTCGGGAAACTGTGTGGTCTTCCGCGTGCAGCGTGCGCACTGAAGGAATCCAGTGACGGCGGTGCAGAATGACGTAGACCCACGTGACGACGGGCACGTGCGGCGGCGGACCTGGCCCCGCAGGTGAAAAGCATGTCGTGAAGAAAGGCGTGGTCACAATGATCTCGGGTCAGCCCGTACACGGCGCCCTGCAGGGGGAAAAAACACAAGAGTTACATTAACCACACATCAGATGGGTCCCAAACGATGCACTAGTAAATCGATGAGGAGGAAGGTTTTGCTTCTATGTGAAAACAACAGCGTGCTTTTAATGTAATGCTACTGCGGAATCAAGAATACTACCTTTGTTTGTTACATACCCCTGCGTCACTTAAGATTACCTCGTAAATCAAGTCAGTCAAAGGGTGAATGTCCTCAGAAGGCTGACGGTCGAAACGCGTTGCGCCTTTTCTGTCAACTGTTCGTCTGCCTGTCCGGTGGGTCAGTAACCCTGTGTGACTGTCCACATTACAATGTCTCTCAGTCTGCTGTTCTGTTCTATGAAAAGACAAAGACAGAGCTTTCACGGAATGTTGTGATATAATTCAGTTGTATTCCCTGCTCGGTGTGAAAGTGCCTGAAATTCAAACTGATGCACAGGCCTTTGACATGTTGAATATGCATTGATTGAGGCCTGAGAGGAGGCTATACCCTATGTGATCTACTTGGCCATAATTTACCTAAAACAGAATGGGAAAGAAGACGCAACCTTGAAGCACTCCTGCCGCAGTTCCGAACAGGTCTTCTGGGCTTCTGTTCAAGAATACTGTGCTGCTTGCAATGTCTTTAGACTGTGACACAGTCCGAATATTGGCCTCGACGCTGGAGGCAGTTACAATAGGTATCACAGTTTTGCATACAGTATTAACTTACTGACGCTTTCGTTCGATGACAGTATTAATAACAGTGGTAGGAACGGGGATAGGGTAAATACGTACAGCTTATGGTTGTTTCGCGCATAAGTTCACATACGCATGCGCGCGCCTGCGCGCAAGCTCTCCTCTCTCTCTCTCTCTCTCTCTCTGTCTCTCTCGTCTCTCTCTCCTCTCTCTCTCTCTCTCTCTCTCTCTCTCTCTCTCTGCTAGATGGAGATAAAGCATCTTCTAGCTTATCTTTACCCTTTGGAATAAAGATTATTATATCAGTCAGTCTCTCTCTCTCTCTCTCTCTCTCTCCTCTCTTTCTCTCTCACCACACCACACTCACACCACAACGCACACCCCACGCGCCCCACTCACACACACACACACACACACACACACACACACACACACTCACACACATACCCCTCAAATTTTGCTATGGATACAAAGGCGTGAACTCAGATCAGGAACAATCACCACGTATGCGTTGCACAGTGGCTTCCCTTCTTATAAATCCTGTCCTACTTTGACAGATCTGCACAGGATACTTCTCTCTGTCTTTAACAGATTTCCGTTGCCCTCCGTCGGTCGAAGCTTACCATGGAAAGAGTATATCCGTCCTAAGAATTAGCCATCCGTCCGGGCTGTTTGCTCGACCCGAGCAGTGTCGCCTATGGCTATAGAGACCGATGCGAGAGTGGCAGTCTCTGTCGCAGCGGTCACGTCTGTATGTTGACACTGGTTTGTTGGTTGTCATCCCCTTTCTGCGGGCTCGCTTTTTTGCTGCAGCAGCTGTCAGTTTGTCAGACAAACTAACAGATTTACATCATCTGATAAATCATCCAAACGTATTTACGTTTTTCAGCAAATTATGAGAGGGTTTATGTCTGTCCACACAACTTACACAATCGTAGCAAATATCATGGCGGTTACAAGCTGGAGTGAAGCGTTCCTTGAAGAAGAAGGGCAGCTTGAGGGGAACGCTGCAGCCGTTAGCAGAACCCGGATGTGCGGTGGCGCATAGATCTCCTGCCACTGACGTGACGAAGAACGTTACCAAGGCCACCAGACAGGTCAGGGTGGCTCTGTCTGTGTCCACACCTGGAAACACAGTACGTAACCCTTGACTACAGAGAATTCTTTTTCTTTTTTCATTTTTGTTCTCCTTTTTTTTTCTTTTTTTTTCTTTTTTGGATAGTAAGCTTTTACTTTATTTTCAAATTTCTGTTCATGTAATTTCAACATTTCACTAATGAAAATATAGGGGGAATATAACTAAACTCCGGTTAGAATAAAGGAAAAATCAGAAGAAAGCCACATGAAACAAATCGGAAACACATATACACACATAAAGGAAGAATATGAATAACTGCCAGCTATTCCTACAAAAAAGAAATTACATATCATTACATGTTGATAGCATCTTAAGAGTCTCAAGAAGTAATTCTAATGAAAGGCAGATGTTATAATAACATAATCTTATCTGGCTTGGAGGTGTTTTGTTGATGTTTCTTAAGCGAATTCTTACGTAAACCGGAAGGATGTTTGGGAGATCGCAAACCTATGTCAAAGTTGATTAGTCCTCTTTTATTTTGTAGATAACCCCACCGAAATCCACAGAATATTTCCTGTCTCTCGATAAATCCCGTAAATGATAACACACAATATAGATTCTGCCTCTAGGTATAAAGATCCTGGGATATTTTCCTTTGTGGAAACATATTTTTTGAATAAGGTAGACCTTTGAAACAGCTGGGGGTTTTTAAAGCAATATTTTCTTTTTCTTTTCAAAAATTCCAAGGCAATAATAAAAACAGATTTTGGAAAAGTCACAAAAAGCATTATAACTTTGACTGAGTTAGGGGGTTAGTATTAAATTTGCATGTGTAAAATGTTTCATTTCTTTCCGTAAATGATTTACCTAATTCAAAAGTATTTGAAAAGTCGGTGCGGTGTGTGTGTGTGTGTGTGTGTGTGTGGTGTGTGTGTTGTGTGTGTGTGTGTGTGTGTGTGTGTGTGTGTGGTTTTAGTGGTAACACTGTCGTGGGAGGCGGAGTATGGAGCGGGGGTGGAGGGTGGTGGTGGGGGATATCAGTCGAACGGGGAGAGATATGAACAGCACACACACACACACACAACACACACACACACACACACACACACACACACACACACACACACACCCACACATTTATAAAAGCTGAGTCAAAGCTTCAGTTGTTTCTTTGTTTTTAATTTCTATTTGTTACCTATAACTAAGGACTATGGCAGGACCGTGAGGTTTGGGGGTTTTTGTTAGTTTTGTTGTTTGTTTTTTTTTTAATTTTAAAAACCGCTTTGCCTTTTATACAAACAAGATAAATCTTATCTGCAAGCGTAACAAACATCCCGTTAGGTGTTGTATCCGCTTTAAAACGTATTATGTTACGTATCCTTGACACGAAAGTCCTCTCTCTCCTCTCTCTCTCTCTCTCTCTCTCTCTCTCTCTCTCTCTCTCTCTCTCTCTCTCTCTCTCTCTCTCTCCTCTCTCAGGGGCTACGGCCTTTGTGAATAAAATCCTTGCCTTCTCTCTCTTCTCTCTCTCTCTCTCTCCTCTCTCTCTCTCTCTCTCTCTCTCTCTCTCTCTCTCTCTACGCGTGCACGCACACAC
>CM065725.1:6827189-6834689 GCA_033310375.1 Conus canariensis | reverse complement strand
GGACTGATGGATACAACATGGCACTGGGGGGTACATTGAGACTATTCATGACATATGCTTTGAACCATAATTCATATGGGCCCGCTAAAAGTGCCATCACTGTCTTTTGATATTTATTAAATCATGGAAATCTTTCGCAAACGGAATTTGCACATCACCATTTTAGGCCATTCTACTTACGGGCTCAGTTTACATAATATGTCTGGGTCTGGTCTATCCAAAGATGTGTGTGTTCTTTTGATGTTCATATTTAACATCTAGTGCCTGTTCTGTTCATGTTAGTATTAACCGTTTGTACTTGCAGTAGCTGTTTAAAACGTAAGTTTCATCTTCGACCATATCACATGCTATGGATTTTCTGCCTACTCTTTGAGTGTTCTTGTGTGAGTGCCCTTTTGTCGTGAGAACAGACGCCAAGTCTACAAGACTCCTTTCTGTGTTCCAGGTTTTGTTCGTTTCTTATTTACGTTTTCTGGAAATCTTCATGTAAACATGTAGTTTGGAAATGTGTGTGTGTGTGTGTGTGTGTGTGTGTGTGTGTGTGTGTGTGTGTGTGTGTGTGTGTGTGTGTGTGTGTGTGCTTTGCTCAGAATCTGTGTTTACACTCTTTTTTGTACCCCCAGTTCTTATAGAACAGGGAGCACTTTAGAATGGGAACGAAGAAATGCTGTCTGTGTGTCTGTCCGTCCGTCCATGGTCAAAATGTGTTCCACTCGCTCCAGACAAAACTACCGGGCCGATCTTTCTGAAAATGTGTAGGTATGTTCATTATGGGTCAAGGATGATGTCCGATGTTTCAGTTTACCGTTATAGCCGTTACTAACGCCTGTAACGGCCTGTAACGGTTTTTCTTCTTTATGGACTATCTCCGAAAGTGCTTGGCCGATCCTTGTGAAAATTAGCAGGTATGTTCATTGTGGGTCAAGGATGATGCCCAATGTTTTAGTTTACTCCTTTATAGCGCCGTTACTAACGGCTGTAACGGCCTGTAACGGTTTTCCTTCTCTATGGAATATCTCCGAAAGTACTTGGCCGATCTTTCTGAAAATTTGTAGGTATGTTCATTACGGGTCACGAATAATGCCCGATGTTTTAGTTTACCGTTACAGCCGTTACTAACGGCTGTGACGGCCTGTAACGGTTTTTCTTCTTCATTGAATATATCCGAAAGTACATGGCCGATCTTTGTGAAAATTAGCAGGTATGTTCATTATGGGTCACGAATAATGCCCGATGTTTTAGTTTACCGTTATAGCCGTTACTAACGGCCTGTAATGGATTTTCTTCTTTATGGAATATCTCAGAAAGTACTTGGCCGATCTTTCTGAAAATTAGCAGGTCTGTTCATTATGGGTCACGGATGATACCCAATGTTTTAGTTGCCGTTATAGCCGTTACTAACGGCTGTAACGGCCTGTAACGGTTTTTCTTCTTCATGGAATATCTGCGAAAGTACTTGGCAGATCTTTGTGAAAATTAGCAGGTGTGTTCACTATGGGTAACGGATGATGCCCGATGTTTTAGTTTACCGTTATAGCCGTTACTAACGGCTGTAACGGCCTGTAACGGTTTTTCTTCTTTATGGAATATCTCCGAAAGTACATGGCCGATCTTTGTGAAAATTAGCAGGTATGTTCATTATGGGTCAAGGATGATGCCCGATGTTTTAGTTTACCTCGTTATAGCCGTTACTAACGGCTGTAACGGCCTGTAACGGTTTTTCTTTTTTATGGCATATCTCAGAAAGTACATGGCCGATCTTTGTGAAAATTAGCAGGTATGTTCATTATGGGTCAAGGATGATGCCCAATGTTTTAGTTTACCTCGTTATAGCCGTTACTAACGGCTGTAACGGCCTGTAACGGTTTTTCTTTTTTATGGAATATCTCCGAAAGTACATGGCCGATCATTCTGAAAATTTGTAGGCATGCTCATTATGGGTCACGAATAATGCCCGATGTATTAGTTTATCGTTATAACTGTTACTAACGGCTGTAACGGTTTTTCTTCTTCATGGAATATCTCCGAAAGTACATGGCCGATCTTTGTGAAAATTAGCATGTATGTTCATTATGGGTCACGAATAATGCCTGATGTTTTAGTTTACCGTTATAGCTGTTACTTAATGGCCTGTAACGGTTTTTCTTCTTCATGGAATATCTCCGAAAGTACTTGGCCGATCTTTGTGAAAATTAGCAGGTATGTTCATTATGGGTCACGGATGATGCCCGATGTTTTAGTTTGCAGTTATAGCCGTTACTAACGGTTTTTCTTCTTTATGGAATATCTCCGAAAGTACTTGGCAGATCTTCGTGAAAATTAGCAGATATGTTCACTATGGGTCACGGATGATGCCCGATGTTTTAGTTTACCGTTATAGCCGTTACTAACGGCTATAACGGCCCATAACAGTTTTTCTTCTTTATGGAATATCTCAGAAAGCACTCTGTCGATCTTTTTGAAAATTTGTAGGTATGTTCATTATGGGTCACGGATGATACCCGATGTTTTAGTTTACCGTTATAGCCGTTACTTGGCCGAGCTTTCTGAAAATATATGTTCATTAGAGGCGACGGATGATGCCCGATGTTTTAGTTTACCGTTATACCGGTTACTAACGGCTGTAATGGCCCATAACGGTTTTTTCTTTTTTATGAAATGTCTCAGAAAGTACTTGGCCGATCTTTGTGAAAATTAGCAGGTATGTTCATTATGGGTCACGGATCATGCCCAATGTTTTATTTTAGCGTTATGGCCGTTACTAACGGCTATAACAACCCATAACGGTTTTTCTTTTGTATGGAATATCTCAGATAGTACTTGGCCGATCTCTCTCAAAAATTTGTAGGTATTATGGGTCACGGATGATGCCTGGTGTTTTACTTTACCGTTATAGCCGTTACTAACGGCTATAACGGACCCTAACGGTTTTCCTTCTTCATGGAATATCTCAGAAAGTACGTGGCCGATATTTCTGAAAATTTGTAGGAATGTTCAATTTGTAGGTGTGCCTCAGGGTTCTGTACTTGGGCCAGTCCTTTTTGTGCTGTATGCTAGTCCTGTGTCTGACGTCATCAGTGGTCACGCCATGTCGCATGAGAGCTTTGCTGACGATACTCAGCTTCATCAGTCGGCTCCCATTGCTGAAACTGACTCACTGATTTCTCGGATGCGGGGCTGCACTGCAGACCTGAAGGACTGGATGACAACCAACAAACTACAACTAAACGACGACAAGACGGAACTCATGTTCGTGACAAAACAGCCTAACCATCCTTCTCTGCCTTCAACTGTCACTATCAATGACTGTGCTGTCTCTGTCTCCACCTCTGTCCGCAGTCTAGGGGTCATACTTGACCAATCCCTCTCCTTTGAGAAACAGGTTTCAAATATTTGCAAGATTGCCTATTTAGAACTAAGAAGAATCAGCTCTGTACGTCACCTTCTCTCTACAGATGCTACAAAAACTCTCATTTGTGCATTTGTCTTATCTAGAATAGATTACTGCAACTCACTTTTGGCCGGCCTTCCAAAATACCTGATAGAAAGATTACAGCGAATCCAGAATCATGCAGCCCGAGTCGTCTGTAGAGCAAGAAAACATGCTCACATTTCGCCTCTCCTCCACTCTCTTCACTGGCTATCTGTCTCAAACCGTATCTCGTACAAAATCTCAACTCTCACTTTCTCTGCTCTCTTTGAAAATGGACCTTCTTATCTCTCAGATCTCCTTAAAATCTACACCCCCTCTCGACAACTACGCTCCTGTGCTGACGACCGCCTTCTGCGAATGACTCGCTTCAGGACTACTACTGGTGAAAGATCTTTCTCTTTTCAAGCTCCAGCGACGTGGAACAGACTGCCAGACTGTCTCAGACATTCAGATTCTATCTCTTCTTTCAAGTCTAAACTTAAAACCCATCTATTTTCTCATAATTAGTCAATGCTGTGGGGAGAGGGGGGAGGGGGGTACAACCTAACTCATAGCCGTCTGGGCCTTTTCAAATGTAGCGTATGTGTATGTTCTCTATTATATATATTTGTTGTATGATTGAACGTTATAGGATTAAGTTTTTGTAGTGATATTTGAAGAATAAGTGAATGTCACATTGGTAGGATTAGGATTTGTTAGTTATTGTAGTAATAGTATTTGTAGTTGGGTGTAAGTTGTATTATTGTATATGAGAAGGGTGAATGTAGTATGACTTTGTAAAGCGCTTAGAGAAATTCGTTTGATTAAGCGCTATATAAGAAATCATTATTATTATTATAATGTTCATTATGGGTCACAGATGATGCCCGATGTTCAAGTTTACCGTTACAGCCGTTGCTAACGGCCCATAATGGTTTTTTTCTTTATGGAAAATCTCAGAAAGTTCTTGGCGGATCTTTCTGAAAATTTGTAAGTATGTTCATTATAGGTCACAGATGATAGCCGATGTTTACCAGAATAGCCATTACTAACAGTTAGACCAGCCCAAGACGGTTTTTCCTCTTTATGGAATATATCACGCGTATTCAGGATACACTGGGAGTACGTTTATATGCTTTGCATCTTGTGTGTGTGTGTGTGTGTGTGTGTGTGTGTGTGTGTGTGTGTGTGTGTGTGTGGTGTGCGCGTGCGTGCGTGCGTGCGTGCGTGTGTGTGTGTGTGTGTGTGTGTGTGTGTGTGTGTGTGTGTGTGTGTGTTTGTTTGTTTTTTTGTACTCCCAGTTCTTATAGAACAGGGAGTACTTTAGAATGGGAACGAAGAAATGCTGTGTGTGTGTGTGTGTGTGTGTGTGTGTGTGTGTGTGTGTGTGTGTGTGTGTGTGTGTGTGTGTGTGTGTGTGTGTGTGTGTGTGTGTGTGTGTGTGTGTGTGTGTGTGTGTGTGTGTGGTGTCCGTCCGTCCGTCCGTCCGTGGTCAAAATGTGTTCCACCCGCTCCAGACAAAACTACTGGGCCGATCTTTCTGAAAATTTGTAAGTATGTTCACTATGCGACACGGATGATGCCCGATGTTTTAGTTTACCGTTATAGCTGTTACTAACGCCTGTAACGGCCTGTAACTGTTTTTCTTCTTCATGGAATATCTCAGAAAGTACTTGGCCGATCCTTGTGAAAATTAGCAGGTATGTTCATTATGGGTCACGGATGATGCTCGATGTTTTAGTTTACCCCGTTATAGCCGTTACTAACGGCTGTAACGGCCTGTAACGGTTTTCCTTCTCTATGGAATATCTCCGAAAGTACTTGGCAGATCTTTCTGAAAATTTGTAGGTATGCTCATTATGGATCACGAATAATGCTTGATGTTTTAGCTTACCGTTATATCCGTTATTAACGGCTGTAACGGCCTGTAACGGTTTTTCTTCTTCATGGCATATCTCAGAAAGTACGTGGCCGATCTTTGTGAAAATTAGCAGGTATGTTCATTATGGGTCAAGGATGATGCCCGATGTTTTAGTTTACCTCGTTATAGCCGTTACTAACGGCTGTAACAGCCTGTAACGGTTTTTCTTCTTTATGAAATGTCTCAGAAAGTACTTGGCCGATCTTTCTGAAAATTTGTAGGTATGTTCAGTATGGATCACGAATAATACCCGATGTTTTAGTTGTCCGTTATAGCCGTTACTAACGGCTGTAACGACCTGTAACGGTTTTTCTTCTTTATGGAATATCTCAGAAAGTACTTGGCCGATCTTTGTGAAAATTAGCAGGTATGTTCATTATGGGTCACGGATGATGCCCGATGTTTTAGTTTACCCCGTTATAGCCGTTACTAACGGCTGTAATGGCCTGTAAAGGTTTTCTTCTTTATAGAATATCTCAGAAAGTACTTGGCCGATCTTTCTGAAAATTTGTAGGTATATTCACTATGGGTCACGAATAATGCCCGATGCTTAATTTACCGTTATAGCTGTTACTAGCGGCTATAACGACCCATAACGGTTTTTCTTCTTCATGGAATATCTCAGAAAGTACGTGGCCGATATTTCTGAAAATGTGTAGGTATGTTCATCATGGGTCACGGATGATGCCCGATGTTTAAGTTTACCGTTATAGCCGTTACTAACGGCCCATAATGGTTTTCTTCTTTATGGAAAATCTCAGAAAATGATTGGCGGATCTTTCTGAAAATTTGTACGTATGTTCATTATAGGTCACAGACGATGGCCGATGTTTACCAGAATAGCCATTACTAACGGTTACACCAGCCCAAGACGGTTTTTCTTCTTTATGGAATATCTCACACGTATTCAGGATAAACTGGGAGTACGTTTATATGCCTTGCATCCTGTTTCTTTCTTTTTTTTTCATTTTTAGCTTCTACACATTAGTTATCATGATATAGTTCGTCCTCTCATTACTAAGGGTTGATTGTGGTTGTTCCAGATTTGATTCGTGATAGTTTGAAACAGAATATTTCGGATAATCCAGGCCATGCTTTTTTTTTTTTTTTTTTTTTTTTTTCAATATTTTCACATTTGCATGCTGGTTGTTTGGTACATGTTTGAGTTGAGACGTATTGTGAACTTTTGTTATACCCAGCGTCTGGTGCTATTTTGTTTTTTGGTTGATCGAGTAACAACACATTAAGTTCCTCTACAGTCGTGCGATTATTTGCCTTGTTTTTGTGTACGCTAGAAGATTCTTACAGACCATTCAGGTGGGTTTTGTGAGGGAATGTGTGGGTTAGGCTCTGTTGGGAAAGGGTGGAATGTCATGATCATGTCGGGATCAGTTAGGGAAACAAACTTCAGCCCAGTAAGTTAACAGTGTGTGCGTGCGTGCGTGTGTGTGTGTGTGTGTGTGTGTGTGTGTGTGTGTGTGTGTGTGTGTGTGTGTGTGTGTGTGTGTGTGTGTGTGCAAAAACAACGAACACACACTCACATACACGCACGAACACACGCACGCATGCACACACACACACACACACACACACACACACACACACACACACACACACACACACACACACACACACACACACACACACTGAACGGGAAAAGACTGTAGTTAGATAAAGGAAGAAATTAATGAATGATCGAAAAATAACAAAGAACGAACGAATAAGAAAGAACGAACGAAAGAAAGAAACAAACTAACTAACTAACAAACAAACAGACAAAGAAATGAGAATTCTCCACTGAAGCAGAATACATCACAGAGCAAAGAACAGACACAGAAGGTCACAGTTGGTCTCATGTTGAAAGAACTGTACACACACCACAGCTTCAACGTGATGCTGTTCGCTGTATATATGTACGCAGCAACATTCACGAAGTCAAGAAACACACGGAAACGTCCACAGAAGAGAGAGAGAGAGAGAGAGAGAGAGAGAGAGAGAGAGAGAGAGAGAGAGAGAGAGAGAGAGAGAGAAGACAAGACAAAATTCTTATTAACGAGGATAATAGATAAGCACTGATGTGCTTTTTTACATCCAGTCCTCGCCCTGAGTAGGGTCAACAATGCAAAATGATTACATCCAGTCCTCGCCCTGAGTAGGGTCAACAATG
>CM065725.1:6817189-6824689 GCA_033310375.1 Conus canariensis | reverse complement strand
GCCTATACAACCGCCTGACAGTCACGACTTCTGCCTCTCTTATATTCATCAGGCGTCTTTTGACAGACAGCCGGAGGCTTTGTTCCGTGTCGTAAAATTGTGCGGTTGTGGGAGGGGGGGGGGGGGGGGGGGTTGTTCTTTCTCTGACATCATACCTTGCTTGTTCTCTCTCTCTCTCTCTCTCTCTCTCTCTCTCTCTCCTCTCTCTCTCTCTCTCTCTCTCTCTCTCATATTTGTCATCAAAACGTACAAATGAAAATGGACAGACATTCAAAATACATCGTGACAAGATGTTGATTTGGAGTCTCGGATATAGCTGTTCATCGTTGTCGCTAAAAACAGCATACTGAACGTGATCTTATTTGTCCATTACGTAAAAGTGCACAGGAAGATGAAGTCCATTTTGTATTTCATGTATGTATGTATGTGCTTTGAATGATCTTAGAAATCAGTCGATTCCTAGGAAGCACTGGTGGCAGCCTTCGTTGCTTAGTCTTACATTGCTTATGTCATCTAATTGTGAAAATATTGTCAAACGGTCTGCAATTTATTTGTACAAAGCATTCAAAATTCGACCTGTACTTTGCTCATAACTCTGTTCACATTTATCTGTTCTTTTTGCCCATTCCCATGTTCTCATTGTCAAAATCGGCTGTGCCTGTGGTTTTTGTTCACATACCCCTTCAAAAGGGGTCATAATCCATCCATCCATCTCTCTTATATTCAGTTCACTACCTACTAAATATTGCCCATATATCAAGTGCACCTAAGTCCTGTCTGGCGCTAGCCTCCCTACCATGTATACCATGCCAAGACATCGTCGGCTGCGTTGGCTGGGCAACGTTCGCTGCATGGAGGATGGTCGCATCCCAAAAGACGTCTTCTGTGGAAAGCTTGCCGCAGGGCAGAGAAACATTGGCCGCCCACAGCTGAGAATAAAAGACATTTGCAAAACAGACATGAAGGCGCTTGAGATCAACATTGAGGACCTCGCAGCAGACCGCAACAGCTGGAGAAGCACTCTCAAGAAACAGCTGCAGACTGGCCAAGACAAACTGACAGCTGCTGCAGCAGAAAAGCGAGCCCGCAGAAAGGGGATGACAGCCAACAAACCAGTGTCAACATACAGACGTGACCGCTGCGACAGAGACTGCCACTCTCGCATCGGTCTCTACAGCCACAGGCGACGCTGCTCGGGTCGAGCAGACAGCCCGGACATATAGCTAATCTTAGGTCGGATGCACTCTATCCATGGACAGCTATGACCGACGGGGGCCTTCTACTAAATTTTTAGTGATATTGTTAGGCGATTTGACTGTAGGCCTCGTCATTTTTACAAGAAAATGTGTTAGGAATGTTGATGTTTTGAGCTTGTTCGATTCGTTGTCAGTTCAATCTTTATAGTTGAATTAACTATTTACTTTTTACAAAATCCATTAAATAAGGAGCCAATTTTTCTATAATTGTACATGAGATCACTTCAAATGTTTATCTCTGACAACCCCCCCCCCCCCTCCCCCGTTATCCTTTTTTACACATTATCCAACTCTTTCCACTACCCTCTACTACGTTTTTGTTTATGACAAAAGTTTAACGTGATAATCATTGTTTTCATTAGATGTGTACGGTCATCATTATATCGGACGGGACATTAAACTGATCCCCCACCCCTCACCCCACCCAGTTTTCTTCCTCTCGACAATGGGCACTGGAGCTAGCAACAATTTTGAAAGAAAACCTTACATGAGACAGCGAACAGTAAACGACAAAAAAGTAGGATAACTCTTGCACCCATGATGAGAGAACACGCCCTTACCGCCAAACGAATGCTGAGAACGACACCAAATCACCCAGCACAAATGCCAACACAGAGCTCACAGAACAAACAAGGCCACATCCCATGTGAGGGTGACAATACGATCTCTGCTCCTAACCATCGGATAATGAGTGTGTGTGTGTGTGTGTGTGTGTGTGTGTGTGAGAGAGAGAGAGAGAGAGGAGAGAGAGAGAGAGAGAGCACGCGCGTGCATGTGTGTGTGTATGAGAGAGAGAGAGAGAGAGAGAGAGAGAGAGAGAGAGAGAGAGACTAGTGACTCAGCTCCCTGCCTGCGGAGGACCTGCCCTGCGTGTTTTCCAGCCAGATCATGTGATCATGTGGAGGAAACTTAAGACCACACACAGGGGGCGACAAAGGAGGGGGGAGACGGGAGAGGGGGTGGGTGGGCAATGTCTATCATACTATTCACACACACACACACACGAGCGCGCGCGTACACACACACATGCACGCGCGCGCGCACACACACACACACACACACACACACACAACCATCGACCGTCTCTTGCTTTTGCGCTTTGTGTTTAAAGCATAACCAAGTTATCCACCCCACTGTCAGCGGTGTCTTTGGTTGGATGGTACAATGTCCGACTCTCTCTGTCTTGGCTGACGTGGCCATGGCAACAGCAGAACTGTGTACAGAACATTACAGAGTTTTTTTTTGTTTTTTTTTAAACGGGTGATTTACGAGACTCATCCCCCACCCCCACCCCACTCCGTTGTTTGTTTGTTTTTTGTTGTTTTTTTTTACCTTTTAAAATTTTGAACTTTTTCCCCCCGAGACGAATTTAGACCGATATGTAGGAAGGCCGTTTTTCTCTGTGACGTGTGGTGACAGGAAACGTTTGCTGCTGTTCAAAGTGAGAACAACGACGGACAGACCGGTGTGGACGAACGACCCGTAACTCTTCGTCAGTGAAGAAATGGTGACATTTGTCCCCCTGATGGAAAGAGAGGAGTCAGGCGATCAGTCACAATATTCCCTGCCAACTCAATCCGACAACGGATACCCCCTACTTTAGAAAACAAACAACAACAAAAAAGTAGGTGACAGCACTGAATGTGTATTTGATATCAGTGTCTGCAGCCTCGAAAAGGGGGGGGAGGGGGGGGCTTCATTTAATTTCTTTCAGTCATACTTGTCAGGTTTGTCTGGCAGGTATTTTTCCGGATGGGGCAACTGCCATAGGACGGTACATGTTACTGTTGCTCATCAACAGTCTCACAAGGCCCCAGGATTGTACTAGAGGCAGACTTCTGGGTGAATTTGCCCCACATATCCCTGAAAGGGGCAGGCACATCGTGTGCTCTTCACATTATGTGTGCTTCCAGCAGGTACGTGAGGAGATACAACCACGAATCTGTTTCTGCTGCGTGTTGCTCGAGCAAGCCCTAGACCCTGTCTGTTGGCGTATGTGTGTCAGGTTACTTCCCTGACCTCGAGTTTTTCTTTACCAGGTCCACCTGGACTTTTTGTGCTTCACAGATATACACAGCCAGATTAAACAGGAAGTTTTCTTTTCTTGACAACAGTGATATTACCTTGAACTGACATGGTTCAGTGAAATACTTAGGCTGGATAAATCTGGTTCTGAGATCATATAACACGGGACAGTACAACAACAACAACAACAAAAATTCATCTTCCACAACCATGACATCTCGTGACTAAGTCTGACCTGGTGAGTGACATGACTGAAATGAAATCACGCACAGATTAGTTGGGGGGGAAAGTTTGAAAAATAATGCACTGACACCATTCCCTTAAAAGACAGATAACCTGTGTTTCTGGTAGAATCGAAAGTTCCCTCCCTTGCACAGTGTGTTTACTGGTGATAACTTCTAGTTCATGGTAAAATTCTTTGGTCTCCTTCATGGCTTCGAAAGAGCTCATGGCTACTAATATAGTGATACAGCTGGCTGTTAATCTTCAGATCTGGAAGAAAGCTTATATCTCATTTTTCTTCTAAAACACACACACACACACACACACACACACACACACACACACACACACATGCCCACACACACACACACACAATTTAAGTTCTTGATCCCTTTCACTCCCTTTTGAAACACGAAAGATAAAGTCATTTACCGGTATGCACAATCTACAACAACGCATAGCAAGTGTACTACAAATAATTATAACCAAATCACAGAAGGATAGAATAACACAATTTTTAGTTTCCTAAATACACTTAGCTAATTTTAACAGAACAGAAAGTTCCACTCAAAAGGTGACACAATGAACACAAATTTTACAGACAGATTTCCTTTTAATATTCAATACATTTCACTACATCTTGAACAGTATTCAAAGTGAAAATAGAACTTATCACCATGTGAATTCATATCACAGGGTTTGCCTATCTGATCTTCCTTTACCATGCATCTGCCCAGTTCCATTTCAAGTTTACAACAACTACTTCTAAATTCAA
The DNA here is from genome assembly GCA_033310375.1 of Conus canariensis. Taxonomy (NCBI): domain Eukaryota; kingdom Metazoa; phylum Mollusca; class Gastropoda; order Neogastropoda; family Conidae; genus Conus; species Conus canariensis. Next base: position 6,820,411 of record CM065725.1, on the reverse strand, counting down.
ATAATGCAAATGCAAAGATATCTAAAAGATATCATGCTTTTTTTTTTTAACTCCAAGTCTTTAATTTCGAAAACAATCACAGCCATTTTTAGTTATCATCCAATTTATCTGACAGTTTAGTTGAAGTGAAACAATATTTTTTTGTTAATCTGAATATTAGAATCACACACACACACACACACACACACACACACACACACACACACACACACACATACACACACACACACACACACACACACACACTCACAAAGCTTTGCCTATATTTCAACCTCCCCCCCCCCCCCCCCCCCCCAGTCAGAATTTCTGTTGTTACAGTAATTCTGAAAACAAGAATAAGTGTGGTTCAAAACTGACAGCTGCAAAATTGAAACAATGATGACAAAATGAGAGTACAACCATCACAACAAAGAAAAAAGGGAAACAAATCCCTTTTTTCTGAAACCCATGATGACAAATGCGATAAAACCACCATCATAACAATTGTGAAAAAAGGATATGAAATTCTAATACATTCATGTCAAGTTGTTAAACGTAAACTGAAAATCTAAACAGCTGCTTGATTGTATAAAGAAAACTATATTCATTGCTTTGAACAAATTGTGTTCTACTTTTTCTTCCTAAGTTTGTCTCTAACACTAGGTGCTGTGGCACAGTGGTTAACATTGCAATTCCTGGCTGTCATTAGAGCCATTCACATTCGTACGATTCTTTTTTTAAATCCTGAATTGAGTTTGCTATGGGATCTATTGGGAAGACTTGAAACACATAGTCTGGTTTCATCTACTTAATGAATGTTCTCTGAGAATGTTCCTTAAATTTCCTGACCAACACTGCAGGTGTGTCTGTAACTCTCATGCCTGATTGACGCTGGGATTAGTTATGAAAGTAAGCACAGAGTACTGCCCTGTCATGCAGTCTGTAACTCTCACGCCTGACTGACACTGGGATTTCTTATGAAAGGAAGCACAGAATGCAGCCCCGTCATGCAGTCTGTAACTCTCATGCCTGATTGACACTGGGATTTCTTATGAAAGTAAGCACAGAATGCAGCCCCGTCACGCAGTCTGTAACTCTCATGCCTGATTGACGCCGGGATTTCTTATGAAAGTAAGCACAGAGTACTGCCCCGTCATGCAGTCTCAGTGAGGATGGAACTCCATGGCATCATCTTCATCATCCTTATTCTCATTGATCAGCTTAAAAAAAAAATCTTAAAATCTGTAGCCCTTCATGCCCTGCTCTAACGAGACCTCTTTTGATTTCCTCTCCATGTCTGTGCTGTTTGTAAGGTCATGGTATGGGTGAGTTTATGAGGACTATCACCATCTCGGATAGACATCCTACAAAGCCGACGTAAGATCGCAAGGCTCACCATGATGTACAAAATCATTAACAACATGGTACAGGTGGATTTTGGCAAAATTTGTAAATCCCAGAAGCCGAAGTTGAGAGCACTTAAGGAGAGGGACAGAAGAGCACACTCAGGGCAGCTTGCTAGACTTCAGTGTCAACGGGACTACCGGAGTTATTCGTTCCTCCCGTGAACCATCCCTGAGTGGAACGATTCACTGACTGAGGCTGTGGTTAGAGCCGCCTCTCTTGGCATGTTCACGTAGTGAGCTCGTAAACTCCACCAGTAGTCACAAGCTGCTTTTTTTTTTTTTTTTTTTTTTTTGCTTCTACCCCTCCGTTACAAGTGTCAGAATAATCAGCTTGTTGATTGAGGACACCGCATGTGGACATAGTGGTGCCCTCTAAAGGGGAATGCTCACTCACACTGGCTCCACAACTATGCAATCATCATCATCAGTAGTAGGTGGTGTCCTATGTATGCTAGATCAGAACAGGCCTCCCTGAACGCCAATGAAATGACTTGGCAGCAGTGCAGTATCTCCTCTTGTGGGTTGCTCATGACGACTTGACACAAAGACTTTTCCGGTGGATTGCTGGTGCCAGCACTGCAGCTGGGCAAGCCAGAGTTTGACTGTGGACAGGGAGCTGGAGTGAGCAGAATGGGGGTGATGCCACCGGAGTGACACAGAAAACAAGACAGCGAAAACAAAAACAGAAAAAAGAACAAACAAAATAGTCAACTGTATTATAGTAATTCTTGCCTAAGTTAGTGTTCAGAGTCTAAAGAGCCATAAGCGTCATTGTGAGAACTATTCTAATTCCCTGATACCAAATCTGTTTTCATCTTCTTGAGTTTTTTTGTCCATAATTAGCTTTGCTTCTGAGTCAAGTCATGTTCAATAAGACTGTCCTGTCATCTAATGTAAACACAGATGAGTCTGCACAATAATGAAACACAACAACAAACGCGGAACAGTTTGTTTCCATTTGGCAAGGCAAAGTAAACAAGAGACCCACCCCCTGTGCGGACGTCAAGAAGAGCAGCTGACCTTTAACCTTGAGGCCCATTCAGGGGGTGGACTAGCCAGTCCCATCTCTTCTGCTTCCTCTTGATAAGTGAAAGGATCCTGCAAAATGTTTAGCAGTTTGTCAGTGACAGTGAAGTCATTGTTCTCCACACTCTCCACCGCCAGCTGGGCCACCCAATTCCTGAGCACGTAGCGCGGGTTGGCTCTGTTCATGATCTTCCGCCGTTGTGAATCGGTCTGTCCTTCCGCCTGGAGTCTGGCGGCATACATGGCCACCCACCCTGAGAACCACTCATGGGACTTCAGAGTCCTAACAGCCCACACCTCTTCACCCACATATCCCCGCTTTAATTCTGCCAGACTGACCTCCCCTAGCTGTCTGAAGGTCATCGTGAAATCCGCTTTGGTGTCCGACATTATTTTCAACAACACTGCCACCAAGTTTTCGTCTTCTTCCCTGGAGTCAGTTTCTAGTCCAAGCTTCTGTCTGAAGAGTTCCATGAAGTTGGATTTGTAGTGATCGCCATAGGTCTGTAAAATCTTATTAGATGTAGCCTCGTCATTGTCAGTCCATAGTGGTAACAACGCAAGACGTAGCTTTTCTAAATTAAAAGCACCAACGCTGGGCTGATTTTCATAGGAGTAGCGATGTTCATCATCAGACGTGTTGGGAACAAACTGGGGATCATAGGCGTCCAGAAAACCAAATGGTCCGTAATCTATAGTGATAGACAACAGACTGAAGTTGTCCGTGTTACACACTCCGTGTGCGAAGCCCACACTCTGCCACAGTGCCATCAGCTTGGCTGTCGCACATACAACCTCCTGGTAGAAGGCC
>CM065725.1:6742189-6812189 GCA_033310375.1 Conus canariensis | reverse complement strand
AAACACACACACACACACACACACACACACACACACACACACACACACACCACAACACACACCACAACACAACACACACACACACACACACACACACACACACACACACGTACACACACAACCACACACACACACACACACACACACACACACACACACACCCACGCAGAAAAAGATGACTTATCAGTTAAATTCATTTTGATGTTTGTATTTAAAAGAGTAATGTAAATTTCAACTGCAATAAATGATATAAATTGGGCACGCAAAAAAAAAAAAAAAAAAAAATTATAATAAACATCATTGATGCTGTTAAATAAAAAATCAATTTCCACTGACAAAAATTGATTAGGTTGAATGAGATATATCATCCATTGTTATCTCAGAACTTCAAATTATATACCTTTAATCCTAACAGACATTTTTCTTCCATTTTCTTTTATATACTGGTTCACTTGTGTAATTATGGGCAATGAAAAAATATTGAGGAGAAAACGTCACTGTCAGTTTGTATACATGCAAGAATATCTATATTTGTAGTGTGTGTGTGTGTGTGTGTGTGTGTGTGTGTGTGTGTGTGTGTGTGTGTGTGTGAAAGACAGAAGAGAGAGAGAGAGAGAGAGAGAGAGAGAGAGAGAGAGAGAGAAATTGATTCCGTGCCGTGTGTGTGTGTGTGTGTGTGTGTGTGTGTGTGTGTGTGTGTACTGGCATGAATGCCAGGGAGAGAGAGCTCTGACATTCACCTTCTATATCACGCAAGACCCCCATTCGTGGTCACTTCATTCAAACAATACTCCTGTCTACTTCACTCAGTCAGTGAGAGTCTTGTGTTGTGGGAGTTTCAAACAGATCAGAAGCCTTTTTCCGATTCAAGATTCCTTTATTATCTTAATTCTGAGATAAACATCAGACAGACAACGTACCATTCGCATCCATATTGACACGTTCAAAATATGACTCGTTTATGTCTAAACTGATCTCCTGACCATAAACATCGATGGCTGTCGTCCCTAAACAAACTCACAACGGGGAATAACTGTCTCAGCGTGGCCCACATTTTTCCACGTCTGCTGTAAACAAAGGGACATCATCCACAGGTTAACGAGTCTGACCAATGAAAACATTAATTATAAAGGCCATAAACCTATATTGGAAACACTGCCATTCTGCCGATATATCCCCCCAAAGACACTTCGCCGTTGGGCGAACTGTCTTTGACCCCACCCTTTCTCCCCTTTCCCTGAACCTTCATGAAACCTGTAATCCATGCAGATATTTTTTGTATTAAGACCTGTCCTTTACACAGATGACAGTTCAATTGCAATGCATACTCAAAAAGGCCAAAGGTTGGGTCCATCAACGATTACAGACACACTAGTACGAAACAATTCATTAAGTTGAACAAAATGTGCTCGTGGTGTGTGTTTTGGGGAAAATTGTCCGTCAAGTGTTCTTTCGCGAGGCGCACTTCCGCTGAGCTCGCTTGTGTGCACAGAATCCGTGCGTCACTACAGTTCCAACGGTTCACAAGCACGACCTCAGAGACAGACAGAAACCTTCACAAAGAATTAGTTCCCCAAGGCACATCGCTCATTTAAGCAGTTCGAGCACCATCACCACCGTTGCTATACCACTCATGGCAGCAACTTCGCGGCCACAAACTACAGGGGTCCAATGGTCACTGCACTGCCGGTAGTTACTACAGTTTGAGGTGCCTTTCCTGAAGAGAACGCCTCTCTCTCTCTCTCTCTCTCTCTCTCTCTCTCTCTCTCTCTCTCTCTCTCTCTCTCTCTCTCTCTCTCTCACACACACACACACACACACACACACACACACACACACACATACACAGTAGTATGCAAAGTTTTTGAGAGTGTACTCAGACATTTGCTAAATTCTCATCTGATAGATAATGGTTTGTTCTCAGACTGTCAGTATGGTTTTACCACTGGAAGATCCTGTGTTTCACAGCTGCTTTACACTTTAAATGATTGGATGGTAAAGCTGAATGATAATATACCAGTTGATGCAGTTTATTTAGACTTGGAGAAAGCTTTTGATACTGTACCACATAAAAGACAAATAACTAAACTTGAAGGTTATGGAATAGGCGGAGACATACCCTCGTGGATTACTGATTTTCTAAGTAATAGACAACAATATGATAAAGTTAGGAATCAGGTTTCTGATCTTGGGAAAGTTACTAGTGGGGTCCCCCAAGGTAATGTCCTGGGACCCACCCTGTTTATTTACTACATAAATGACATGCCTGATGTTGTTAGTAGTCTGGTCAAAATCTTTGCTGATGATACAAAAGTTTACACCCCCATAGAGACAGTTGATAATTCCACTGAATTACAGAAGAATACTGATGAACTTGTTGCATGGACAAATGCCTGGCAGATTAAATTTAATAATACGAAGTGTAAAGTTCTTCATGCAGGTAAAAATAATCCTAGGTATGATTATTATATGGAAGGTGTATTGCTTTAAGAGACTAATGCTGAAAAAGACCTAGGAGTGATAATCGACCCATATTTATCATTTGATAAACATGTTAATGAAACCATTAAAAGAGCAAATAGACTAGCAGGGATGATTGTAGGCAATATTCAATGCAAGGATAGTGAAGTAATATTTCCATCATTTAAAACACTAGTCAGACCGGTTATTGAATATGACAATGCTGTATGGACAACAAATTTGAAGAAAAGAAAAAAAAAAAACCCACAGTAATCCCAGCGAAGATATTCAGAGAAGATTTACAAAAAAGATAAGTGGTTTGCAGAAGTAGTCATATGAACAAACGCTTCAGTTTTTAAAATTACCAAGTTTGGAATACAGGCGCCTACGTGGCGACATGATTGAAACTTACAAACTTACACATGGTTTTTATGACATTAAACCCACTGGCACATTATTTCAATTGAATACAGAATCTACAACTAGAGGGCACCTGTTCAAACTAACACACACACACACACACACAAAACAAAAACAAAAAACTAAAACTTCAAAAGCAGCAAACTTTTTCACTAATAGAATTGCTAATACTTGGAATAACTTGCCAGTCAGTGTTGTTGGAGCAGAGTCTGTTAACACTTTCAAAAATTGTCTTGATAAACACTGGATACACCTTATGTTTCAAACAAATATTGACTTGCATTTTTAAAACCACGCATGTGCTTTACAAAAGTGCGAGAATCAGACCAAAACATTTCTCGCTAAAACCATAAAATTATCCACATTGAGCAGGCTGAAGGCTGAAAATGCCTAATATGCCACGGATATGATATGATATGATATGCACGCACGCACACATGCACGCACGCATGCACACACACACACACACACACACACACACACACACACACACACACACACACAACACAACACTACGATTACCGATCATTCCCCTGCCACATCACAACCTCAACGTCCCTGTACTGTGTATCGCCGAAAGTGACCCTCCCAGGTAAACAGGGACAAGCGAAGGGCTGAGGAACACAGAAGAAGCCAAGGACTGGCAAGTCTGCGTTTTTCATCTCCATCTGGTTTATTTTTGCCTACTCCGCCCAGTTTGTTCTGTGGCGCTGATACAGGTAGTGAGAAAAATGTTCATACTGATAGGGGCCTACACATGTAGCAACCAATGATCATCGCTTGCCTTCCTCTGTTCCCAAGTCTTTGTATGAAACTCAAAACAATGAACGGCAAATCGACATGAAACTGTGTGGCGCCGATACGCAGTTAGTAACAGTGCTCGATGACTCTAAGGAAAATCGCGTGGAAGAAACAGATTTTTATGTGAGTGTTAGTGCAGTAAATACCGAAGGCTGTGAACATGAAAATAATACAACCGAATATGATTCAGATTCGATGCATGTAGGCCTACACGACACAGAGCACAAAACTAATATGAGCGTCAGAACATCAAACACATGTAGTACAGACAGCGCCCCCCTCAATACAGAAGCTAACAATGTGCAAGAACAAACAGAGTCTTGTCAACAAAACAACATCTACACACAAATAATGGCAAGTATTGAGGAAAGGGGGAGAAGTTTGGACAATCTCCTCCGTGTTTGCGGCGAAGTTCAACAAATCACTTCCACCTGGAGCACAGATGTTGTGAAAGGAAATCCTCAACAAGACCCATCGTGACTGTTGTACAGTTGTGAAGTTGACTATCATGTATGATTGACAGTCCCAGTATTATTTACAAATAAGTTTTATACCATGATGTGGGATCCATGTTACGATGAACGTTTGTAAAGACCAGCTTTGGTAAGCCTACGTTTTTTCTATATAAGTTTCGTGTATGTGCTCCCCCCCCCCCTCCCACCACCCCCCACCCCCACCCCTTCCTTTTCTCCACAACCCGCGCCCATACTCCATTCCCCAACCCTATTCCTCCATAGTCCCTTTTTGTGAATGGGCCTATATTGGCTGAAGACCCTCTTGGCTGAAGTAAATGTCAAAGATAGCTTTTCAGATGTACGGCGATTGGGGAAGTTCTCCAAAGAGAAAGAAAATCGACGACCACTTAGAGTCTCCTTTTCCAATCAAGAAGTCAGAAACAATGTATTGCAGTCTATACGGAAAGCCAGAAGGAATGATGCAAGCACGGAAGACAAGGAATCAAAACTGTATTTGAAGTTAAGTGTGAAGAAAGACTTGACTCCAACTGAGCGTAAAGAAGAGGAAGTTCTTTTCAAGGAACTTAAACAGAAACAAGAGCAGTCAAGACAAGAGGGGATCAAAAAGCAAAAGGGATAAGAAAAAACGGCGCAGTAGTGAATATCGGGAGGTACCCAATATCACCAGATTAGAACAAAAGACAGAAAGAAAAAAGATAAAAGCTATGCACAAGTTTTAATACAAATACTAAACTTAAATTTTATAGCAGTGCACAAACTGCACATACTTTGAAAAAAAAATTGATTCTTTGGTTTGTTTATACACAAATGTAGATAGCTTTTTGAATAAGCGATCAGAATTTGATGCATTAATTGAACTACACAAACCAGCAATCATGGGTATTGTTGAAATCAAACCCAAGAACCATATATATGCAGTTCAAGAATGCGAAATAGCCATCCCAGGCTTTGAAATCTTCCACAACTTGGAAAGTGAAGGCAGAGGAGTCTGTCTGTATGTCAGACAAGATATGAAACCATCCTACAGAGAGATGAAAATCGACTTCATGTGTCTGTCAACTGCAGACTGAGTGAGGATGAAACCATGACCATAGGTCTTGTTTACAGAAGCCCTAGTGGCACAGAGGAAAATAACAGAAATGTAAACAAGCTGTTGCTGAACATAGTGGAGACAAAGCCATCCCACCTTCTTTTGATGGGTGACTTCAACTTCCCAGAGATTGACTGGTCAAGGGAGAGATGCAGCACAGGTGAAAATCACCCAGCAAGCAAATTTTTGAAGACAGCCCAAAATGCATTTCTGATACAACATCAGAAGGAAAACACGCGCATAAGGTTGGGGTTGATACCTACACTGGACGACCTCGTTCTGACAAACAGAGACGATATAATCAACGCCATTACCACAGCTCCAGGACTGGGTAAGAGTGACCATGCCACTCTGATCATTAACGTCTCATGCCGTTACCAAGGATCAACAAACGATCCCCGGCTAATGTTTAATAAAGCAAACTACAGTGAGATGGAGAGAGATCTAGGAGCTGTTAAATGGGAAGATGAACTCAGCAGCTTACCAGTCAGTGAGGCATGGATAAAATTCAAGGAGCGACTGAACCAGTGTGCTGAAAAACATGTCCCCCAAACCAGTGGTTCAAACGCTCCGAGGAAAAAATGGATGGATGGGGGAACGCTGAAATCAGTGCGCAAAAAACACAAGCTCTTCAGACGATGGTCAGAAACGGACGATGGCAAAGACTATCAGGCATATGCAAAAGCCAATAACAAGGCATCTAAGGCATGCAAAAAAGCAAAGAAGAAACTGGAGGCCACAGTCGCCGCCCAGGCCAAAACCAACCCCTATGTCAAATCGAAAACAAAGATGAAAACAGGAGTAGGTGACCTGGAAAAAGAGGATGGAACCAGAACAACAAACGACAAGGAAAAAGCTGACCTCCTAAATAGCTTCTTCTGGAGCGTCTTTACAAATGAGACAGAGGGCGAATTACCAGAGATACCCCAGTACAGTTATGAAGAAGAACTGTGCGGTTTTACTATCACCACAGAAGAAGTTAAGAAACTCCTCTCAAATTTAAATGCTTCCAAAGCATCAGGACCAGATGGTATCAGCACGCGCATGCTTGTTGAGTTGTCAAGCGTCCTAGCAGTTCCCGTGACCATCATTTTCAGGAAGTCCCTAGAGACGGGTAAGATCCCAGAGGATTGGAGAACAGCAACTGTCACTCCCATTTTCAAGAAAGGAAGTCGTCTCAAAGCTAACAACTACAGACCTGTGAGTCTCACCTGTGTGCTGTGTAAGACGATGGAAAAGCTGATCCGTGAGAAAATGATAGCGCACCTACAAGACAACAATCTAATCAGTAGACGGCAACACGGTTTCACCAAAGGACGCTCATGCATAACCCAGCTTCTGGAAACCTTAGACATCTGGACAGAGACCTTAGATGCTGGAGGTGGCATTGATTCCATATACATGGATTTCATGAAGGCTTTTGACAGCGTCCCATATTACCGATTGATAGCTAAAGTTGAATCCCATGGAATAAAGGGTAAAGTCCTTCAATGGATCCAAGATTTCCTGACCAACAGAGTGCAGTGCGTCAATATCAACGGAACAAAGTCAGGCCAAGCAGATGTGACCAGTGGCATCCCACAGGGCAGTGTGTTGGGACCTGTTCTTTTTCTGTTGTACATCAACGATTTGCCCCCAACACGTCCAGAGTCATGTTGAGCTTTTTGCTGAGGATACAAAAATCTTCGCCCGAAACGACAATAGTGACGCACAGCAAACTCTCCAAGAGGATCTCAACTGACTCCAGAAGTGGTCAACCGATTGGCAATTAAAGTTCCACCCTCAAAAATGCGAGACTTGGGAGTGTTGGTGGACAAGGACCTTAGTTTCAAGAACCATGTGGCACAAGCAACGGCAAAGGCCAATAGGATCCTTGGGGTCATCAGAAGTTCCTTTGATCACCTTACACCAGAAACCTTTGTCCAACTCTATAAGTCCCTTGTGAGGCCAGTCCTTGAGTACGGTCACGCGGTATGGCAGCCAAGATTCAAAACCCTGTGTGCGGATCTGGAGGATGTTCAAAGGCGAGCAACAAAACTGATTGGCCCCCTCAAAGAAAAATCATATCCAGAGCGCCTAGCAGCACTTAAGCTGCCAAGCCTGGAACACCGCAGAAATTGAGGCGACATGATTGACACTTTTCAGTTCATGCAAGGCTTAAATGACACAGACAGACCACAACTCCAGCTCCACCAAGGTAGAGACACTAGAGGGAACTCTCTAAAACTAGAGAAAGGACATTGCAGACTAAACATGCGTTCTAACTTCTTTGCGCAGCGAGTGGTGTCCACATGGAACAGTCTTCCAGATAGTGTTGCGACGGCCCCGAGCATTAGTGCCTTTAAAAGAAGACTGGATGCCCGTTGGGAAAGTCTGCCAAACAAATTTGACCCCAGCTGTTACAACTAGACTGCTTTTGCCATGCCACGCACGCAAGTCTAGTTTGAACAGGAGTGGTGAACAGGCCTTGTAAAAAAAAGGCCTCAAACACCCAATACAGCAAGTATCAAGTATATTGCCTAAAACCTCAATCAACTATTCGTATTCGTACTCACACACACACACACCACACACACACACACACACACACACACACACACACACACACACACACACACACACACACACCATTAACGTTGGACACACTCAAGCCCAGGAGACTGAGTTTGATATCCTCACAGCAAAAGCTTTTTCGGACAAGTTGGTGCTGCAGCAAGCTGCAGCGCGTAGAGTCGTTTGTCTGGCAGACTTTAGGCTTGGTTGGCGTCAGTATCTGCGGACTGGAGGAGGTACCCAGGGTAGTCGGTTTCTGCAGGCAGAAGCCTGTGTGAAGTTGTTCGTAGATAGTCAATGTTTTTCTTCTTTCGCGATGAGTCGTGAAGATCTAGTCTTCAGGGCCGCGCACAATGGCAGCGCCTCCCCGTGTGTGTGTGTGCGCACGTGTGTGTGTGTGTGTGTGTGTGTGTGTGTGTGTGTGTGTGTGTGTGTGTGTGTGTGTGTGTGGTGTGTGTGTTGCACGTGTGTGTGTGTGTGTGTGTGTGTGTGTGTGTGTGTGTGTGTGTGTGGTTCTTCAATTTAACGTCTTCTCACTAAAAGTGATATCAGACGATGTGTTAATAGTGTGTGTGGTATGCGAATGTGTGCTTATGAAAAGAATGGTGGAGGGATAGGGGAAAAGCGTGTTGAACTTTGAATACTACTACGTGTTTTAAAAAAAAAAAAAACAATTAAAGAAAAACGCCAACTGGACTCAGTAAGAAACTTTGACTAACTAATCTGAGAAACGAATAATCATTCAACATTTTAGAGAGTGATGACGTCCAGCCATGATAATCAAGTTCTTTGTTTTGGGGCAATGAATTAACAAATGTGAAACACTTAGTGCGTTTCCACACATACATCTAACATTTCTACTGAATTTTGTTTTCAGTGAATTTAAACGTAATCTGTGGATTAAGCTTCTTACATCTCTAGGTATATGAGTTAGATAAGTTTTTGCTGTTTTATTCTGTGTGTGGTATGGAATGTGTGCTTATGAAAAGAATGGTGGAGGGATAGGGGGAAAGCCTCATCCAGAATGAAGTTCAAGCCAAAGAAATCACGGAGTCTCTCACTGAGGAAAGGAAAAGTGGCCGAATCTGTGGTCTTCAGTGTTGCCAACCAGGCCATTCCAACAGTCACAGAAGAGCCAGTCAAGAGCCTTGGAAGATGGTATGATGATACACTGAAAGACACACAAAGAGCAAAAGAAACCAAACAGATGTCGGAAGAAGGCTTGGAGACCATTGACCAGTGTGGGCTCCCTGGCAAATACAAGGTCTGGTGTCTGCAGTTCATGCTGATACCAAAGCTCCTATGGCCTCTGATGATATACGACATCTGCACCAGCATAGTGGAGGCAGTGGAAGCCAAAATCAACAAGTTCACAAGGAAATGGCTTGGTGTCCCACCCTGTCTGACTGACATAGCGCTGTACTGTCGCCAAGCAAAGCTGAAACTACCACTGAAATCCATCCTGGAAGAATACAAAGCAGGAAAGATCAGACTTCAAAGCATGCTGGAGGACTCAGGAGACAGGTGGTAGAAGCAATCAAGCCCCAGCTGAAGACAGGCAGAAAATGGAAAGTTCAAGAGGCGATGGATTGTGCAAAAGAAAGTCTCAAGATCAGAGAAATAACAGGACACACACAGACCAACGGACAAGGACTGGGAGTGACCAAAACTGAATGGTGGTCAAAGGCCAAAGGAAAAGCCAAAAGAGACATGATGATTCAGGAGATGAGAAAAGAAGAAGACCAAAAAAGACTCCAAAAAGCAGTCCAGCAGAGCCAGCAAGGGCAATGGACAACGTGGGAGAATGCACTCCAAAGAAGTCTCACTTGGAATGACATTTGGCACATGGCCCCTCTCAGGATCAGCTTCATTCTCAGATCTGCATATGACCTTCTGCCCTCAAATGCAAACCTGGTGAAGTGGGGAAAAACAGACGATCCTGCATGCCCCCTCTGCCATGAAAAACAAACAGTGGAGCATGTCCTAAGCTCATGTAAAGTAGCCCTGGCTCAAGGAAGGTACACATGGAGGCACAACCAAGTGCTCAAAGAGATTGTACAAGTAGTCTGGGCTAGTACCAACACCATAAAAGGGAAAATCAGGACTCCAAAAGCACCCGCAACATTCTTCACGGCAGGAGGCGGCAAATCATGGCCAAGAACAACAATGCCACTCGGAACATGCAGGCAGAGTCTGCTGGACGGGGCAGATGACTGGGAGTGCACTGCAGACCTCCCAGAATGGAAGAGTCACCCAGAGATCATCAGCAAGAGTGGCATGAGACCAGACATAGTAGTCCACTCTCAGTCAACCAAGCAGCTGATCATGATCGAGCTCACGGTGCCATATGAGAACAGAATGGAGGCAGCTCAAATCTACAAGACTGAAAAGTATGCTGATCTGGTAAACAGCCTGAGGAGAGAAGGCTATCAGGTCAAAGTCCTCACTGCAGAAATTGGAGCTAGGGGGTTTGTAGGAACGTCTGCATACAGCCTCATGAAACAGCTCTCAGTTGCAAGGAGGGAAAAAACCAGAGCCCTGAAACCAATGGCAGAAGCGGCAGAGAGGTGTTCAAGCTGGATCTGGTCAAGGAGGAACAAAAGTGAACTTCATAAGGCTTAAATTTTCTACAAATATCAGGTGTCCCTGTGGCTCAGTGGTTAGAGTGCGAGTCATTAAGTGGAAAATGAGCATGCCCAGAGGGTCATGGGTTCGAATCCCAGCCATGGCTCGTCCCAAGATGGGAAAAAAAAGGGGCAGCAGAGGGACATCCGGAGTCATGAACCGAGTGTGGCCCAACCCTCCCTAGAGTGTCAGGAGATAAGGGCCGAAACACTTGCTTGAAGGGGGCTTCTCTTCTGAGGACTCTCTGCTGCCACGCTGTCCACGAGTTTCTTTCTACTGTGTTCCAGAACTGTATGCAATACAGTTATGATAGTACTGAGATTCCGAGTTCTTTAAGGACTGTTGGAAGCTTTTCTCAGTCTGTTTGTCAATTAAGGAATGGCATTCTGAAAGATCTAAAGGTATATTAAGTGAAGTTGTGCTTTCCATATTTCTAGCTGCTCTTTTTGCTGCGTGATCAACCTTTTCATTTGATACAATTCCACTGTGAGATGGTACCCAATAAAAATGTGTGTGTGTGTATGAGTGCGTGTGCACGGGTGTGTGTGTGGTGTGTGTGTGTGTGTGTGTGTGTGTGTGTTGTGTGTGTGTGTGTGTTGTTGTTGTTGTTTGTTCTTCAATTTAACGTCTTCCCACTTAACGTGATTGCAGACAGATTGTGTAATGATGTGCGTGTGTGTGTGTGTGTGTGTGTGTGTGTGTGTGTGTGTGTGTGTGTGTGTGTGTGTGTGTGCGTGCGTGCGTGCGTGCGCGCGCACGAGTGTGTGTGTGTGTGAGTGTGTGTGCGTGCGCGCTTGTGTGTGTGTGTGTGTGTGTGTGTGTGTGTGTGTGTGTGTGTGTGTGTGTGTGTGTGTGCGCGCGCGCGCGTTTTTTTTTTTTTTTTTTTTAAACAAGTGAGGGGTTGTTGAAAGTTAAAGATAAATTCCTACTGGACTGCGTAATAAATGTGGGCATAACGAACAAAGAAAAGCATAATTATTTAACATTTTGGGTAATGTCAGTGGTGTCGATCTATCATGTGAAATATTTGTACCAGCCTTGTGCACTGTATTCTTTGCTATTGGACAGTCTAGTAATAGGTGACTTACACTAAGAATTTCCCCACATATGCACTTAACATTTTTGCTGTATTTGGTTCGAAGTGAATTCAAACGCATCCTATGAATTAAGGTTACTACCTGTCTAGACATCGGACTTTTGAATTTGTCTAATTTAGTCTTGGGGTGAATGTCAGGATTTGGTTGTATACAATTGTGAAAATATTGACTATCTGTGTCCCTCAATAACTTTTTGAAACTGTTAAAGGATGCTTCATTAATCAAAGTATAACATTCTGATAGATCTAACGGAATGTTCAGTGCAGTCATGTCTTCAATATTTCGAGCTGCTCTCCGGGCAGCTTGATCAACTTTCTCATTTGTTGAGATTCCACAATGTGAGGGCACCCAGCAGAACGTCACATTTATTCTTTTCATCGATAGGAGATGTGTCACGTAATTGATTTCTGTAATTGTCTTACAACGAATCTTTGGATTTAAAGACTGTAAGGCAGAAAGAGCTGACTTTGAGTCACTGCACAGTAAAAGTGGACAATTTTCTATGGAAGAATTCAAAACATACTTTAGGGACATTAAAATAGCAACTAATTCTGCAGTAAAAATTGACAAGTGTATGCCAAGATGATATAATTTCTCTACTTTTAATTTTGGTATTATAAAAGCTGCTCTATGGTCATCTACCACTGAGCCATCTGTAAAAATTTGAAGATGATCCTTATATTGATTTTCCAAATGAGAATTTACATAATATTTTAAAAGATATGGAGGGTCGTTTTTGTTCAGTTCAGTATAGTTTGTGTCATAATTTGCTTTGGTTTGTTTCCATTTGGGAATGGGTGAAAAAGACGAATTGACAGCTATTTCACTTTGGTTAATGTTGGTTTTTTTAAGAAGAGTAGATGTGTATGACTGAATAGATTTAGTTGATTTTATGTATTTTGCTCTTTTAGCAAAATCTGTCTCTGAATTGAGAGATACTTCATTTGTACAGAAACTTTTCTGTGAAAGGTTCTTTAAAACAAATTTAGAGGAGGACATTTTTCGAAACTCGTTCAAAGGTAAGATTCCAATTTCATTATACGTCCCAATGTTACATGTATGTGTGGGAACTCCAAGAGCAAGTTTATATGCTTTGCAATCTACACTTTGTAACTTATTAAGTAAATGCTGTGGAGCACTGAAGAAGACTTCTTGAGCATAAATCAATCTAGACCGCACAAGAGCAGAAGATAGGAGTGTTAAGCTCTCTTTATCCTGTCCCCATTTTTGTTTGCTTATGATCTTTAGAAAGTTTAAACTTTTTCTTGCTTTATTCAAAATATATTGAATATGTTGGCTCCATGACAGTTTTGATGTTAAATACACTCCTAGGAATTTAACAGATTTGATGTATTGTAAGACCGACCCATTCAGGGTAAATTGTGGAAGTTTCTCTGGGTCATATCCAGAGTTAAAAAGCATTAGATTTGTTTTTTCGGTCGACAGTGTCAATCCATTTTCATGTAAGAAACTACTGATTTTGTTTAATTCATGTTGATATTTGATCTTTATGTAATTTAAGGATCTTAATGGGGTTTTTCTTTTCATAGTGACTTTCATCCACAGACATATGTCATCAGCAAACTGTACTAAAACTATGTCTTTGGATAAGCCTTTTGTTATATCTGCAATTAGGATATTAAATAAAATTGGAGATAATACTGATCCTTGTGGAAGACCCATTTCCAGTGTTCTAGTGGTGGAATATGTATGCTCTATTCTTGTTTGAATAATTCTACTTTGAAGGAAAGCTTTGACATAGTTATACATGGTTCCATTTATTCCAATAGTTTTCAGTTTATACAAAAGTCGTTCATGCCATACTTGTTCGTGTGTGTGTGTGTGTGTGTGTGTGTGTGTGTGTGTGTGTGTGTGTGTGTGTGTGTGTGTGTGTGCGTGCGCACGCGTGTGCGTGTGCAGAAGTGCGTGTGCATGTGTGTGTGTGTGTGTGTGTGTGTGTGTGTGTGTGTGTGTGTGTGTGTGTAATTTGTGGGTTTGTGTGAACACACCAACAATACAGCAGAGTAACGTGCCGGACGGAACAAAGAAATAATTTTGTCGTTCCTCACAAGAACAGTAAGGGACTGGAACCTGCTCCCTCAGGAGATAGTGCAGGTCCCAATGGCAGATACCTCCAGTAGGAAGGTATCGGCAATTCTGTAAATCCAACTCCCCCCCCCCCCCCCCCCCCCCCCCCCCCCCCTTCTCTGTACACTATACTCTCATTCTCTCAAAAAAAAAGTTTTGTTTGTTTGTTTGGTTGGTTGGTTTGTTTTTCCCCTTCGTCTTCACCCCCAAACGTAACAGTCAAACACTTGACTGTGGTTACTAACGGAAGAAGAAGAAGCCTCGAGTCAGGGGCTTCAAAGCGTGCTTCCCTAATGTCTTGCCATACTGGCGTTGTAACTCTTGCTGAACGCGAGCCGAAAGGATTACCTCCCTTCCAAGTTGCAGTGGATGAACTGTCTCTACATCAGCTAGCTTAGTCAATCATGGAGCTGGTTCAGACTGCGAAGCACGAAAAATTAGCTGACGAAGGTTACCTATATCGTGTTGAAAAACGATCACCGCGTGACTCCTCTGTCTTTTTCTGGAAATGCGAAATGTATCAAAAGACGAAGTGCTCAGCTCGCGTACACTCGAAGAACGGGCAGATTTTGAAAAGGATGGGCACACACACACACGAACCGAATCACTCGCGAGTGGAAGCTCTGAAAGTTATGCAGGAAATTAAAGACAGGGCGCTTGCTTCAAACGAAGGGACCCGTGAGAGTATAAGTAAAGCGCTCGCCAATTTATCACAAGAAATGCTGGCATTGTTGCCGTCTCTATCTTCGCTGTGTCGAGCTGTGCAGAGAGAGAAACAAGCCAGACAGAAAGCGGCTGATCAGCAGGGGTTGTTTCCCTCGCCTGTGGGTTTTTCTTCAGAGTGGCCCCTGTTTGAAGATGGAAACCAACAAGACGAAGAAACTGAGGTGGATGTCAAACCCCAGCTTTCACATTTACAGGGTCATGAGGCGCCCAAAGAACGTGAGAGCCCTAACCGTGATTTCCTTGAAGAATGGCAGGATGATGAGATGGAGAACGCTGAGGAAGAAGAAAAACCACCAATTGTTCAGGTAGTACAGTTGTATGACTGATCCCACCATTGCATCATCATTGAATTGGGAAATTTTATTTATTGAGTTGATTCATTGTCAAAAGAGCAATGACAGGCAAATGATTAAGCAAAGTTACTGCCAAAGAATTGCTGCTTTGCACATCACAAGAAACCGACATTGAATACATTATTTTATAAATGTGAAAATTTTGTGTAGTGCTGTAGAGGGGAATTTTGCGCCTGCTACACACATTGCCCTCAGAGTGTAATTAAAGTTAAAACATCATCTGGGGTTAGCATCAAACTCAACAAGAGTGAACACTTTCCAAATAAGAGTAGCCTTAATAAAAGGTACCACTGTACTAATGCCAGCCAGCAGAGTCAATGTTCCCATGAGATTGCTTAGTCCATTGCCGTGTTGTTAATATGGAGTTTGGCCCATCACTTGCTTGTGTATGTTGAATGAGAGAGAAAAAATGGCTCAAAGTAATCAGATGGAGGTCCACAGTGGTGATAGGGGGAAGAAGGGTGACATTTTGTGGACATCGATGCAAAGACTACGCAGTTTGTTGACTTAAGGAAGGGATACTGCAGCTTCAGCTACAGTGTTGTGGACTGCGAGCGACAGAAAGAGACGGTGGGAGATGGGAGGAGGTGCAAGACACAGAAAGAGACAGTGGGAGATGGGAGGAGGTGCGAGCGACAGAAAGAGACGGTGGGAGATGGGAGGAGGTGCAAGTGACAGAAAGAGACGGTGGGAGATTGGAGGAGGTGCGAGCGACAGAAAGAGACGGTGGGAGATGGGAGGAGGTGCGAGCGACAGAAAGAGACGGTGGGAGATGGGAGGAGGTGCAAGTGACAGAAAGAGACGGTGGGAGATGGGAGGAGGTGCAAGCGACAGAAAGAGACGGTGGGAGATGGGAGGAGGTGCGAGCAACAGAAAGAGACGGTGGGAGATGGGAGGAGGTGCAAGCAACAGAAAGAGACGGTGGGAGATGGGAGGAGGTGCGAGCGACAGAAAGAGACGGTGGGAGATGGGAGGAGGTGCAAGCGACAGAAAGAGACGGTGGGAGATGGGAGGAGGTGCGAGCGACAGAAAGAGACGGTGGGAGGAGGGGGATGCAATAAGGGGGCTAGGTTCAGATGTTTGTGAAAAATATTTGCAGAGTTGTGTGACTGATGAGCCAAGGCTGTGTTTGTGTGAGTGTGTGTGTGTGTGAGAGAGAGAGAGAGAGAGCACTTGTGCTAATTTACGAGTGTAACAATGTGGACTGCAAGCTGCATATGTGATCAGCTGTGTGTATGTGTATAATACACAAGTGTGTACGTGTTCTTTCATCTGTAATCTCATTATTGACATCAGCACATGATTTTCTGTTCTAATCCTTATTGTCTTAGTAACATTTGACATATGTGTTATTACACTATTGCAGTAGGCCCTTGTCATTAAATCCAAGCATCGGTTACAGTGGGTAGCACTAAACAGTGCCTGCCTCTGGAGAAACGGTCATTAAAGGTTATTGCTAGATCTGTTTATTTGACAGTTATGACAGTCATGTCTAAGAAAGGATTAGACTGCCTGATTTATTGTATTACAAACTGTACGCTCAAGATGAGATATGAATTGATATAGAATAAGCAGGGATTGGTTCCTTTGTATAGCTGAGAAGTGGAAAGAAAAGTAACAAGATTCCAAAGTTCTTGCTATCAAACTTATAACTCAGTATGTACTTTAAGAGTATTTTCCCACATCAGTTCCTGAAAACCATGTGTGGTTGTACTCATGGATAAAGATTCTTAAACACAAATATCTGAAAATTGGGTGTGTGGATGTAGTGCATGTGAATACTGCAAAACTAGCTTTTCTGCATCACACATAACATGCGCGCGCACAAGCACACACACACACACACACACACACACACACACACACACACACACACACACACACACACACACATGATATGCATGGACATGCACGTGCACACACACAACACACACATGATTTGCATGGACACACACGTGCACACACACACACACACACACACACACACACACACACATACTCTCACTCACTCACTCATTCATATCATTGTGTCTCTTGTCCCTCCCTTCCCCCCCTTACCTCCCACCCTTCCTCCAAACTCCCCTCAGCCCGTGCCTTTTCTCCCTCCTCTTCCCATTCCTTCAAAGATATTGATTTTCTGTTATGGTTTTCCTGATTTTAGAGAAAGGGGGGGGGGGGGGGGGGGGGGAGGGGAAGGGGGGGGGCTTTGTGTACTGACATTTAGAAATATTAAGTGCTTCAGTGTGTTATATATAACAACAATACAATGGAGACTGAAAGTTGCTGGAGACATGACAACTAATCTGATGTACAGTGAGTGCATGAAAACCTACCGCTCTGGCTTTTCATTGGAATGACAGGGCCCAGTTCTGGAATTCCACACAGCCAAGTTGAACATGACGGGAATGCGGGCGTACAAGGAAATCTGCCAACAGGAAGACTACATCACAGCGCGGGCAGCGTTCTCCGACACAGTCTGGGTCACTGGGTCACCGCAGGTCACAGGGTGAACCAGGTCACTCAGCTCATTCAGTACGGTGAGAAGAATCTGCTGAAAGGCCTTCTTGCTAGCCTTCAGTGCTGATCAGTTTGTGCATGTTCCATGAAGCTGCTGTTATTTTAGACATCAGCATGTTCTGTGTGGATGCATAAAGATATCATTACTAGTTCTTTGTTGTTTGAAAGAAGGTGACTCAAAAACAACCGCAGAATGTCAATGTTGTGTGTTAGCATAACTGCATGATGGAAAAGCACCAAAGGAAAGATGGCAACAAGAGATCCATGATGAAGAAAAGGATAGTGCTTTGAGCTGTAGGTTTTCTAAGGCAAAGAATATATGGTAGAGAATAGATGAATTGCAGTAAATGTTTTGGCATTTCAATGACTGATGGTTCGAAATGTTGCCATATTCTTCTCCATGGATCGTTTATTTATACCTTTAGTGATTTTTCACACTTGTTAAGATTCCACAGTCATCTGTGCAAAAAGGTTTGCACAGCAATGTTACAGTTGGTCATCAGCATTTTACTCTGTCTCTTGTATTGCTTTATCTTCCCTGTCCCCTTGATGCCACTGCTGTGTCTCACTGTTTGTCAGTCACCCAGATATAGCCACACCCGGGCAGTCATACTGATGGAGCCTTCAGCGCCAGCAGTGTACAATGAGCTGTCAGGAATAGTCATCAAGAGACCTCTCACCAAAGGAGACACTGCAGTGCTGCAGTCACTTTGAGATTTGTTCACTGTTTACGACTTAGCAACAAATATACAAGAATGTCATGAAGAAACGGGGGTTGGTTGATTGAACAATTGTGCACACCTATTAAGATTTTATATTGTGCCAGGGAAAGAGCTCATCTAAACGTAGATGTGTTGCAGGGTTTTTGTTGCATATATGCCTGTGTGAGTATGACAGACTGAAACAGCAGGTTCACGAGTGACTGTAGTCCTTGTGTGCTTGCAGGGTCAAGTATCAAAATTTACAGCTCAGGTATCTTACTGTTTAAATTAAACCACTGCCAAACATTTGTTCAATAGCCTTGCAGTCACAACAATTTCTTCATTCCTGTCACTATCATAAATTTGTGCCCCAGTACACCAAGTGTGTGTTCACAAAGCAAGGTGAAAAGACAGGAATGAAAAAGACGAGATCACAATGTGCCTTTCATGTTAAATGGCATTGTCTGATGGTGATGGTGTCTTCAATGTTGGTACAACAATATCGGTATCTTAAAACAAAAAGTTGTGAATTCCAAACCGTATTCATGTGCTTTAATGCTGCTAGGTCACTGCAGTTTTATGGTTGATTTAGCAACAAGAGAATGCACCACTTTCTAAATTTGATTAAGAAGTTTGTCATGTTTTTAAAGAAATTCTGTTTGCTCAGCATTTTACAATTCTTGTCTTGATGATTCATTGGTCATAAGTATATGAGTTCATAATGCTCTGATTAAAACAAAAAATATGTCAGTAATTTGAAATGTCATTTTCCTGTGAATACTAGGTTTAATCCCTGAATTTCATATTCATACAATAGTACTTTAGTCCAAATATACCTTCAATGTTTACTATGCCTTGGAAATGTGACTAATATATTGTGTTTCTGCATGCCATATGAAAACGTGTTGTTTCTAAAAGTAAATAACCGCTTCAGCTGGAACAAACTATCCAGAAAGAATTGCAACCCACTTCTGTTTTGTTTACTAAACCCCAATATTTCAAGTCATTCACCTTTTGACCTGTGATTTTACTTGATGACTGTGTGTTCAGTATATGATATTTTTGAACATTGTTTTGTATCTGGATTTTGTTTTATGAATGGTGATTTTGACACATTTTCAGCCCTGATGTCTTTAGTTGGCTGGTCCATGAAGAGATATGCCAATTTCAGTGGAACTGATGAATCTGGGTCCTGCCAATTGCTGCAGATAGCCTCAGTCACCTGATGCAGGTGCAGAGAGACATGGAAGACAGCAGTGACTGGCTAGAGCGGTGTCGCTTCCTGGAGAGCAGCGTGTTGTCATCAGACAGTGTCCTGATGGCGCCGGCACCACAGTCTGAGCTGTACTGCCAGTTTGAATCGTCAGAAAAAGGTAGTTTGTATATCTCTGCTGGTTTTCATTTTTATTCTAGAGGCTGTACATTTGCAGAGAACTGTTTGAGCTTGATCAGAAATGGAGAATGTGTCACCATAGCTGTTTGTTTGAAGGGTGACAAGGTTATTATTGTTGTTCTGTCTCATCTTCCACACATAATATCATTACTTCTGTGCTCATTCTGGCCACATATGTACAACCATAGCCAGCTTTGCCCTATCTCAATTCTAGCATCCAGTCAATTCATCTTGGTTTTTTGTTACTGAAAGTTGTGCGCAAGACTTGGGTTTTCAGAATCAAGAAATTTTGGCTCATTTGTTTTATGACCTAATTTCCTTCTTTCTACTAACTATTCTACTTCTGCCAGCCAAGTAATCTATTTTTTTATATATTTATGTCTGTGAAGGTGTTGTTTAACTTGGCTTCCTTTATATCATGTTGTACGGGGTTTTTTTAAGATACCTTCTTTACCACCAGTTGTTGTCAACATTGTTATCTTCCTTCTATATGTCTGAAGGGGTAAAAAAAAGAACAACCAACCAACCATCCATCCCTAATAACCATTAATTTTTTCAGTGTGTACCAGTGATGATTTCTGTGTGTTTTCATGTTGTTGGTGCATGCCTGTTTTTTATTTGTGTATGTGTGCAGCGGTTTATGAACTGCAGATACTGTCGGAGAAGACGTGTCCCATTGTGCTGGGCGCTGACGCCATCTTGGTCGGCCATTTCGTCACCTTGTATGGACCTTCCCATTTAGGTACTGGGTATTCTTGGTTTGGCTGCGTAACTCAAGTGTCATGTTCCCGTCCATGTTCACGCACCTACTGTCTGCACATGTGTTTGTAACTGTCTTTGCTTGTATGAAGGTGTGTGTCCAACTGTCCATGCAGTATGTGTTTTTTTTTTGCCTGCATGCACAAGTGAGGGAATGTTTGGGACTGTTTGTCGGCCTGTGAATTCTACAAGAAGGGACGTGTGCAAGCAGATGCTGTAATCTTTTGATAACCTGAAATGCTGAAAGAGAACAATGGGGTGGTTTCTCTGACTGCAAGAAGTCTGCATGAGAAATCACTTTTTTTTTCCTGTCACCAGTGGTCGGTTCCATGTCACAGTTTGCTGTCGTATTGCTCACCAGCTGTCAACTGCATGTCACAGTCTATTGTCATATCAATCAAGTCAGTTGAAAAGGGGTTTCTGGGTGCACATAGGACAGGTAACTAATAATTATTCATCTCCGTTTGTTTAGGGATGGCTTTAACATAAAATGTAGATTTTGAACCAGACAATGTTAAAATCAGCCCACCAAAGAAATTCTGTTTGCACCCAAGTCTATTGGTTTGTATGTCTGTCTGCATCTAACTTTGTGGAAAATGGAGTATAGCCTTTGGACGAATCTGTTAAATTATGAGGTGGATGTAGATCAAAGGAAGGATCCATTAACTTTTTTTTTCTTTCCTTAACATCGCAGATGTTTTTTTCAAGTAATCATAGATTTTAATGGAAATAATGCGTGGGTCTTAATGAACATCAAATGAGACTTGTTGAACATGTTGACAGCCAGGAAGCTTTGCTTCAGATCTGGATTACAACCTAGATCCAGTAAGCAAAATAACATTTGCAAGGGGAGGCAGGTGGGGGAGAGGGGGGAGAATTTGGCAGAGGTCAGTGCTCTCCCTTGTGCCCTTCCTGGTAGCTCTGTCATACCTTTCACTCATCTTGGATGTGGTATGGTTTCAGATTATCGCCTGTTGAGGTATGCCAGTGCTGATTCTGCCTTTGCTGCTGCCTATAACTCCATTAATGGTAAGAAGGGTGAATGGGGGTATACACCTTTAACTGTGTGGATTTCTCAATATCTTCTCTCTCTGTCTCTCTCTTTTTCTTTTCCTTTTTGTATTTCTTCATATTCTGAACAAATTGTAATTTCCTTTTGGGTCTCCTTGTTTTGACATGTATGGTACATGTTTACAAGGGAAGCATTGCCTTGTGAAATTCACTCTTCATTCCATTGTAAGAGCAAATTAAAGTGCCGTGCAGTTCTTTTTGCCCCGATTGATCATGTATGTGTGCAGATATATGTCTGTTCTTGGAGTGCCTGTAAATGTGATTCTCTCTTCGTGCAAGAATTTATGAACAGACTGATAATCTCTGTGAACAGGAATCTATGAGAAGACTTAGATACCTATTTCAAAGCGATGAAATGCAATGATTGTATATCGTTGAGAAACCGCTACCTAGCACATTGTGTGACAGTTCACTCTGAATACTGACCGACACAGTGGTGGTACTGACCATGTTGCAGCTCTCCCGGCAGGTAGTGAGAGACGACTGTTGCTGCCCCTCGCCACCTCTATGCTTCACTAGATCTGTATCTGTCCACGTCACTGCCTCCACTGGCGTCACCTGGGACTACCTCACTCAGATCATCCTGCCTTCCCCTGTCGGTGGCTTGCCAGTCCTCCGTTCCTCATGTGGTCTTCATGGACGGCTGTGAACATGATGTGACTGGCAGTCCTCCTGAAGATCCTCACCCAGACAACTGCTTCATCAGCTGGCGTCTTTCCTCTTGTGTAAATCACCTCAACAAAGCTCCTTCATCTGCCATCAGTAGCTGATTTACTGTTTGCTGGCTGGTTTTACTTCAGACAGTGTGATGCTGCCAGCAGAGACACCTGGAGGAGGATGACCATCCAGGTGACTCAGAACACTTGATATGAAGCCTTTTGGAGGGACTGACCATTCCAAGGGGATATGTATGAAAGCTTTGGGAAACTGGACCATTCCAAGGGGGCATGTATTAACCTTTTCGCGACGCGCCGTGTGATAGGGACAGCAACTCTGTCGAGCCGTTCACGACGAGCCGTGCCCTGGTGACGGCAGCACTGTTGTACTGCCCGGACGTGCCGTGCCTCCGTGACGGCACAACTATAAAAAATTCCCATGTTCTCTCGTTTACCGTCTAGGGGATGCAGCTGCCATAAATATTTAGAACAGGGTTCTAGCTACTGGAAGGGTAAGTTTACATGCACTAGCGATGACCTTTGTGACCTCAGAGTAGTCCGAACAAAGAGACCCGTCTGGCACTGGAAGGCACGTGTGGAATTTCCTGCTTCACCAATATATCGGGCAGAAGGAGAATGACATGTGGGTTTAGAACTGGTTCAGTAAAGTAGTTCAGAAAATGACGGGGATAAAGGTGTACAAGTTTATCAAAAAGAATCTGAGCTTGATTTTATTTGCTCTGTGTATTTAATAGTTTTATAAGTCTTATCATCTGAAGCAAAAACAGTGAAAAGTGTGTACTGTGTGCAATGATTTAAATGCCTTAAAAAAAAAATTCACTTGGATTACACATACTGAATACCTCAGGCTTTCTCTGCATCTGTTCAAAGTAAGAGCAAAGTTTTATGCCCCTTTTCTTCCTCATTTGCTGTTGTCATACTAACCAAACAAATGTAAACAAGATTGTGTTCTCTTACATTTTACTTATGTTGTTTCTGTAACAGTAGCGTTGCTATTTTACCCAAAATGTATTTAATTCTATGCTCATTACAAAGTTCGCGCTTTACCCTTTCTGTTGATATATAACAATTGCTTGTTAGGTTTATATTAGGAGACGTAAAATAAAATTTTAAAAAGTGCGAAAATCGCGCGTCTGCAACGGTTGTAAGCACGTGCGGTGCACGCGCATGCAGGGAAGCGGCGTAGCTCTGCCGCACTCGTCTGGAAAGTATTAAGACTTTGGGGAGCTGGACCATTCAAGGGGACATGTATGAAGGCTTTGGGGTACTAACTATGGGGACATGTATGAAGGCTTTCGGGGACTGGCCATTCCATGGGGACATGTATGAAGGTTTTGGGGGATTGACCATGGATTATGTGTGAAGGCTTTTGGGATTGGCTATGGGGACATATATGAAGGCTTTGGGAAACTGACCATACCAGGGGGACATGTATGAAGGCTTTGGGGAACTGACCATGGGGACATGTATGAAGGCTTTGGGGACTGACTATTGGGACCTGTATGAAGGCTTTGGGGGGACTGACCATTCCATGAGGATATTATGAAGGCTTTGGGGGACTGACCATTCCATGAGGACATGTATGAAGGCTTTGGGGAACCGACCATGGGGACATGTATGAAGGCTTTGGGGATTGACTATGGGGACATGTATGAAAGCTTTGGGGATTGACTATGGGGACATGTATGAAGGCTTTGGGGGACTGACCACTGCATGGGGACATGTATGAAGGCTTTGGGGGACTGACCACTGCATGGGGACATGTATGAAGGCTTTGGGGGACTGACCACTGCATGGGAACATGTATGAAGGCTTTGGGGGACTGACCACTGCATGGGGACATGTATAAAGGCTTTGGGGGACTGACCACTGCATGGGGACATGTATGAAGGCTTTGGGGGACTGACCATTCCATGGGGACATGTATGAAGGCTTTGGGGGACTGACCACTGCATGAGGACATGTATGAAGGCTTTGGGGCACTGACCACTTCATGGGAACATGTATGAAGCCTTTGGGGGACTGACCATGAGGACAAGTATGAAGGCTTTGGGGGACTGACCACTGCATGGGGACATGTATGAAGGCTTTGGGGAACTGACCACTGCATGGGGACATGTATGAAGGCTTTGGGGAACTGACCATGGGGACAAGTATGAAGGCTTTGGGGCACTGACCACTGCATGGGGACAAGTATGAAGGCTTTAGGGCACTAACCACTGCATGGGGACAAGTATGAAGGTTTTGGGGGACTGACAACTGCATGGGCAAATGTATGAAGGCTTTGGGGAACTGACCATGGGGACATGTATGAAGGCTTTGGGGAACTGACCATGGGGACATGTATGAAGGCTTGGGATTGACTGGGGAATGTATAAAGACTGGATGACTATGGCGACATGTATGAAGGCTTTGGGGGACTGACCATGGGGACATGTTGGAAGGCTTTGGGGACTGAACCATGGGGACATGTATGAAGGCTTTTGGGGGACTGACCATGGGGACATGTATGAAGGCTTTTGGGGGACTGACCATGGGGACATGCATGAAAGCTTTAGGGACTGACCATTCCGTGGGGACATATGCAGGGTGGGAGACCTTCTGTATTGATACGGAATTCCATATAACAAATTTTTCCTTTCTTTTTTTTTCCGTGTGCGCGTTCCGTGTTCCGATTCAGGTTTTCGCACCACTCGTATTTGAAATCCGCCATCTTATTTTCAATGCCTGAAGACCATATCATCGTGCTTTATATTTGTCAAAAATGGAGCTGATTAACGACGAAGCAGAGGCACGGAAGATCGACAATGACCTGAAGAAAAACAAGTGGAGAAATGAATGGATGGATTAGATGGACAAATTGAATGTCCGTTCTGAAAATGGCTGCAGAAAACAAATGAAGTGGGCGCTGCTTGGTGTATACTGTGCAGTCGGAAGCTTGTATACAAGTCAAATGGAAAAAAGTCGATCAAAGTGCATTCCCAGGAGACAAAATATGTGAAGAGATGGAATGCGCTGAAACATACGTCAACTCTCTCTGCAGCTGCTCCAGTAATGGCTCTGGTGTCTAAAGTTGATTCCCTGCTGGATGCCAAGATTTGGACTTGTGCATTTTTAGCGGAACACTGCTTACCTCTGTCACTGGCGCCTGATTTAACCACCTTCAGTCAAAAACTTGCCAAAGATACTCAAAACCTGGAACAGCTTTCCATGTATAGGAAAACTGCAACATATACTATGACACATGGAGTTGCTGAATTTAAGCCATGTGAGACTAAAAAAAACAAAAACAGGAATCCTCATTCTTGAACTTATAAATCAAGTGATTGAAATTTGGCTACTATCTTCTATTAACATCACTGGTGAGTAATATTCAACATTGATTGAAATTTGGCTACTATCTTCTATTAACATCACTGGTGAGTAATATTCAACATTGATTGAAATTTGGCTATCTTCTATTAACATCACTGGTGAGTAATATTCAACATTGATTGAAATTTGGCTATCTTCTATTAACATCACTGGTGAGTAATATTCAACATTGATTGAAATTTGGCTAACTTCTATTAACATCACTGATGAGTAATATTCAACATTGATTGAAATTTGGCCACTATCTTCTATTAACATCACTGGTGAGTAATATTCAACATTGATTGAAATTTGGCCACTATCTTCTATTAACATCACTGTGAGTAATAGTCAACATTGACTGAAATTTGGCCACTATCTTCTATTAACATCACTGGTGAGTAATATTCAACATTGCATCCCATTTTGTTTCGATGGTTTACTGAATTTAAGATGTATTCTAAGTACTTGACATAACATTTCCAGTTTCATATTTAAGCTGTAAGTCATATTTTGTCATATTTGGAGTCTTTTTGTATAGAAGTTATTAACTTTGTTTTCAAGGAGGCCACAAAAGTGTCTTGGCAAGACAAATTTTCTTCAGCATCTGGGGGGGCATTGCCCCCCAGCAGGGCTTGCCCCTGCACCCCACTGGAGGCCTAAAACAGCCGCTCCCCACCACCACCCCCAGCCTTTTCAGTATAGCTGTGATTTTCTGCTCCCACCCCATTGGGCATATCATGAAGGTTTTGGGGACTGACACGCATGGGGCCCCTATGCATGAAGGATTTAGGGGACTGATCACGCATGGGACATGCATGAAGGTTTTGGGACTGATCACAGCAGCATGTTTGGGACTGAATGCATGACAGATGAAGGTTTAGGGACTGATCACAGCATGGGGACATGCATGAAGGTTTTAGGGACTGATCACAGCATGGGACATGCATGAAGGTTTTAGGGACTGACCACTGCATGGGGACATGCATGAAGGTTTTAGGGACTGATCACTGCATTGGGACATGCATGAAGGTTTTAGGGACTGATCACGCATGGGGACATGCATGAAGGTTTTAGGGACTGATCACTGCATGGGGACATGCATGAAGGATTTAGGGGACTGACCACTGCATTGGGGACATGCATGAAGGATTTGGGGACTGACCACAGCATGGGGACATGCATGAAGGATTTGGGGGACTGACCACTGCATTGGGACATGCATGAAGGTTTTAGGGACTGATCACAGCATGGGGACATGCATGAAGGTTTTAGGGACTGATCACAGCATGGGGACATGCATGAAGGATTTGGGACTGACCACTGCATTGGGACATGCATGAAGGATTTAGGGACTGATCACAGCATGGGGACATGCATGAAGGATTTAGGGACTGATCACAGCATGGGGACATGCATAAGGCTTTTAGGGACTGATCACAGCATGGGACATGCATGAAGGTTTTAGGGACTGATCACAGCATGGGGACATGCATGAAGGTTTTAGGGACTGATCACAGCATTGGGACATGCATGAAGGATTTAGGGACTGATCACAGCATGGGGACATGCATCAAGGCTTTAGGGACTGATCACAGCATGGGGACATGCATGAAGGTTTTAGGGACTGATCACAGCATGGGGACATGCATCAAGGCTTTAGGGACTGATCACAGCATGGGGACATGCATCAAGGCTTTAGGGACTGATCACAGCATGGGGACATGCATCAAGGCTTTAGGGACTGATCACAGCATGGGGACATGCATCAAGGCTTTAGGGACTGATCACAGCATGGGGACATGCATCAAGGCTTTAGGGACTGATCACAGCATGGGGACATGCATCAAGGCTTTAGGGACTGATCACAGCATGGGGACATGCATTAAGGCTTTGGGGGACTGACCACTGCATGGGGACATGCATCAAGGCTTTGGGGGACTGACCACTGCATGGGGACATGCATAAAAGGCTTTGGGGGACTGACCACTGCATGGGGACATGCATTAAGGCTTTGGGGGACTGACCACTGCATGGGGACATGCATTAAGGCTTTGGGGGACTGACCACTGCATGGGGACATGCATTAAGGCTTTGGGGGACTGACCATGGGGACATATATGAAGGCTTTGGGGAACTGACCATGGGCACATGTATGAAGGCTTTGGGGGACACCAGCCGCCATAGCGAAGTGGTTAGCATCGCGGACTCCCGGTTGGGAGGTCGTGGGTTCAAATCCCATCAGAGTCATGTGGGTTTTTCTGCCCCGAACGGCTCCTACCCAGAGTTGAGTTTGCTGCGGACTCATTTGGGAAGACTGGGACCACACAGTCGAGTTTCATCCACTTAATGGATGCGTTTCTGAGAGTGTTGCTCAACTTTCCTGACCAACACTGCAGGTGTCTGTATCTCTCGGGCCTGGTTGACGCCGGGATATATTATGAAAGGAAGCGTAGAGTACAGCCCTGTCGTGTAGTCTCAGACCGAAATGGAAATCCGTAGCATCATCTTAATCATCCTCATTCTCATCGATCAGCATAAAAAAATGTCTCAAATTCTGTGGCCCTTCATGCCCTACTCTTATGGTGACCTCAGTTTCGACTCCAAGTCTGTGGCCTTGGTTTGGCTCTGTCGGTGTCACCGGTATTGGCGGGTCCATGGGGGCTGTCGTTGGACGGACGTGATGGCGCCCTCCGGAGGGAGAGCTCACTCACACCGGCTCCGCGACTAAGCAATTATTGTCGTCAGTAGGGGGCTTAGTAGGTGGTGTCCTGCGTATGTAACATCAGAACAGGCATCACTAAACACCACCAAAGTGACTCGGCAGCAGTGCAGTGTCTCCTCCGATGGGTTGTCCCTTGACATTGACTGCTCCCTGTGGATTGCCGGTGCCGGGGCTGCGGTGGGGCTGACCAGGCTGTGGCTGTGGACAGGGTGTTGGAATGAGCGATGTGGGTGCATTGCCTCTGAGGTGGCGCAGAGGTTGGGACAGCAAAAAAAAAAAAAGGCTTTGGGGGACTGACCATGGGGACATGTATGAAAGCTTTGGGGGACTGACCAGTCCATGGGAACATGTTTGAAGGCTTTTGGGGACTGACCATGGGGACATGTATGAAGGCTTTGGGGGACTCACCATAGGACATGTATGAAGGCTTTGGGGGACTGACCACTGCATGGGGACATGCATTAAGGCTTTGGGGGACTGACCATGGGGACATGTATGAAGGCTTTGGGGGACTGACCATGGGGACATGTATGAAGGCTTTGGGGGACTGACCATGGGGACATGTATGAAGGCTTTGGGGGACTGACCATTGCATGGGGACATGCATTAAGGCTTTGGGGGACTGACCATGGGGACATGTATGAAGGCTTTGGGGGACTGACCATGGAGGCATGTATGAAGGCTTTGGGGGACTGACCATGGGGACATGTATGAAGGCTTTGGGGGACTGACCATTCCATGGTGTCATTTAATGGGTGTGTAAAATGCACGTGAAGCGTAAGTTTGACAATTCCACATGGGCATAGTAGATTATTCATTCACTGAATAGCAACAATCGGTGTCAATGAAAAATTAGAGTGTATATGCGATGAAATAGTGTTTACATGCAATGACATGGTCTATGATATGAAATGGTGTATGTTTGCGATGAAATGGTGAATAGTTGCCGTGAAATGAAGGTGTGTGTGCTATGAAATGGTGAATAGTTGCCGTGAAATGAAGGTGTGTGTGCGATGAAATGGTGAATAGTTGCAATGAAATGAAGGTGTGTGTGCGATGAAATGGTGAATAGTTGCAATGGAATGAAGGTGTGTGTGCTATGAAATGGTGAATAGTTGCAATGGAATGAAAGTATGTGCTGTGAAATGAATGGTCCGCAAGGAAATGAGCATGCGTATGCAATGAAATAAAGAACTATGTGGTATTTGTGTGCATTAGTTGTGTATTACCTGGACATAATCATACAATCGAGAAAAGTGTGAATGAACTGTCTAAGAAAATTTGAAAAATTATTCATAAGGCTCTCAGAAAAATGTAGACAAACAAAGACAAAACAGGTGTTTTGACCTCTTAGGTCTTCTTCAGGCAAGATACACAACACTCAGAACAATGAAAATGAACAAGCAATCACTTATCTTCATCCAGTTTAGCGCAAGATGGCGGGGAATGAAAAATTAGTATGTTGTACACTATTTTGATGTTTTATACTAATTAGTGAAATGCGATTTAGTGTGTGTCCTTGCCAGTGGCATTCAATCAAACGTTTTTCTTTTCCTTTTTTCAGTATGGGTGTGTGCAACTTGTTCAGCACTAAACGTTAAGCATGTATGAAGGTGCATGACAGGAGTATACACTTACGACATGCACAGGAAGGAAAATGTTTATGAACAAACAACAGAGCAGATATTTCTCATTTACTCTGAGATGGGTTCCATGTCCAGTCCCAGATCAAGCGCTGTGCGATGGGCCCAAGACTGACTTCCAAGGACCGTGTGCTTGCATCACTACTCGATCTGAAGAGTAAAACACCACTGAAAGACAGGAAATGTC
Organism: Conus canariensis; assembly: GCA_033310375.1. Classification (NCBI taxonomy): domain Eukaryota; kingdom Metazoa; phylum Mollusca; class Gastropoda; order Neogastropoda; family Conidae; genus Conus; species Conus canariensis. The sequence continues at coordinate 6,782,473 of CM065725.1, read as the reverse complement.
TACAGACCTTTAAGACTCTTTGAGACCTGTACCTGGTTGTTTCAACCATGGTGGACATTTCAGTGATCAAAATCAGGTATGAAGCAGTTAACAGCTGGCCTTTTGTTTTTTCCCCCATTTCAGATTTTTTAACCACTCCACTGTGATGGCCAAAGAGTTGTGACAGATACGAGGGATTACACACGCGAGAAGATATTTACAATAAAAAAAGAAAAAAAATTGCAAGGCAGGGACTATGCCAGGTACAGGGGCAGCGTCCATGTTGGAGGGTCAGAGGGACATCCCCCCTACTCCCTCCATTTCCCTCCTCAGAGCTCGAGAAAGTTTGGTGAATGAAAGAGATCAACACATTTGTATCTTTTTTTTTAATGTTTTGGTTTGGTCATACCACCAGCACACAATACTTGCATTCCTTCACTCTGACATGATCTGACAGCCCATCCACATCCATCAACCAACCAGATCAGAAAGAAGGCATCCTACTCACAATTCAGACACTGGGAAAATAGTAAAATTACAGGTTTACTTCCGTACAAATTCACTCCACGACAAGTACATCAAACTATATGTCCACCATCACATTCTCTCCAGTCCATCCTTGTCTTGTGTTAACTGCTGATTGGATTTTTTCCAGACAGACAGACAGTAATTGGTTTGTAAAGACTGTTAACACTATGGCTTCCTGTCGAACCAATGTCAGATGACTGTGTCAAAGGAGTAGCATGATGACATATTTTTGTCAAAAATTCACACACTGCAGGTAAGAGTGAAAACCAGACCAACATTTCATAGCGGTGAAAGGTAAGCATTCTCGCAGAGGCATACCAGAAGGCGTTTCACTGTTCACTCTAATGGCAAGTGGGGCAAGACACTGGTACGACATCGCAGCTTAGGAGTAACCTGGGAGTCAAAATGGCCGACGCTGGGCCAGACCTCTTACTGGTGCATGAAAGTAGTAACGTCCTCCAATTGATGCATGCAACAAACTGTTCTCTCGTTATCTAAGAGTCAGAGAAGCTTGAAAAAGGTCGCCACTTTGTTACACAGTAATTCTGCCTGTGCCCAATTCTCATCACATTTCCCTTCTTTTGCCTCAAAGCAAACACTGGCTGCTCACAAATTCTCACAACTACAAAACCCGCTTCTGATGTGTCTGAACCGCCTAAAAAAAAAAAAAAAACAACAGCTGTATTAGAACAGTCACAGGGAAGTACTAACAGAAAAAAACCTAGAAGACCACATCATCTTGCATAAAAAAAAAGGCACATTGTTAATAAGCAAGGGACAGCTGCTGTAACCAGCTTGTCTAAATGCATTCAGAAATAAGCATGAAACAGATGACGCAAACAAAGTATTTTGGCCAGAACTAGAATGGACACCAAGGTCTCTCAACAAATTTCAATCTCTGTTGTAGGCCAGAGTAAAACTGATGTAATGCAAACAAGAAATCAACTACAATGACATTCTGCATCAATTATTTTCATAGCCATTTCATTGAAACCACTCCACTTAACACTTCTCTTTTTGCTATTCTGAGTGTGAAAGTTCTGCACTACATCTAGGGGTAAATAAATCTGCAAATAAAGATGATGAACGCATGCAATGCAACAGGACGATCCAGAGGAAGCCAGAGTTAATGATACAGGAGGTACTTGACAGACAGGGGACAAGAGATGAGACAGCACATACACACGCAAAAAATATTTCCATCTCCACGAAAGATTCTGCAGAGTACTATCAACAATATGGATTATATTTATGAGCTTCTCCCTTAACTCCATAGGAAGTCACTGTGGCAGCCACACTGAAGAACTGTTCACCTGGTTCCTACAGTTCTGCTGGTTGTATGCCAAGGCCTGGATCTCTGCAAGTATTTTCCCTGTCCACTCCGCAATGTTGTCAGTCCATGTTCTTTTCCGTCTTTCCCTCTGTTTCCCATATCTGTTCCCCGGGGGATTATTTCGACTAGGCCAATGGATCTTGTCACATAGCTGTACCACCATAGTTCTCTGTTCTTTTTAACTCTAAAGTCAGTAGATCTTCCACAAATCAGGCGTGCTGCTTGATAGTCTGACACATTTGTTAACCAGTGATCTGATCAGGATATCAATTTGTTTAGCTTCTTGCGGTAATACCATTTACACAGCGTGGGTTGTTCTTTCTGAATCCACTATATGCAGACAGGAAAATGGAATACACAAGGCCACACACGAGTCTGATGCATTTCATGGAAATGTTATTCTTCAATACAGATTTTACTCTGGACAGTGCTGAAAACTCTTTGCTGTGCTCAAGCAGATTTCTGGCATGGATCCCTCAGTGCTAATGATGGACCCTAGATAAGTGAACTGCTACAGAGACCCTAGTTTCTGTCCATGGACAAATATGTTAGTGGTGTGGAGGCTGTACACCAGTTTGGTCTCCTCACCGCTGACTTTCCTATCTTTTCTTTCTTTCTTTTCTTTCTTTCTTTCTGCGTACGCAGGCTGATACTAATGCGGACACTGCCTGTATAGACAGACATTGGAGTTTTGTGTGTATGACCCGTTTTTTTATCCCGCCATTAAGGCAGCCATACTCCATCTTCGGGGAAGGTGCATGCTATGTGTAACGTGTCATCCATACCAACAGCCAAACTGGCCTTCTCTTCCGAAAGTTGGTGATGGGATTTTACGTGTGTGCAAGATGTTGTGCGTGCGTTCACACATGGAACCTCAATTTATAGTCTCATTCGAAGGACTCTGGGGAATGGAGTCAGAACCAATGTTAACTCCGAGGGAAAAATCCCCCTGTACTGAAATTCGAACCCTCAACCCCAGGATCACATATCCGGCGCTCTACCAGCTGAGCTATTCCGGCCCCCCTTCCTACCATATCTTGCTGATGTTTCATCTAGTGACAACATGACCTTAAAGTGGAAGAGAACAGAAAACTTGCCAAGGCTGTTCCAGTCTGTTGCCCAGCACATCTTGTTTAACACAGTCACTATTTACAGATTTTTCCGATTCCAACCTAACTGGAGTACAACACAGCCTAAATGGTGTTGAAGGGTGCTGTCTTCTAAGGATGCCAAGAACAAAATTCAACAGAGCTGGATCTTCCATTACTTGCTCCCATTCTAAATCTGGCTTGCCTGCCTAACTTAACCCATCACTTAAGCACGAGTGCTTACTCAAACCAGTTTTCCCTTCTCACAGGACTGTCTAGGCTGTTGTCACATGTGATCTGACATAATACACACCTCTGAGGAAATTGATTTTTTTTTTCACAATTTCTATCATGAATTAAAACAATGTTAGTATCACTACCCAACTCTCATGCTTGGTGCAGCGGGTTGTATTTGATCTTCCTTTATCTGAAAATAACACTCCATGCTCTACTACTTCTTCAACTGTTCATTCATTCATTCACACACACACACACACACACACACACACACACACACACACACACACACATTTATGCACACACACATACACGCCTACATCTTTTTCTCACACCCTCCCTCCCTCTCAGTCCATGGTACGACATGAGGGTGCATGGGTGAGTTCACTTGTCCATGAGGTGGAGCAGGGTTGTCAGGTTGTGCGTGTTGGCTTTGTGCAGAAAGTCCATCCACTTCTGGTCCGCCTCCTGCGTCATGTGGGAGTGTCTGCACATGAGAGTACAAAGTGTCACTTCACACTTGTAGTATTTGGGGAGAATGAACTCTGAACCAAAAAAAAACATGCTACCAGTACTCTTTCAGTTCTCTGTTATTTTCACAACCTCTCTTGCAAAACACTCATCTCTAGCATAACATACACATCCTGGTAAACTATCACAAAACACTCGTCTCTATCATAACATACACATCCTAGTAAACTATCACAAAACACTCATCTCTATCATAACATACACATCCTTGTAAACTATCACAAAACACTCATCTCTATCATAACATACACATCCTGGTAAACTATCACAAAACACTCATCTCTATCATAACATACACATCCTGGTAAACTATCACAAAACACTCGTCTCTATTCATAACATACACATCTGGTAAACTATCACAAAACACTCATCTCTATCATAACATACACATCCTGGTAAACTATCACAAAACACTCGTCTCTATCATAACATACACATCCTGGTAAACTATCACAAAACACTTGTCTCTATTATAACATACACATCTGGTAAACTAATCACAAAACATTCATCTCTATCATAACATACACATCTTGGAAAACTGTCATAAAACACTCATCTCTATCATAACATACACATCTTGGAAAACTGTCATAAAACACTCATCTCTATCATAACATACACATCCTGGTAAACTATCTGAAAACACTCGCCTCTATCATAACATACACATCCTGGTAAACTATAACAAATCACTCATCTCTATCATAACATACACATCCTGGTAAACTATCTGAAAACACTCGCCTCTATCATAACATACACATCCTGGTAAACTATCACCGAACAATCGTCTCCATCACATCACAAACATTCCAGCAAACTATCAAGATCATCATTCGCCCAGCAATCTGGCTACTTGCTCAGTAAGTAATATCAACAGCAAAGTCAGTAATGTACTGTGGCAACAACAATAAACATCAAACAAACAAAAAAAGAAGCATGTGGAATTACAACAGTTTGCTAGAAGGATTAAATCTAAAGGTTCAAGATGCATGCGCACACACAGAAGACAAAAATTTCATTTAGAAATATAATAAAACAACATGTAGACAAAAGAAAAAGGGGGGGGGGGGGGGGAGCAGATGCTAAGAGGAGTCGCACGGACTGCAGGACAAGATACTGACCTTAAAATGCTCAGCATGTTGCTGATCACGTCTGACACTGCCTCTGCCTGTGACCAAAGCATGCTCGTCTTTGACAAAATCTCAACATCACCTCAAACGTATTAAAAAAAAAGGTATGTCAGATGTTCAAAGCAAAATATTCAGCATCAAACTTTAAGCTATTAAATTTCATTTACTTATGAGTATCTTAAATACATACCTGTTCAAAACTACATTTCCTCAAATCCTTTAAAACAATTTTCTTAGTACAAATGCTTTTTCAAAATTTGTAGTAAAAAAAGAAGTTATAAAGAGCTGTATAAAATTTCACAACATGTTTGCATGTCCAATGTTCATGTGTATCTATGTATGACAGGGAAAGAAAGTGAGAGAATGATGTATTCAGGTCTACTGAACGTGGAGTCCAGGATCAAAAACTTTTCATCCGTTTCCACAGTTATTTTTTCACATCTGCACCGTTAAAGCATTGTCCCTGCTTTAAAAAAAAAAAAAAAAAAAGCCAACAGAAAAGCTTGGAAACAATTAGAAACTGCTGACACGGCAGACTTGTCCTCAGTCAGAAATATTCACAAATGGCATAATTCTCATTCTGTTTCTATTCCCTGTTATTCATCAACATGGCGCCTGGTGAAAGGTCTGGCGAGAGTTTGCTGCCAACAAAATGGAAAAAAAAAATTTCTTAAAGTATGGGAGCAGAGATTTGGGCCTAATGGTTGCACACAGGACATGTGACCGAATGGCCAGTGATGTCTGATAGGGAGACAAACTGGAAGCTTATTGTGAACTTTGTCAGAAAGATGTCTGCTTTCAATTTCAGCACTCTGAACCTTGGCTTTGTCACAGTTTGATCACATCGGGCATCCTTCTCACCACATTACTGAGTATTATGATAAGAACCTACAATCACCAAGCCTTGATGGTAGGCCTTTGCCAGCTTACCCTTGAGACCTACCCCTCTCTCTCTCTCTCTCTCTACATGCACAGACATACACACACACAGACATGCACATTCACACATTCTCTCTCTCTCTTACACATGCACTCACGCACACACACGATCTATCTCTCTCTCTCTCTCTCTCTCTTGCACACACACACACACATACTCTCTGTTTGAGTCTCCGACACACACACACACACTGATACACACTCTCTCTCTCTCTTACACACACACACACACACTCTCTCTCTCTCTCTTTGTTTTAGTCTCTGACAGAGACACACACACACACACACACACACACTGTACACACACACACTCTCTCTCTCTTAAACACACACACACATACTCTCTCTCTTTCTGTTTTAGTCTCTGACCAGACACACACACGCACACACACACACACACTGATACACATCTCTCTTCCACACACATACTCTCTCTGTTTTAGTCTCAACACACACACACACACACACACACACCACACACACACACACACTGATACACAATCTCTCTTCACACACATACTCTCTCTGTTTAGTCTCGACACAGACACAGACACACTGATACACACTGTCTCTCTCTCTACACACACATACTCGCTCTGTTTTAGTCTACACACACACACACACACACACACACACACACACTGATACACAATCTCTCTTCCACACACATACTCTCTCTGTTTTAGTCTCCGACACAGACACAGACACACTGATACACACTCTCTCTCTCTCTTACACACACATACTCCCTCTGTTTTAGTCTCTGACACACACACACACACACACACAACACACACACACACACACACACACACGATACACACTGTCTCTATCTCTTACACACACATTCTCTCTCTGTTTTAGTCTCTGACACACACACACACACTGATACACTCTCTCTCTCTTACACACACACACATACTCTCTCTTTCTGTTTTAGTCTGACACAGACACACACACACACACACACTGATACACACACTCTCTCTCTCTCTTTCTCTCCCTCTCTTACACACACACAGAAACGAGACTTTTATCAGAAAAAAGTGTTCTATCCTAAATAACTGAAAAGGAAGCTTCAGCTATACTCTACCTAAACACCCAAGACAAACTGCAGCACAGCAGCAAACTCACATTGTTTTTCACAGCGGTGTGATCCACTGGGGCGTACAGAGAGGACGTCAAGTTGTCCACAGCGGGGCTCAACCGCTGAGCGCAGTCGCTCAGGTCGTCAAGCTGAGCCACCTGCTTGTCCGAGTCGCACTGGCCCTTGGCCTTGTTGGCCTGTCGGGCCTTTCCCAGCAGCTTGACCGTTGTCTTGATCAGCCCCTTCACTGGCCCCACCATCTCCTTCTCCTGCTCCGTCCACGTCTGGGAGTTGTCCGCTTCCTCTCTCCTCCTCCTCCATCCCAAACATGTCATCGCACTGCCCGTCATTGGAAGCGATCTGTCATGCATCAGACAAAGACCACCTTTTGTCAATGGTTGTATCGAAAAGTTCTCAGGGCAATATTCACCATCTCTTCTCAACTCTTGAACTTCCTGTTGAAGATGTGCCTGGTCCCGACCAAAATCTTGTAGGGTCTGGACAGAAAATGGCTAAAAATGGGTCTATTAACTGTAACAACCATACAAATCTTTATCTGTGGACAGAGTGTTAAGTAAACTGGCAGTACGGCAGCCAAGACTTTGTCCATCCATATCACTGGACTGTTAAGAAAACTGAAGTAATACAGCCCATACTTTGTTCATTTATATCACTGGACTGTAAAGAAAACTGGAAGTAATGCAGCCCATACTTTGTTCATTTATATCACTGGACTGTAAAGAAAACTGGAAGTAATACAGCCCATACTTTGTTCATCTATATCACTGGACTGTAAAGAAAACTAGAAGTATTTCAACCCATACTTTGTTCATTTATATCACTGGACTGTAAAGAAAACTGGCAATAATACAGCTCAAATTGAGTTCATCCATACCACTGGACTGTAAAAAAAACCGGCAGTATTACAGCCCATACTTCGTTCATCCATATAAATGAACTGTAAAGAAAACCAGCAGTTTTACAACTCATACTTTTTTGTCCATATAAATAAACTGTAAACAAAAACTTGCAGTACTACGGCCCATGCTTTGTTCATCCATATAAATGAACTGTAAAGAAAACCAGCAGTGTTACAGCCCATACTTTGTTCATCCATATAAATGAACTGTAAAGAAAACCGGCAGTGTTACAGCCCATACTTTGTTCATCCATATAAATGAACTGTAAAGAAAACCGGCAGTGTTACAGCCCATACTTTGTTCATCCATACAAATGAACTGTAAAGAAAACTGGCAGTATCACAGGCAAGACTTTTTCGTACATAGCACTGGATAAAATTATCACTAATGCACATAAGCGGGCTGCTGTGACACTGTCATTCAGACCCACCACTCTGATCTTCAGATTCAAGTGCAAATGCTCTACCGGCCTGAATTCATCCATTAAACTCTCCAACAAGTTGTCATTAATCCTTGGTCCCACTGTTCTTAGAGCAGAAAAACAAAACAGAGAACAAAGGTCAATGACACACTGTAAAATGTCTGCACTACAAAGGAAGTCCATGCCTTGGGCCAGAAGTGGAACTCTTCAGGAAACGCAACAGAGCTCCTTTCAGAGCTGAAGACCTCTCACTTCCTAAACATGCAACAAAAAAAATATAAAAAATTTTTTTATTGAAATTTTTTTTTTAATTGAAATTTTTTTTTTTTAATTGAAAAAAAAACACACACAAAAAAAACACCAAAACAATGCAAGGTGTGTGGTGGCACATAGATCAGGATTAGGCATACAGTGCAGTATAGAATGTTAAGAATTAAGATTTTTTTCAAGGACTATTTTTTTTTTGCAGTTTTTCTAAGATATCCAAAAAGGTATCGATGTATTGAAAAGAAAACATGTGCTATACATACTTTTCTTCTTTAAGTATCAAATTTTAGGCATGGACAATAATTCAGGATAAGGCACTGTGCAGACAGTCCTGCTTTATGATTATAGTAGAGGGAATGCTACGCTGAGTAAAAAGATGACGCAGACTTCTTTATTTTGAACAATTACTTTCCACTGAACATATGATAATCACCTTTCAAATACCGTTTTAAAAACTGTTCATGGCAGCAACAGCAACCATGAAACTTTTACAGCCTGTAATCGTTTATTGCTCATTTAAAATTGCGCTTCATTTTAAACCTAAACCACATGCATAAAGATGTCTGTGCATGCGTGCGTGCGCGCGCGCACACACACACACACACATACACACACACAACACACACACACACACACACAAATGAATGAATGAAGCACAAGCTCCCTGCACCCATTCAACATAACACATTTTCGACACAACCATCTTCAAGACAAGTAGCTAGAAGTAGAACTGCACACGAAACAGAAAACCACAAGAGCTGAAAAGGCACTGACCTCATCCAGCTCCTGCAGAGCGTCGTTGATGAGGGAAGCCGACTGTTCCAGTGTCTGCGCCACCGCCTGAGAGTTGTCTGCAACAGAGAGAGGTAAAAACCACATTCACATCTGCAACAGAGCCAGGCAAAAACCACATTCACGTCTGCAACAGAGCCAGGTTAAAACCACATTCATGTCTGTAACAGAGCCAGGTTAAAACCACATTCATGTCTGTAACAGAGCCAGGTAAAACCCACATTCATGTCTGTAACAGAGCCAGTTAAAACCCACATTCACGTCTGTAACAGAGCCAGGTAAAAACCACATTCATGTCTGTAACAGAGCCAGGTAAAACCTACATTCATGTCTGTAATAGAGCCAGGTAAAAACCACATTCATGTCTGTAACAGAGCCAGGTAAAAACCACATTCACGTCTGGAACAGAGCCAGGTAAAACCCACATTCATGTCTGTAACAGAGCAAGGTAAAACCCACATTCATGTCTGTAAAAGCCTGGTAAAACCATATTCATGTCTGTAACAGTCAGGTATAAACCACATTCATGTCTGTAACAGAACCAGGTACAAACTGCATTCATGTCTGTAACAGAACCAGGTAAAACCCACATTCATGTCTGTAACAGACCCAGGTAAAAACCATGTCAATGTCTGTAACAGAGCCAGGTAAAAACCATATTCATGTTTGTAACAGAATCAGGTAAAAACCATGTCAATGTCTGTAACAGAGCCAGGTAAAAACCACATTCATGTCTGTAACAGAGCCAGGTAAAACCCACATTCATGTCTGTAACATCTCCATGTCTCAGCTGAACGTAACACATCTTACAATGGTTTCCACAGAATACATTCAAAGTCAAGTTAATGCTTCAAAATGCATGTACCATTTTGAACCAACATTTATTTTCTTTCAATGACATAGCAGCGATTCAAACCAACTGAGAACTGCCCAAAGCATTGTTTCTACATGCCTGCATGTGTTTGTGCATACGTGCATATGTCTGTGCATATGTATGTGTGTGTGCACGTATGTATGTGTATGTATGTGTTGTGCATGCATGAGTGCGTGTGTGTATCACTGTTTGCAACACATCCTAAGTAGTAAGATGGTCATCATGTATAAAACAGACACAATCTATTACATTCCAAGTAAATTACATCCCTGTTCTACAGACTGTACATACACATACTACACATAGTGTAGCATGCCAATGCCATCCTAACAACCTAAAACAAAAGAAAATAAAGAACATTCCCTTCACACAGCAGTCCCATCGCCATATCAACGTCCATGTACTCACTTTTAGGAAGAGCGGGGAAGCCGTCTGCTCCTTCCCACACAATACCAGTGGCTTGCTTGCGTTCATCTGCTCTGAAAAAGAACGGTCCAACACAGCAGTCAGCCACAAGACGTCACACACTCAAACACTTCACACACATGCAACAAACCAATTCACACATACACCACATTTGCAGAGGACCAGACCCTTAAAAATTCCTTCACTGGCTATCTCTGATGAACACGAGATTTATAACATCTTTAACAATGTTACTTGAACTGTCCTACAATATCCATATCAAAAGAAAAAAAAAAGGTGCCCAAAAGAAACATCACATGCCAACTGAACTTGCTCAATCAGCGATTCTGCACTCTCCAATGGTGATAGAAATAAAGCAGAGTAAATATTCCATCTAAAGAAGAATGCATAAATCATATTAACATCTACATTTATTGATATGTGTATTGGTAATACTAAATATTTAGTGCCCTTTCTTTCTCTGTTGTCTGTGTGTGTGTGTGTGTGTGTGTGTGTGTGTGTGTGTGTGTGTGTGTGTGAGTGTGTGTGTGGTGTATGTGGTTGTGTGTGTTTTGTGGTGTGCGTGTGGTGTGCGTGTGTGTGTGTGAGTGTGCATGTGTGTGTGTGTGTGTGTGTGTGTGTGTGTGTGTGTGTGTGTTTGTGTGTGTGTGTGTGTGTGTGTGTGTATGTGTGTGTGTGTGTGTGTGTGTGTGTGTGTGTGTGTGTATGTGTGTGTGTGTGTGTATACAAAGGGCACTATGGTTAGAATCCCACAGACAAATGGCTGCTGGGGATGTGAACTGCAAGACATTCACCATGTCAGGGGCATACCATGATAAAAAGCGAAGTCCAGCCATCTCCCTGGCCTGAATCAGGTTCCCATTTACTACAGGGTGAACAAAGACCAGTGTCAAGCTGTACACCTCTGACCCCATAGTGGTCTAAACTGATGACTGTCAGCTGTGCAGGGAAATGCTCTTCACCATATGACAACAACCTCCTCCAGTCAGAGAGGAATTTCTGTTTAGTGGATATCCATGCACTCACCGATATCAATCCTAAGTTACCATGTTACAATGTCCCTGAAGACAGGTCTTAACAGGCCTCCCACCGAGGAAAAGCAGCAATCCCCGACAGTTAGCTGGGTCCAGGAACGAATGAGGGGGGACGACAGGTGGAGAGGGAAGCGGATGATGGGGGAGGGGAGAGGGGCTGGTAAGGGAGGGGGAGGGGGCTGGTGAGGGAGGGGGAGGGGGAGAGGAGAGGGGTGAAGGGGGGGGGGGGGCATGCCTCCTTCCTTTCCTCCTCTGAAAATATTCAAATTTTTATTCAAAATAGTACAATCTGATGCAAATCAAAGCCTTGAATGGTGTATTGTCCGATTTTTTTTGGTCCATCCGACTAGGATCTCTTGCATACGTGTACAACTGTTGTTGATGACCTATGTTCTACACATCTGTTGTTAACAACCTCTTGTGTGTACAGCTGTTGTTGATGTCTTTCAGTATCACAGCATCTTGATGAAGTACAACGTCAGAGCATGGCTCAGTGTTGTTTACAGCTGGGCAAACTCAAATGGCTGTCACTCACTCTCCTAATGAAGTTTACATAAAATCTCGCGATGTCAGCGCAGTCTGCTGGCATACCCCAAAAGTGACCAGCTCTTTGCTGATTCCACTGACACTTCCCCACTCCTCCCACCTCCCCTGGAGAACTTTTTCTACAAATTCCTTTCCCTCTACATAACTCATTATCACACTTCTCTGAAATCTGTTAATTCTGTATAGTCGGAGCACTGTTACATAGCACTGCCCACCCATCTCATACGCACCCTGGGTTCAGCTGTGCCAGACTGGTGACGAGAGCCATCACACTTTCCATAACGTCTAACACCGCCCTCTGCAGGCTTTTCCGTAATGTCAACCCTGCAACCATCCATTTGAATGAACTTATTTCATGCACACTGCAACTTCATGGTATTTCTCAACATTAACGATGCATGCAAGTGTTATGTAACCGTATCCAGCATGCATGCATCACACATGCACACACACACACACACCACACACACACACACACACACACACACACACACACACCAACAGCAATAAAACACATTAAAAACACACCCAGTTTCGATTCATTTTGCTTATAGCCCAGCCAACCGCAAAGGGCCATATCAGGGCTATCACCTCGTTGAAGTCAATTTTAAGAATAGATGTTTTATCAACACACACACACAATGAAAAACCCTCAAGACAATGTTTATGAAACCATGCTGCCATGACCAAGGCTTGTCAAATATTACCACAGACTATGTGACCCAGCAAATGAAAGCCACGAAGAACCTAAGATTCACATTTCTCCGTAAACTAACCAACATCAAGCACAATTCATGCAAATCAATGGAAAGGGAAATAACCCTAGTTTCTTCTTGCGGTCTAACTATTACCACATAAAATGACATTTGCAATTTGTCGTCAACTACTCTACAATGAGCCTCTGGGACAGGTGGTCTTGGCAGATACACTGTTGTACAACATGGAAACACCCTATGCTGAAAGCTCAGTATGTGCAGTGAAGTGTTTTAAAGATGACAAGCAATCCACAAATGCTTGTGTGTCTGGCTTCCAACTATCCTTACAGTTTCCATGGAAACTTTATATTGGGTTCAAAGGACATTTCTCAAAGCACTCGACAGAATTTTTTTTTTCAACACTTACATCACAGTGGCAGAGCTGCCAATGTCTCAAAAGCAGAAAGTGTAGCATTTTGACATCTAAAGTGTAGCTTTCCAAAATTAATCATAACAATCGTTACGTGATGCAACATGTCAAACTCAGAAGCACTTTTAATTACACTTTGCACTTTAAAAGATGGTGACTATGAAGACGGAAATCATCCTGGTTATCATACAATTTTGACCTGACCTACGGGAAATTAAAATGGCCGACAACCAACCCAATCGACAAGGCAGCAGAATCATGATCACCTATAACAATTTTACTTCAACTTTTTCAACTCTCCTTACCGAACTTGGCCATTTTTTGACAACATAAGTCACAGTCTTAGAATCTATGTTGTCTCGGTTCCGTTTAAGCCACTGCCAAGTCTATGAAATGTGGGTTCTTTTCTTTTTTTTTTTTTTTGGTAAACTTTCATCACAAAGTGTATAGTGTAGCATGTCAAAGAAATTGTAGCATGTTATGCCAAAACCATAGCACTTTGCACCTCTGCAGTGGCATTGGTACAGGGACTCCCCTAGAGCCATATCTGACATTATCATCTGAAAATCTTGCTGCTCTAGCACCAAACCATCAAAGGGCACTTCCAGCTGACTGTATGGCAGACAATTATAATCAACGTCGGCTTCATTTGCACATAGCCCCAACCCCGTCCCTTGTTTGTGTTCCACTCTGCGGAGGGTCATAGCCAGTACCTCTTTCAATGACCAGTATTTCCATTCCCTTCCCCCCCCCTCTCTCTCTCTCTCTCTCCCTGTGGAAGGTCACAATTAGAATCTCCTTCAATGACAAATGTTTTCCACCCTTTCCCTCTCTTGGTGGAGGATTACAACCAGCACCTGTATCAATAACAAATATCCCCCTCCCTCTCCCTGTCTGTACAGGGTACAATCACTGTTTGCCTTGAAATCAAATATTTCCTCTCACTCTTTTTTTTCCCCACGAAAATAATGCAGTCTCCTTTTTGAATTACAAAAGCATACACTGGTTCCGAATAGAGATCTAGCCCTGGACCTGTCAAAAGCAAACGTCACTTTAATACAAATGTGGACCGATTTTTTTTTTTTAAATACACAATCTAATGGACAGAACTAGAAGAGAAAGAAAGAAGCAGGCAGCACTGACCTTGTGATTTAGGCAGAGAGTAGAAGACGGAGACAAGCTGGAGAACGGTCTTCTCCATGCTGGCGGCCATGCCTTCACTCTCCTGCTCAACGCAACACTTCACGACCTGACTTCATTATCATTATCACTAAAGGAGGCAACTATGCACTGCACAACTCCATCCTCAACTTATTATCACTGAAGACAGTAACTATACATGTATAGTATAACTCCATCCTCACTTCATTATCATTATCACTAAAGGAGGCAACTATGCACTGCACAACTCCATCCTCAACTTATTATCATTATCACTAAAGGAGGCAACTATGCACTGCACAACTCCATCCTCACTTCATTATCACTAAATGAGGCAACTAAGCACTGCACAACTCCATCCTCACTTCATTATCATTATCACTAAAGGAGGCAACTACGCACTGCACAACTCCATCCTCACTTCATTATCATTATCACTAAAGGAGGCAACTATGCACTGCACAACTCCATCCTCAACTTATTATCACTGAAGGCTGTAACTATGTATAGCACAACTCTATCCTCACTTCATTATCATTATCACTGAAGGCTGTAACTATGTATAGCACAACTCTATCCTCACTTCATTATCATTATCACTGAAGGCTGTAACTATGTATAGCACAACTCTATCCTCACTTCATTATCATTATTACTGAAAGCTGTAACTATGTATAGTACAACTCCATCCTCACTTCATTATCATTATCACTGAAGGCTGTAACTATGCACTGCACAACTCCATCCTCAACTTATTATCACTGAAGACAGTAACTATGTATAGTACAACTCCATCCTCACTTCATTATTACCGAAGACAGTAACTATGTACAGTACAACTCCATCCTCACTCCATTATCACTGAAGACAGTAACTTTGTATAGTACAACTCCATCCTCACTTAATTATCACTGAAGATAGTACAACTCCATCCTCACTTCATTATCACTGAAGATAGTACAACTCCATCCTCACTTCTTTATCACTGAAGATAGTACAACTCCATCCTCACTTCTTTATCACTGAAGATAGTACAACTCCATCCTCACTTCTTATACACTGAAGATAGTACAACTCCATCCTAACTTCATTATTACTGAAGATAGTACAACTCCATCCTCATTTCATTTATCACCAGAGAGTAACTATGTATTCTACAAAATCATACTGACAACACGTTTAACACCAGGAATTCAGGGTGCTCCCCTCCAGGACGGCTCTTGGTTGTAGCATGCCACATCCTCACTAATTTCATTCTTCTTTTCTGGCAGTATACTTCTGTGTGTTCATCTCCCCAGCGAAGTGGACGTTCCTACAGAATTTGATCAGGAACGACTCTCTAGCTGTTGTGGGTCTTTCATGGGCAAGAAATGAATGCTGCAAGCACTCTGACCATAACACTAACAAAGGTCTAGTAAACAAAAAGCGAAGAAAAAAAAAATCCAGTGTGCTTCAAACACCAGGTCATCTGACTACCGACTATGATTCTTACAACAGCGTTTTGAGTTTGATCATGTATAAATACATGATGCATGAATGAAGTATAGAGAGACACACAGAGAGGGAGTAGACAGTGAGATAGAGGGAGAGAACAGACATACTAAGAGACAGTTCTGAGAGTGAGAGAGAGACAGAGAGAGAATGAGGGGAGACAGAGAGAAAGAGTGAGACAGAGATAGAGAGATTTAGAGGAGACAGACAAACAAGGGAGACAGAGAGAAAGAGTGAGACAGAGATAGAGAGATTTAGAGGAGACAGACAAACACAGACAGAGAGACAGACAGAGAAAGACAGGCAGACAGACAGAAAGACAGACTCAGAGACTGAGAGAGAGTTCTATGCCTGTGCCTGTCATAGTGTCAAACTCTTCAGATTATGACCAGTACCTTGGCACTGGGGAATGGAGGCTGGGAGAAAGCCAGAGAAAACTTGGTGCCTTCCATGGACAAAGCCTTGAATACTGCACCTACACACACACACACACACACACACACACACACACACACACACACACACACACACACACATACACACACACATATCACACACAGAAGTATCAATATTCAACGCTGTTTCTGGGAACATTTTCCACAATAACTAACACACACACACACACACACACACACACACACACACACACACACACACAACACACACACTCACTCACTAAAGTTTAACCATTTTTCCTATGGACTGACCAATACCTGCAAATTTCCGACAAGCCATTATAACACTTTTTTTTCACTCCAAAATGCAACTGAGCTCCTATCTTACAGGTTTGGACCACAAGTTTACTTCGAACAATAGTAGTTTATCATATGAAACAAATCTAAAAATGCCACTGAAACATTCATGATTCTGTAACTGAATGAGCACTTTGTCCATTACATGACTGATGTGAAAAGAATGCATAAAAAATTTCATGAAAGAGTGTCAAATAAAACCGTGAATTATTTTCTTGTTTTAAACAACAGATCTGGTTATACTGACTGTGATGAAACCATAATTCTAAAGTCTTAGTCTTGTCAACAAAACATTATGAACATTATCATGAGGGCATCTTAAATACAAAAACTAAATGTCACTATAAACAACTGGACAAGAACAAAATATAAAGTTACCTAGATGTTCCCAGTATTTATCAGGATTAAACTTCTCACTGCTGGTCTTCGTACTTTCTCCATCTGAAAAGAGATTGATAAGAACAAAGTGAACCAAGCTCTTAATGCAAAGTATCTTACGCAGAAATCCGGAGTCTTCATCTGTGAACCTTCAAAACTTATCATTTGGCAGGCCCTTACTAACTGCCTGCACTCAGGCATCATGCTTTTGTTGGTTTCTATGTTGCTGTTGTTGTTGCATATGTTTGCTGAATCTTTGTATATATAACTAGTTCCAGCTTCAGGAAAGTGCCATCACTGTGTGGATTACTCATATAGCAACATCTGCTGAGCCATGTGGCCAAAGTCAATTAGCAAGATACATCACTGTACACAAAATCAAGGATAACAAAGAAAAGATGACATACAAAAAAAAATTATGTAATTAATCAAAAAAAGTCCTGTTCACATTTGAAACAAGGACATAAATTATACGAAAAATTTTCAAACGGGGTCAGGGGTGTATTTAAACTGCAATGAGTGGGTCCACTAATTTAACCTGTTCGCTGCTTGAAAATGTTACAAACAAAGGCTTTCCCAGTGCCAGGGAAATCTAATGATATGGGGGTAATAATTAACAAAAAATTCTAGCTCAGAAACTACAAAAGATATAACAATGAAATATATATGATTTTTAAGGAAATTGAATGAAGATTTTGAATCTGGGCTTCTTTTGTTTTAATTTTGATAATAAAAAAATATTTAGGCATTTAGATTTGGATAGATTTTTTTGCACGATCAAAAACATATGTATTTACCACTACAGCTTCACATCCAAAAAAGAACACAAAGCAAAAAAGTTGAAAATAAAGTTTGTATTGTCACACTACACATGTAAATGAAAGTAAAACAGTTTAGAAGTCTATCAAGATGCTCACACTCTATGCAGACAGGTCAGTTCACGACCACGCCCCCCTCCCTCCACCACGCCCCCTTGCTGGACTTCAACCCTCTCTTTCACTCCTCCTCTTCTCCTGCCTTTCCCTCTGCCCCGTGTCACGCCGCGAGCAGGTCACGCTCCCCTCTCGCGCTGACTATCACATCACTGGCCACTGGCACGCAGTGCAGAGTACACACTAGGCGAGCTCGTTCGACGCTGGCAAACCAGTCAGCTGAACACACACTGAGGTCATACAGCCCGACTCAATAACTGACGAATACAGTCGGCATTCCATCACAATCATCATCTCACCTTCATGCTCGAGTAAGTCGTTGAATAAAAGATTATTGTCTTTGTCAAAAATGATTAGCAGAGCCTGCTCAGCTGTGTAAATACGTTGATTTGGTCGCTACGCTTGTCGAAGGTTGCGCCGCCATCTTTGCAAGCGAGACGAAGTGCTGGCTGGTCATCCAGTCAGTGATGAGAATAAATGGGCTTTCCCCTCACGTGTGGTCATTTGCATATCATTTTAATACTACAGACATATAAGGCTTACTACGCACACTCTATTTAAGTCCGTTAATAGAAATAGTAACAAATGAAAATTGAAGAAAAATGCATGACGTCAGTGGACAGCCCATAGGCACGGGGAAAGCATTTTTACTTCGGCGTCAGCTGACGGCGTATAGGCACTCTTCGGGTTAAATATTAATGCCACAACTTTGCTGGGCACAGCTATGTGTGTCTGGCAAATCACTTTCACTGCATCCTTTTTTCAAGGACCAAGTCACTTTTGTCAGAAAATCAGACAACAGCCAAGCGGAAATGATACTAGATAGGAGACATTCATTCACCGAGATTTAGTGTGTCCCTGGACCCACTCATTGCAATTTAAATACCCTTTTTGAAACTTTTCCAAGGCGGCTTGTTTCCCTGTTTCTAATGTGAATAAGATTGGTTGTTCTGTGCATAGCTGTTTTGTTTGGATCAGTTGGTCCTTCACGTCAAAATGAGAAATTCAGCAGATTGCTGGAAACACACGAACACACACACACACACACACACACACACACACCACACACACACTGTCTCTCTCTCTCTCTCTCTCACACAAACACACACACACACACACACACACAAATCTATGGAGACAAAATTTTCATATATATTTCAGTTTTTCTTGCAAGCAAGGGCAACGGGTTGAAAAATATGGCCAAGAGTGGGAACGACATATTTGGGGTACAGTAAGTAGTGGCTCATGCAGCTTCTGTTGATACTGATAGACCATTTCAAAACTTCCAAAACCTGATTGCTTTTGGAAGGAACAAGAAGTTTCTAGTGTATATACAACCCACTGCAGAATAATCGGTGTGCTGACTGTGGCTGCCAGGCTGATGAACATGAATAAAGAAGCAGATAAGTATGTAAAGTATATTCAAAATATTATTCAAGCAACAGAATTGAATCTGTAAATGATTCAAATTTCCAAACTTTAGGATTAACGCTTTCTCCTACATAAACCTTAAATTTTGATGCAGAAAACCTGCTTATAACGAAAGGAAATTCCAACAATATCAGCCAAAGTGAATGCACCACTTAGTGAAACTGAAAGTAAAGAAAATCCCAACAAATTCAGCCAAAATTATTGCACCACTTAGTGAAACTAAAAATAGTGAAAGCTCTGTTCCAAGTCCAACTTCGACTTAATCACCAGAATGAACACTTATTATGTTTACATAAAAACGAAAAGAAAAAAAAAGGGGGGAAGGGGGGAGACAAATAATCAGTACTGTTAGATGCGAATAACTAAGTCTAATCTATCGCACCACTTACTGAAACTTAAAGTGAAACTGGAAGCTCTGTTCCGATTAAGATCTTGCTCACCAGCATGAATTATTTATCATGCTCAAATAAAAAAGAGAAAAAATAGAGAGTGTGTTAAAGACAAATAATTGATACAGTAAGAAGCTAATTGACTAAGCATCAAAATACTGTGTTTACCTCTAACTTGTTCGATAACCAGTTTCAGGTTGTCTTCCAGATTCTTGAAGATGTTTACATGTGTCCCCGCTGCTTCCGCCATGTTTGCTCTGTGTTGATGTCACTTTAAAAGGGACGCTACTCGTAAGTGCTGCAGCATGATCATACAATGGTTATATCCACAGGTACAGATTAGGTACAAACTTTACTGGTTATTCTCCTTTGCACTCAAATCTGCAACACATTTAAGCCCATGTGCCCACATAAAAAAATCAATACTAAAAAAACAAAAGAAGAAAAAGAACAGAAAAAACGTACCATGTCAACATCAATTCTGGAGACACACTGGCTGTTTGAAGACAATGTTTGCTATGCACGAACAAAACATTCTCTGTGCTGTCCTTCAGTGCCCATGATTATTGTGATGTTACTGATATTTCAGGGTGTTCATCTCATGGGCGACCAAAAGGAGACATCAGATATATGCGAACTGAAAAAGAAATCCTAGTTTTCAGATTATCAAACCCAGGTCAACCCAGCAAACATAGCATTCACCATGACTATACCCCAGCTCGTCAAATCCCAGCCCATCATTTTTCTCTATCTCAATTTAGTCCATGACAAAATGAGGCATCCTCCTGATGGTGAGACTAATGCTGCCTGAACAGTGGCCAAATCATAGTTCTCAGCGTCCACTTAAACCATGAAATGAACTGCTGCTGATTTTTTACATGGCCGACATTGCAGAAGAGCTAAATGTAAAGCTGTGATGGTCACACAAATGTGGCACTTTTGAACACCCTCCAGCATGTCTTTGACTTACTGTAGCAGTCCCATACTGATGATCACTGCATACTCAGGAAGGGGCCTGACACATCAGATCTATGGGGAAAGGTTATAACAGAGTGAAATCACAAAAATCACAAAAAATCTCTCTCTTTCTCTCTCTTAATATCTATCCGTGTGTGTGTGTGTGTGTGTGTGTGTGTGTGTAGTGTGGTATGTGTGTGTGTGTGTGTGTGTGTGTGTGTGTGTGTGTGTGTGTGTGTGTGTGTGTGCATGCATGTGCATATGTGTGTGTGTGGTGTGTGTGTATGTGTGTGTGAGATGCATGTGCATATGTGTGTGCACATGCATGCATGTATGTGTTTGTGTTGTGTGTGTGTGCAGTGTGTGTGTGTGTGTGTGTGTGTGTGTATGTGTGTGTGAGATGCATGTGCATATGTGTGTGTGCATGTATGCATGCGTGCGTGCCAGCATGCATGTGCTGAAGAAATAAGGAATGGGGTAAACAAAGTGCAGGCCAGCAATTCTTCCACCATGAAAACAATGACTTGGCAAAGACCTATGGAAAAATTTTTTTTTTAAAGAAAGCTGGGGAATGAGAAAGAAAATGGGATTGAAAAAGATGGCGTCATAATGTAAACATTCAACCCTTCACTACAAGCATATGGAAACCATCAGAATCTGTTTTGGAAACAGAATATTTATATTACTTGTCCAGCGTTGAACTTTCATCCCCAGATAGGGACTCATCAGCAGAACCCAGCCTATTGTGTTGGTCCATCCATAGAATAAAATGGAGATTTACACCATGTATGCACTTCCATGCCCTCGCAACAGTATTCCTCCTAGCTGCTCTTTCCAGCTTCATATACACAGCCACATCCAAGTTCATCATACCATAGTCTCAGCACTGACATCCTACAAGTCCCATCAATATCAGGTCACCATGGGGCTCTCACCAGAGGAGACACTGCACTGTGCAAAGTCATGTTGGTAGAGTCCAGTAGTGCCTGTCATGATCCAACATACACAGAAAACCACCCACTAAGCCCCTCACTGGTGATGATAACTGCTTAGTCACAAACCAGGCTTCTGTGAGCAAACTGAACATAAATATTTTAAGACATGTATAAAGATTATTATTTGTTACTGAAGTTATGTGAATTGCAAGGCAGGAAATACTCAACATATTTTTTATGCAGACAATGATTGCATTGTGTATAATTACATCAACTGCTGTGATGCCATATTCACAGGATCACGGAAGCAATAATGATCATAGAAAAACCGATGTTGTATGAGCAGGGACGTGCAAAGTTACTTTCGTTTGTAAGAGGTGCATTGAAATGTGTGTGGTGCATTGTGGAGTGTGGTGTTCATGCATTAATGTGGTATGTCTGCGTCTGCCATGTAAGCACTCAGCCTTGTACTGGACAGCAATAATTTCAAAGCCTAGCAATAATGCCCACACAGTGTGTAGAGAAAAACAGACCTGCAATAAAATCCAAAGTTTGTGATGTTGATAATGTTGACAACGATGATGATGATGGTGATGATGATAATGATGATGATGATGATGTTGATGATGATGATATGATAAAGATGATGATGATGATGATGATGAGTATGTTTTGTTGTTATTATTGTCTTACTACAATATGTGTGCGTTTTGTATTCTTTATTTGTAATTTGGTCTTAAGTTTCTAAATAAAACATGTAAAAAAAAATCCAATGTTTGCGGTGTGAGACGCGTGTCAGGTCCTTTCTGTTTTTCTCTCTTTTCCAAGACCTCAAATGGGAGTCTGCTACACAGGCCTTGACATCCATATGAGAAAATAAAATGTCTCATATTCTTCATTTGCACCTTGGTTTAAGGTTGTCAGGCTAATTGACATAGGTTTGAACACCAGGCTACATCAAAATGTTATGCTCTGCATAGTTATGCGGGGATTGTCTTCAGCTGTGATAAGCTCCTAGCATAACATTATCAGTCACCAAAATCCCCTGAAGTCATAGTGTGGCTGCCCATGTGGCAGGGTAATCAAAAACAGTCATACAGTAATGTTCTCATCCCCAGCTGATGCATTTGTACCATAGTGTTCAAGTACTTCAGCTGTTTGGATGATCCCTGGAGTCTTTTAGCCAGGGTATGACAACAACAACATATTCTTCATTTTGGAAAGGAGGGGGAGGGACAAAATATTGCAGAAACAGCTAAAATCTGTGCAATCTGGAGCATTTAGACATTATTTGTAGCTATCTGCGGAAGCTATCCACAATATTCCAAGGATTCCTTCCTCTTTCTTAGTTTTTGTTTGTTATTGTTCAACAATTTTTTTTAACTAAAAATTTGTGGGGGGGGAGGGAGGGATAGGTGTGGAAGGAGGCAACAAAGCACTGTCAGCATAACATCATGGCTGATGCAGTGCACAGAGAGTTTAACAGGAGTAAAGCTCTTGATTAACATCACCCACAGTGAGAGGTAACATACATGCTCCGAAAAAAAAAAACCTGTTTTAAGCCTAGCATCAGTGACCAATGGATCTGCTTACGCCTTACAGAGTCAGCAGGGTGGAAGTGGGGGTTTCTAGAGTAACAATAAGACAGTGTGTAATGTAAACAGCTGGTTTGAAGAACACCAGCAGTCTGGCATGGCTATATTTTAAATCTCTAACTCGCAGCAGCAGAAAAAAGCAGATATGGGCAGCACACGAGAGGGAATCCTTCTTTGGTGAACTTGCCTGAGAGACAAAAAGCCACTCAAAAGGCTCATGTCTGGCAGCCTGTTGGAGATACCAGAGTTTTCTTTTTTTTTTTTCACTGGAACACGGCCGGACTTTACCTGCAAAGACTAGCATATGCTAGTCTAATGGAACCTCTGCCCACTTCAACAACAGCCAGCCTGGCACAACCATTCTGCAGAGCATGGCACCCGTGCAGATGAAGAACAGGCAGACAGAAGAAGAGGGGAAGGGCAGCATCAAGGAGTGGACATACCTGTCCTTCATTAGCTGTCAGAAGAGCAAACAGAGAATCGGAGCAGATGTAGGAATATTGTCAGTGGTCCACAACCACCTTTACCCATGGTTAAGAAACAGAAGAGGGAACGTTTCATTACAAATGACTCATCACCCCCACCCCTATGTTTGTATAGGGAAAATGTGCTTGTCACATTCACTCTGAAAAACGTACCTACACACACAGACACAGACAGACTGACACACAAAC
The DNA here is from genome assembly GCA_033310375.1 of Conus canariensis. Taxonomy (NCBI): domain Eukaryota; kingdom Metazoa; phylum Mollusca; class Gastropoda; order Neogastropoda; family Conidae; genus Conus; species Conus canariensis. The sequence continues at coordinate 6,758,512 of CM065725.1, read as the reverse complement.
ACACATGCGCATACATACATGCTTGCACACGTGCACACACACGCATTCATGTGTGCACACATGCACACACACACACACACACACACACACACACACACACACACACACACACACATATACAGAGTACAAACAAGATCAAAAGTATCTTTTCAATTCTTTACTAAGTCTATATCAAAACATGAATCACAACATATGCATACGCATGTATATCTAAACAGATATGCACTGCAAAGCATAAGAAAATGGGATGATAAATCCTGTGTATTGATTGACCCGTTTTGATTGATTCCAAAAGCTGCAATGATCAGTACAGTACAGTTGACTCATCAGAAAGTCTTTCATCAACAAATGTAATAAACTCATTGTAACACAATCACACAGACTAAAGAAAAAAAGGAGGGGGGAGGGAGGAAGGGAAGAAAAGGTAATGATGTGGAGGAGATAGTGAGGAAATTTCAGCCAAATCAACAAACAAATGGAAGTGAAGAGACATCGCTTGATTCATGATTAGGTTATTACGCTGTCATCAAAAGAAAAGAAAAAAGGGAAAAACTTATATCAGCAGTCTCAGTCAGGATTTTAATTCTGCAAAATGGATTCAGTTTATTCATCTTATCCAATCTGATGTCTGGTATGAGGTATGAGGTCTCTGAACTTTCAAATAACATCTACTAACTTCCACCACAGAAATTCAAAACAAGGAAGAAACCACTCTGTTCTGCCAACAACATGGTTATCAGAAAGAATTAATTCCTTATATTGCATGAGTATGTAGATAAGTAACGAATATACTCATCATACTGTAAAGTAACGTATATCGCAATTTTCTGTAATCTAATGACCACAACAAAACAAAACAAAAATCATAAGCATGTTAGTCCAACAATGTTTATTTTGGAATTCAATTCAGTTCTCATTGCTTACAGCCCAAACAACTGCAAAGGGGCCACACATGGACTGTCACCTTGTTGAATTCAACACTGATTATAATTTTTTTTTTAAATTAAAAAAAGAAAAAAAGTCATGCACACAAAACTCATTAAAACAGCTTTCCTAAAAATACACGAAAACTGCTTCAAAATCCTTCTTTCATAAAATCTCAGATCAGATGAAAAATGTTTCTCTCTTTCAGAAGCTGAAAACCATGAAGACGTCTAATTCAAAATACTCAAAACTATATGGATGTCTCTTTCAGAAACTCAAAACTATGTAGATATCTCATTTCGCAATTTGTACAATAATCTACATAGTTTTTTCATATTAATGAAACTGAAATACAGACAACATTACAGTACAAACAGGAACGAGTTTGAATACATAAATGAATTAAAAGAAGGGTGTATCCGAGTTCTGGTCTCAGTCCAGGTTTGAGGCTCTGTGAGGGTGGACTTCTCTGTGGCGATCTGTGTGCCAGTTTCTGCAATGCTCCGCCTTTCTTTTTCTCACCTTTGGAAAACAGAGCACACACCATCTGCGTTCCCTATGACTGAAGCCCAGCTTCTCAGCCCATTTTGTGGAGGGTCGGTTCTCCCTGATATACCACAGTGCCTGTGAGAGCTCTGTTTCTCCTTGACCCACCTTTCCTATTTAGACTTGGTTGGGGGGGGAGTATACCAACTGTACTTCTTGGAGGACAAGGCTTTGGCATATTTAGCTCTCTGCTCTCACTGTGTAAGCTGATGCTCCTGTTTCTTTTTCTGATTGGCGGTGGCATAGTCAACTGTGCTGCTGGGGCAGTAACAAGTGTTACACTATGCGCACTTGCAGCAGTGGGTTTTCTGGCTGAATACAGAGATAGTCTCCCATTGCTTCTGCACCTTCTGGTAATTCGGCCAGTCTTGTGCCACTTGCAGTATTGCCTCAATCTGGTCACATATGCGGTCTCATCAATCTCTCTCTTGTTTATGAGGATCAATGAGTGAAATATAACTGCCACCAAAATGACCTCAGAGTCCTGAGATGGAGTAACATTTCTGAAGGTCAAAGTCAGTCTCGTGGTGGATCAGATCTTATAATCCATGCTTCCATTTAGGTCTGGGACGATTTCTATGCATTGTTACTTTCATCAATGTCAATGTCGCAAAAGATGCTACACATGGCAGCCTCTATTGTTCAGACTAGGATGCTGCAGTGCAGTGCAGCAATCCCCAAACCCAGTCATCTTTTGTGGCCATGTCTGTTGTAGCTGGCTCTTGCAGCCAAACATTTTTCTGATGGATCCTGCCAGCAAGGTGGATCTTAGGAGCCAGGTGGATCATAGCAGCCTAATGGATCCTGGCAGCCTGGTGGATCCTAGCAGCCAGGTGGATCTTAGCAGCCTGGTAGATCCTGGCAGCCTGGTGGAACCTAGCAGCCTGGTGGATCCTAGCAGCCCGATGGATCCCGGCAGCCTGATGGATCCTGGCAGCCTGAGAGATTCCAGCAGTCTGATGGAACCTAGCAGCCTGGTGGATCCTAGCAGCCTGATGCATTCTGGCAGCCTGATGGATCCTGACAGCCTGATGGATCCCACCAGCTTAAAGCCTTGTTGATCCTGGCAGCCTGATGGATCCTGGCAGCCTGATAGATTCTAGCGGCCTACTGGATCCTGGCAGTCTGGTGAATCTCCGCAGTCTGATGGATTGTAGCAGCCTGATGGATCCTCGCAGCCTGATGGGTCCTAGCAGCTTGATGGATCTTAGCAGCCTGATGGATCCTAGCAGCCTGTTGGATCTTCACAACCTGATGGGTCCTAGCAGCCCGATGAATCTTAGGAGCCTGATGGATCCTGGCAGCCTGATGATCCAAGCAGCCTGACAGATCCTATCTGCCAGATGGATTATACTTTTACCACTGGGTCAGGCAGGATATCAGCCTCCAGTTGACAGATCAGTGTGGGGCTGGTCTAGCTCTCCTGACATTCAGCATCAGAGGGAGACCCTTGAAGACATGTCTTCTGGGTACTGAAACAGGTGTTCTGTTCATCTTTGAATCTGGTCAGCACCCCACCCACCCCCACCCCCCTTCCTTAATGAGGAGGCAGGCTGGTAGTTGAGTAGAAGAGGGAAGCAGCGTCCATTTTACTGTGAGTACCGATTCAGCCAAACAGTGTTGAAAAACGCAAGGTACCAAATCACAACAAAGGATATATAAGTTTTGCTCAAAATGCCTGTTATTCTTCTTACAACCTTCATCTCTAATAACAGACTACTCAGACTCTTTCATTAAAGAGCAAGTAGGTTCCGTTACTGTTAAGCATCGGATCGCTCACTGGTTACTGCCCTTGCCTCTGAGGGAGGGTCTTCACAGTGAGAGGGGATGGTTTCAATGAAGTTGTTCAGTGGCAAGAGCAGCAATGTAAGGGTTAAAGCCTCAGGCTGACAGAACATGAATCTCACCTTCAATACTACACAAATGACAACTCATGACCATTGTACACAACATGATTTGTAAGAATTTATCTGTAAGACCTTCAAACTAATGGGATATTACTCTTGCCAATCAGACCACCAAAATTAAAAAGGTAAGAGTAATAAAACAAACAAACAACAGCTCAAATGTTCTGTTCCAATCATCAAGGCATTAATCGGCCAGTTTTAACTGAAGATACACAAATTTCAGGGAGGGACAAAACCATTCAATTCATCAATTATAAAGAGGTTGGAGGAGAGGTACTGCTTCTCCTTTGTAATGTCAGTATTTCTCTGTTTTGTGACATCTCAACAAAATCTGACATGGAAAAATTACACTTCCGAATAAAATACATAGCCGAATAAAATACATACATATATTCATGCATATAACTTTCATGTACAATACTGTGCCACATATGTACGGATACAAATACACACACATGTGCGTGTGTGTGTGTGTGTGTGCATGTGTGTGCGTGTGTGTCTGTGTGCATGTGTGTGTGTGTGTATGTGTGTGTGTCTGAGAGAGAGAGAGAGAGAGAGAGAGAGAGAGAGTGTGTGTGTGTGTGTGTGTGTGTGTGTGTGTGTGTGTGTGTGTGTGTGTGTGTGTGTGTGTGACTGCACATCAATAAATATATGACACATAAAAACATGCATAGTTTCTTTAATCGAGCACTGCTCATCTCACACAGTTACATACATTTGAACAACATAATTCTAAACCGCCATCTGTGCAGGTTGAGCTAAGCATCATCCAAAGGAATCTGTGTGTCATTCATCTACCACATTCATTGGTGCCCATGTAACACAGTGAAAAAAAACCAAACCATTTTACTTTTATTATTGCCAAGGGTAAACCTAAAAGAAATGTCAAAACCAAGCTTACTTTTGCTTTCACTTTATTCAAAGTAAACCAACATATTGGTAATAGAAACCAACGTTGGAAAATCTCATTTCAGATGAAAGTAAACCAGGAAAGCTGCTTTCTTTTCTTTGACAATGTGTGTGTGTGTGTGTGTGTGTGTGTGTGTGTGTGTGTGTGTGTGTGTGTGTGTGTGTGTGTCTGTGTGTGTGGTGTGTGGTGTGTGTGTGTGTGTGTGTGTGTGTGTGTGTGTGTGTGTGTGTGTGTGTGTGTGTGTGTGTGTGTGTGTGTGTGTGTGTGTGTGTGTGTGTGTTGTGTGTGTGTGTGTGTTGTGTGTGTGTGTGTGTGCGCGCGTGCGTGTGTGTGTATGTACTTTCTTAACATACTCAGGATTTAGTCATTTCTCTAGTGTGGTTCATGTAATCCACATAATACACAGCTGACAACATCAAAGTAGAATTTATCTGTTCATCATGCAAAAATTTAAACAAATGAACATTCAAAAACAAAACCAAAAAGGTGACAACACTGAGAAACAGAAACTGTCAAAACTGTGATCCCTACACTTTGAATCATCTGTGTAATTTTCTTTTTCTTATTATTCATCCCTTTCATTTTTTTCTTATGAATATTTTTTTTTCTATCAATTATCCCTGTATTGTTTTTTCTTATCAATTGTTCCTCTAATTTCTTTTCTACAACGACAACACCGAGAAAGAGAAAAGATCAAAACTGTGATCCCTGCCCTATCAATCATCTTTGAAGTTTTCTTTTTCTTATCAGTCTTCCCTACAATTTTTTTCTTATCAATATTTTTCCTTATCAATTATCCCGTATTTTTGTTTTCTTATCAACCATACCTGCAATTTCTTGTCTCATCTGTCATCTCCAATTTTTTTTTTCCTATCAATCATATGTTTCTCCCTCTTAAAGCATCTCTGTAATTTCTTTTTATTTCCTATCAATCATATGTTTCTCCCTCTTAAAGCATCTCTGTAATTTCTTTTTTTTTTTCCTATCAGTCATATGTTTCTCCCTCTTAAAGCATCTCTGTAATTTCTTTTTTTTTTCCTATCAATCATATGTTTCTCCCTCTTAAAGCATCTCTGTAATTTCTTTTTTTTTTCCCCGATCCATCATTCCTGTATAAAAAGAAATTTTTGTCAATTATCCCTGCAATTTTGTTTTTTTATCTTATAAATCATCTTTGTAATGTTTTTTTTCTGTTATGTGTCTTCCCAGAGCTATTACTCCCACAATGCTCATTCCAGTTTTCTTTAGCAAAGCCACATCTAGTTCATCCCGCCACAGCCTGAGCACTAGCAGTCCAGTGGGTGTTCTCACTGTCAGGTTATCATGGGACAAACACACTATAGCAGAGACTGTGCGAAAAGGTGGCACTCAGTGCAGCCTGTTTTTCATCCAACATATGCAGAACACCACCTTATAATTTTCCCTTTTGGCAAGAATCACGGCATTGTTGTGCAGCCAGTATGAGTGTACGTCCCTCTCCAGGAGGGTGCAATATCCTTTCAACAACAGTACCCATGAATTTAACGACACCTAAGCCTGTCAGACAAACTCATCAGGGGCAGACAAGTTAAGAAGACAGGGAAACTGAGGTCACCATGACAGCAGCGTTCGAAAGGCCATAGGTTAAAAAAAAAAACCTTTCTTTCATATTTGTGATAAAGAGGACAGATAAAGATGGTACTTTGTAATTCCCTTTCCATCAGAAACTATGTGATAGGGCTGTACTCCAAGCTTCCTTTCGTAATACATTCAAGCAATGATCAGACCTGGGAATCCTGCAGTTTTAGTTGGAGTATGATCTCTAAGAATCGGGCAAATTTTGAGAAACATGGGCATACTTCATGGACAGGTTTTGTATAAATCATCAGATATGTGGACCATGTCACGGTTTGGTAATTCTGATCAGTTGAAGAGCCAAACATCAACACTGCCTCTGAGGAGTCCAAGCTGCGACAAAACTAAGGGAGTAAACTGTACATCCAACATTCAGATAGCTGACCTCACAAAAGACCCACACCTCATGAAGTTGATGATCAAGTCTTTTGTTTGTTTGTTCACTTTAGTCTTGGGTCTGCGACAAGTTTTCCACTTTGTGCTCATCATCATGGCCACTTCCATTGATGCAAACGAACATTTTCGACAGGCTACCAAATTCTAATCACTGGCTATATATACAGCAAGTAAAGCTGCTATGCAGAATTGAAAAAAGTTTGAACGACCATCACACATTTTCAGTTGTATTTTTCATTCACCTACCATATTGATCATATTACTGCTAAATCAATGTTCAAATGACATCAAGACAGTATGGGTTCACAGGTCTGATCAAGAGAGAAACAGACACCAGTCGAGTTGGTCAGGAACTTTGACAAACACATGCAGTGACAGATCTAGTGGCTGAAACTTGACTATGTTGTCTGAAATTTTCCCACTTGACCTCAAATAAAGCTTACTGGAAGGAGTCTGTTGTCAGTTGGTCAAAGTGTTTGCCTGTGGAGCAGCGAGATGCGAGTTCAAACCACTCTTGTGGTCAGATGTTTTCTGTTGAAAACCCTCTCTGTCCATCTAGCCACAAATGGGCACCTGACTCAGTTCAGGGAAGGTTACAGGTGGCTGAAGGTGAAGGACAGGTGCCACCTTCCATCATGCCACGCCCTACACAAAGTGAACATCTAACAGTTCACCACACCTACTGTTTGTAGGTTATCAGACTTTAACCTTTAACCTAACAAAACAACTGAAGGTAAAAAAAATTCCACAATTTCAAAGCTTGTGATGCTACCTTTCATGTGATCTTAACATGATCTGGACTGAGAAAGAATTCCAAAGAGGGGGAGGGGGGGGGGGGCAGGTGGGGGTCAACCTTAATCAGAGGGGTGACTGCAGGTGGAAACTGAAACAAATTTTAAGAACAGTTCTTAGCGAGTCCACCAAAAACAAGGGCAAAAAAGTTTCATCATTCTGAACATTGTTTATCTTTCCTGAAGAAGACTTAAGAGGTCGAAACACGTCCTGTTTTGTCTTGTAACCTTTTCCTCCTTTTTTCTTTTTTTGCAGACTGACTAAGAATTATTCTTAAAATTAATTTGAGGAGCCCGTGGTCAAACAGTCGGCAGGTTTGTCTGTGGATCTGATGATCATGAGTTCGAACCACTTGGGGCTTGAAAACCCTCTTTATAGTCCTAGCATGATTCAGTTCAGGGACAGCTAAAGGTGGTGGAAGGACAGGGAAGAGCTGTATCTTCCATGAAGCTGTGCCCTAGACACAGTCAACCTATGACAGTTCACTGGCCCTATGGCTAATTAGCTATGGGAACCTTAACCTTTCAACCTTATCTTTAATAACCTTAATTCAATATAAAATTAGGAAAATTCTTCATGATCAAATCATGTTCATTTTACCAGCCTCACTGTCAAGCGTTGAACTCTCATTTCTTAATAAGGCAGGTCTGAACAACAACATAAAAATTAATTATCAAAATTAAAAACCGTATACAATCACACATATGTACATCACATAAGAGTATACATCAATGTTGCACAAATATCATTTTCACAGAACATCTTTTTTTTCCCTCCTTACCAACCATCGGGGCATGCATGACTTTAATGTAAGAGTGTAGACAAATACATTTACTCACTCGAGATGACAAAGGGTAAAACAGAATACAGTGTAGACCACAGCCTCTCTTCATGATATCTAGCAATAACAAGAAAACTTAAATCAACTGAAATCATCTTCCACAAGTCTGTACACAGAAAAGCTTCTGAGATCTATCCAGTAAAATCCAAAGTAATCCTCTGAGAACACCACGAGCTGCCCGCGGGAAAAATCAGGATTTCTGTATCCGTGTTCTGCGATTCGACCTTTACCCCCATACCTGTCCAAACATAAAACACAAGACTTACCTCCCATGGTAAAGCAATTATTAAAGCAGATAACTGTTCGTCAAATGATCATCAAATTAACTGCCTAAAATCAAAACATTAAGTACAGGCCTTCCAAATTTACAGACCAACAAAGACACACAGAGATCAGGCTTAAGCACACACACCTACACACCACACACAACACAACACAACACACAACACACACACACACACACACAAAACACACACACACACACAACACACACACACACACACAACACACACACAACACACACACACACACACAACACACACACACACACAACACACACACACACACACACACACACACCACACACATACACACACACACACACACACACACACACACACACACACACACACACACACACACACACACACACACACACACACACAACACACACACACACACACACACACACACATACACACACCCACACACACACACCACACACCACACATACACACACCCACACACACATACACACCCCCCCCCCCACCCACACACACACCACACACCCACACACACACCACCACACACACACACACACACACACACACACACACACCCACACACACACACACCACACCCACACACACACACACACACTCACAACGCACACATCAACATGACTGAAACAAAAATAATCCCACATATACACACTGATAGGAACAAACAACAAACACCCTAAACACACACACACACACACACACACACACACACACACACACACACACACACACATTAACACACACATATGTACATCAATAGGAACAAATAACAAACACCCTAAACAGCCTACACACACACACACACACACACACACACACACACACACACACACACACACACACACATCTAATATCACTCTTAGAGAACAGATGTTAAACTAAAGAACTAACACACACACACACACACACACACACACACACACACACACACACACACACACACACATACAATTCGTTTATCCCACATCCAGTTTACCTGGCTTTGCAAGCCTTAGGAAGCTCCTCCATGTCACGCACAATGATGTCCGGGTTCACGGAGAAGGGCTGGGAGGCATCCGGGGGAAAGCGGAAGGGCTCCTCCAATGTCTCTGGCTCCATGCTACTCACATAACTGAAGTCCTGCTGCTCTAGGGTCAAGGTCAGTGGCTGTCGAAGGTCAGCATAAATGCTGAGCTCTCCTGCAGGTACGTTGGGGTCCCCCTGCGTTTATGTGAGGCAATAATCACCTTAGTAGTTGTTCATTTGTCAGTTCGTGCTGTTCTTACAATGGCAGGTGTGTGTGTGTGTGTAAATGTGCGTGTGGGGAAGAGGGGGTTTCTATCTATCAGAAAGACACAATAAACCAACCACTCTGTTGTTTTTTCAGTCGAATCATCTGCACACGTAACAGTCTCATTCTTCTGAAGCAGACAGGGAGGGAGGAGAGAGAGGGAAGGATGATGAAAGGACTCATAACCCTGCAGCCCCCTGACATCCTTAACCTGAACCTGAAAAAAAAACATGGAAATGTTGTGGCAACATCCCCTGATGGTGTTTTTCCAACGGTTGACAGTCGGTCAGCTGATTTCCATGCAGCCGTCAAGGGCTGTTACAAAGAACGGCAAGAGTGAATACACAGTCTGCTCTTCATGAATCCTTTTTCACCATTCTAGCTGAGACAAGAAGCTGCATTTTGTGCAAACACAAAACTTTTCTTTTTTAATCATAAAACAAACATGAATTTATTCTATGCCAGTGTCTGCATATATTGACATAGTTGTAACCACCCTTGTCTTCAAAAGTCTGCCTACACAGACATAGCCTTTAACAAATTGCGCTGTTTTGATGACGATTGTATTCAAAACTACAAAGCATTGCTGGTCTAAAGAAATAAGGCGTAGCATACACAACAAGAAATAAAGAGCAGCACACTCAACATCCTAACAAATCAAATTTTTGATGTCAATCGCTGCACTATTTGTTTCAAGAAACTTTCCTCAGTTTCAAATGTCTATCTTTATATTTGTTGTATTGAGAATGTTTTCCCCCATTAGAACCAAAACATCTGGTTTGTAAGGGGTCGACAAGTGAAAACAATTTTCACACTGAATGAGTTTATGAATACTTTGTTTCAGCAATATGTAGTCTGAGAATTAGATTACCATTGAAGGAGCATGTAATAGTGCTTATAAGTGCACTTTCTTTTCAACGATCATCAATTATATTCTTCAAACTATTTGCTGTTTTTCAAAAGAAATGATTTTAATTTCATAACATGTCCAATCATTATTATTGTCCGTCACCCATGAAATGGAGCCAATACAGTTCACCAAACTTTTGATTTTGAAAGCCTTAACATGTACTGCAGTTCTGTTTTTATTTTTCAGTGCTTCTAAAGTATAGTCCCTAACACAACAACAGAAGCATTTCTTTCAAAGCTAACAAAATATTAAAAGAAAATACAAGAGAATTATTATGCTGTCCAGCCATGATGAAATATCAGTTTCATAAATGAAGATGGGTGTGTTCAATTTGTCACAGACTAATCTCAGATTTCCAAGACAATTCAACCCACTGCAATAAAGTCCATCTGTTCTGGTTCTGATACTGAAGAACTGAAACATCTCTCTCTTCTGTATCATTCTTCTTAAGCTGAAACCCTACATGAATTCCTAATGCTGCTAAATTCTTTTCAATACTTGTGCATACCTCGCAAACCCACACCACACTCACACACGCACACCCTTACTCCCCTCCCCAGTCCTCTCCTCTCCCTGCAAGCCACACGCACCAGAATCTTGTCTCCTAGCAAGTGGTATCCATTGTCAGCCAAAGTGAGGTTGATGACCTCAATCCCGTGACCTCCGTAGGTCCCTTTGTACAGCCCAAGGGTGATGGGGGACACGCTGGACTGTATGGGGGGCAAAATCCGCTGCATCTCGTAGCCAGACCTGAGAAGAAACATCAACTGATGTCTGAAGGAACAGTGTGTGTGTGTGTGTGTGTGTGTGTGTGTGTGTGTGTGTGTGTGCACACCTGCGCGCACTCATGCTGCTTGCATGCGTGTGAGCGTGCATGAGTGTTTATGTATGTATCTCTGTGTGTGTGAATGCTTGTGTGTGTGTGTGTCTATGTGTCTGTATGTGTGTCTCTGTGTGAGTGTGTGTGTGTGTGTATGTGTATGTGTGTGTATGTGTGTGTGTGCACCTCTCTCTCTGTATGTGTGTGTGTGTGTGTGTGTGTGTGTGTGTGTGTATATATGTATGTGCATGTGTGTGTGTGTGTGTGTGTATATATGTATGTGCATGTGTGTGTGTGTGTGTGTGTGTGTGTGTGTGTGTGTGTGTGAGTTCATCGATTTTTCACACAGCGACTAAGCTCTTTAATCATTCACAGATACTGATCCTATTAACAGCCCTGCAAAAACTGCATACAATTTGTCACCCCGTTTTTTTTTTTTATCTATCTAATATAAAGACAGCCACACACACAGACAGACATACAGCCAGCCAGACACACAGACAGACACCACCCTGCTTCTCAGTGCTATGTCCTCACACAGTCAGCAACAACAATGAAAGAAAATAAGGTGGGAAAAAAAAAAATCAAGCACAGAGGAGAGAACTAACCAGGATTTAGTCAGCTTGGCCACCATGTCTTCCTTGAAGGAGACGGAGTACACCATGCTATGGTCGGGTCGCGACTCCGCTATCCAGTTGGAGCACATCTGAACGAAAGGCATCGGCACGTCACCTGTGTCTCATGAACTGTGTAAATCATGTCTGGTCCAGTGTCTTATTCACACTACACAAGTCGCTCCCTCCCACGCTGCTGCAGACAACAAACCAAGACATCTCTACCCACAACACCACATGCAAGTGATCCTCTTCTTTTGATTGCCTGCTCTGTCTGATCGTTCCATTAGATCTGTCCATGACCCATGGGCATAACAGATGCTGTTCTCAGTTATCAATAAAATGAAAAGAAAAAGAGAGAGAGAGAGAGAGAGGAGAGAGAGAGAAAAAACCAGATTCTCTGAACGGTTTTTAAGTTTTTCTATTTCATGAATTTTTCATACCTCTGAAATTTTGGATGCCAAACACATCAAAGTGAACAAAGAAAAAAACTCATTGGATATTGTCAAACAGACATTACAATGCACAAAATGCTGGACTGCTACAAAAGGGAATACTGTTAAGTACAAACTTAGAATAAGATTTACTGTTCCACCGAACAAAAGAGACAAATTACAAAACAAAACAAGGTCTTGTGATTTGTTTGTCTCCTTCATTCGCCTGAACAGTAAGTCGTTCGTTGTTGTTGTTGTCATCATACCCTGGCTAAAAGACTCCAGGGATCATCCGAACAGCCAAAGTACTTGAGCACTATGGTACAAATGCATCAGCTGGGGTTGAGAACATTACCTGTGTAACCATTTTTGATCACCCCGCTACGTGGGCAGCCACACTCCAACTTCAGGGGATTTTGGAGACTGATAATGTTATGCTAGAAGCCTGTCACAACTGAAGACAATCCCCGCATAACTATGCAGAGCATAACAACATTTTGATGTAGCCTTGGTGTTCTAGCCTATGTCATTGGCCTGACACAGCCTTAAGCCAAGGCGGGAACAGTAAGCCTTCTTTTCGGTTTGTTTCAATTTCCGCCTGCGGTCAGCTTACTTTGAAACTGACATGGTTTAGTACATTTCTGTTTTTTATGTTGTCAGTAACATGTGAAGAAGACATACTTGTTTAAAATTCACTGTTTGTTTTGCATTGTACATGGAATAAGCATTGCTTTACACCTTTTTTTGTGTGTTCATTTGTATGTCCCCTGGCTTCTACTCTGACACAGTCTTCTGATGGTTCATGCAATTTTTTTTTTTCACAGGTCTTGATCAATGTTGGCTGCATCACGCCAGAGCAAGTTCATTCAAAGTTGAGAGAGCCGATGCTAGGAAAGCTCCTGAAGATGAAAGTTTACTGTATGGTGGTCTAATACACACAAAATGCTGTTAGTTTCACAAGGCAGAGGATGGGAATTGTAAGCGTCCACACTAAAGATACAAAAACAACAAGCTTGCCATTTGATATTCAATATTTATTTTCTTAGTTTCACTGTTTTGCTGACCAGAAGCGTCTGCCAGCCGGTATTGCATACAAATAATAATCTTCAGGAATCATCAGTGTTTTTTTCTGATTTGAATATTACATAATTATGCTACGTGTTATAGGAAAGAGGACAGCGGGAAAGAAGGAAGGTTTGGCTGAGTTGTGTATGTGTGTATTTGAGTGTTAGTGTGTATGTGTATGTGTGCGTGCGTGTGAGCATGTGTACGGACAGAGGGAGGCGGATAGGAGGAGAGGGGAAGGGAGAGGAGCAACATGTTCTGTTAAAAAAGAAAAAGTTGGTAGTTTTCATGCTCTGAATCACGACAAAATCTGTTTCCAAACATGCCGCCATGGCAAAGCAGTTCGACTCACATAATCCCATCTGGGAGGTCATGGGTTCGATGTCCATCACAGCGATCATTTTGTGGGACTTTTTTGACCTGACCCAGAGTTGAGTTTGTTACAGGCTCAGTTGGGAACACTGGGACCACCCAGTTGAGTTTCATCCACTTGAAGGGTAAGTCTCTGACAGTGTCGCTCAAATTTCCTGACCAACACTGCAGGTGTCTGCATCTCTCAGGCCTGGTTGACACCGGGATAGATAATGAAAGTAAGCCCTGTCATGCAATCTCAGACCGGAATGGAAATCCATAGCATCATCTTTATCATCCTCAACCTCAGTGATCAGCATAAAAAAGTCTCAAATTCTGCAGCCCTTCATGCCCTGCTCTCATGGTAAGCTCAACGTCTGTGCCATAGGTGCGGTTTCATCGGGGTCATCAGTACTGGCAAACTCAAGGCAGCTGTCGCTGAACAGCACAGCAGCACCCTTCGCAGTTAGAGCTCACTCATGCTGGCTCCACAACTAAGCCAGTATTGTCATCAGTCAGGAGCTCAGTAGGTGGTGTCCTGCCTTTGCTGGCTCAGAACAGGCACCACTGAACACCACTGATGTGACTCAGCAGCAGTGAAGTGTCTCCTCTGGTGGTTTGCCTCGTGGTGACTTTGACATTGACTACTCCCTGTATTTGTCGCTGCCGGAGCCGTGGAGAGACAAGCCAGGCTGTGGCTGTTGATGGGAAGCTGGAATAAGCGACATGGGTGCATTGTCACTAGTAAGGTAATGTTGCTTATAGCCCAGCCGACCGCAAAGGGCCATATCAGGGCTGTCACCATGTTAAAATCAACTCACAAGTCATTCATTCACACAACTCTTTAAAATATATCTTCTAAAAATCCATCCAAAATTTTGTTAAAAATCTTTCCACTATAAAATCTCAGATCTGATGAAAAACCCCAAACAAACCCAAAAACCAACTAAAACTCTGTACATGAACAAGTTGGTTTGTGTTTTGATTTTTTTTTTCTTTCTAGATGACTAAAACAAACTTTTTGTTCCTCATAGCTTCAGACCTATATAAAAAATTTTTTTTTCGAAAAGTGAATATTTCTGCACTGAATTTTCAGCACTCTGTTGAGTCCTAATGTTTTTGTCAGGACTCACCTGTGCAGCGCTAACGCTCTCCGCCCACTGGCGGCATTGGTCACAGCTGAAGTGAAGATTGCCATCTTTGATCTGAAACACACACGAAAACACCAACGGTTCAAAGACTGGATTATCCTGTGACTCCTTTTGGGGCACGGAGGAGCTAAATCATCAATTAAAAACAATCAAAACTGTACAATAGAACAAAATTGAAAACTAAATTCTTGTTGTTTACACAACAAGTAAAAGTCCATTGGTTCATGGTGAAAAATACAAAGATTCAAGGGAACCGTCACTGGGTAGATATTGCCGACTGCAAGAACACTGACTCCGCAATTTAACAATTACTGTGGTCATCATGCGGCTAAGCTGATGGCATCTTGGCTATGTTGGATCAAAACATGCACCACTGAACTCTGCTGAAGTGACTCAGCATCAGTGCAGTGTCTCCTCTGGAAGGCTGGCTCATGTAACCTATTCATGATTGTTCCCAGTGGACATAGGCTGTGACAGCATTACCAGGGTGTGGCAGTATATAGGTGAGCTGGAGTAAGCCCCCTTAGGTTTAATGCTGCGAGGAAGTCACACAAGGTGAAACAGAAAAATCAAACCAACCAGCCGCCGTGGCAAAGTGGTTAGCGTCGCAGACTCCCGGCTGGAAGGTCGTGGGTTCAAATCCCATCAGAGTCATGTGGGTTTTTCTGCCCCAACCGGCTCCTACCCAGAGTTGAGTTTGCTGCGGACTCAGTTCGGAAGACTGGGACCACACAGTCGAGTTTCATCCACTTAATGGATGCGTTTCTGAGAGTGCTGCTCAATTTTCATGACCAACACTGCAGGTGCCTGTATCTCTCGGGCCTGGTTGACGCCGGGATATATTATGAAAGGAAGCGTAGAGTACAGCCCTGTCATGTAGTCTCAGACCGAAATGGAAATCCGTAGCATCATCTTAATCATCCTCATTCTCATTGATCAGCATTAAAAAAAAAATGTCTCAAATTCTGTGGCCCTTCATGCCCTGCTCTCATGGTGACCTCAATTTTGATGTCCTCTCCACGTCTGTGGTCTTGGTTTGGTTCCATCGGGGTCACCGGTATCGGCGAGTCCATGGGGGCTGTCGTTGGACAGATGTGGTGGCGCCCTCCGGAGGGAGAGCTCACTCACAACGGCTCTGCGACTAAGCAATTACTGTCGTCAGTAGGGGCTTAGTAGGTGGTGTCCTGCGTATGTTAGATCAGAACAGGCGCCACTGAACACCACCGAAGTGACTCGGCAGTAGTGCGGTGTCTCCTCCGGTGGGTTGCCTCTTGACAACTTGACACGGACTGCTCCCTGTGGATTGCCGGTGGTGGGGCTGCGGTGGGGCCGACCAGGCTGTGGCTGTGGACGGGGTGTCGGAATGAGCGGTGTGGGTGCACTGCCTCTGAGGTGGCGCAGAGGTTGAGACAGAAAAAAAAAAAAAAAAAAAAAAAATCAAAACGAAATCAAATGCATGCACAAAAATGCCTTTCTCACCTGAAGCTGTTGGGAAGG
>CM065725.1:6704689-6737189 GCA_033310375.1 Conus canariensis | reverse complement strand
CGCATGCATGCACACACAAACACACACATGCTTTACACTGACGATACTGACCTATCTTACAGAGCCTTTGCCACACAAGTTCATGCCTGGCAATGGCATACAATCTTTTACAGGTCTGGGACAATGCCGCCACATCCTTGCA
The DNA here is from genome assembly GCA_033310375.1 of Conus canariensis. NCBI lineage: Eukaryota > Metazoa > Mollusca > Gastropoda > Neogastropoda > Conidae > Conus > Conus canariensis. Next base: position 6,737,047 of record CM065725.1, on the reverse strand, counting down.
CTCCAGGAAACTCACAACATGGAAGAGGAGTTCTGTTACCAGTGTGTCAAGTTCACTCATGTTGCAACATTGGCTGCATTAAACACACTGCACCTTCTCCAGTCTACTGGCAGCAAGAAGAAAAAAAACGATCAGAAATCCTGCAAAGAGATGAATTCAGTTATACATCTTTTATCTGTCACTCTAAGACTAATTCCACATTGATCACAATTTGTGTATGTTATATTCATGTGTGGAACATAAATCAATTTCATATGAAATCATCATTGTGCTGACTTCACACACACACACACACACACACACACACACACACACACACACACACACATCTGAGATTTGTTATCTTGATCATCAGAATGATTAGTAAGGGGCATTCATCCCAAAGATGATTAACAATTAAGCCTCTTACCCATTGGCACATGAACTGTGAGAAATGATTTTGTTAGTTCATGATGATGTGGCAAACACATAAATTCCCTCTCTCATTCACTGCATATATATTTGAGAGAGAGAGAGAGAGAGAGAGAGAGAGAGAGAGAGAGAGAGAGAGAGAATTCACAGTCACACATGCAAAGTGGGAAGAGAATGATTGATCAGGTCCTTCATACTCAGAGAGAGAAAGAGAGAGGGGGGAGGGGGGGGGGGACACACACACACACACACACACACACACACGTAACGAGAGAGAGAGGAGAGAGAGAGAGAGAGAGAGAGAGAGAGAGAGAGAGAGAGAGAGAGAGAGAGAGAGAGGATGGAGGGAAAGAAAGACAAACAGACCAAGAGTCAACAAGTTAAATCTACCCTTGTTTCAATAACATCATACCCTCGTTTGCACAGAATTGTTTTTGCGAACGAAGTCCGATCACTCGTCCAGAAAAGACAACTCTATGCGGTGTTTCAGATAATTTGTTCCCTTTTCTAATAGGATACTGTAAGTTATTATGCAGCTGATTTCGATTATTTTCTGTCCCATGTTCAGCTATGTACTTTGTGTTCCATTTCCCAGGTATAAATGGGATTTTTATTCACGCGGAGTAGTTCTGAAAGATGCGCCTCATACCTGAGACGTGGATAACTTAAAGTTATGAAACGTAGTGAACATTACTCAGCAATGAACATGTTAGTACTGACTGTGCAGTTCTCACTCCAGGGCTGTGAAATGTATGTCGTTTATCTATCACTTGACGTCCGTCTCATTTTTGTGCCTTCCAAAATGCTATATAAGATAACCTTTTTCCAGCTTGTCATGAGACTGTCATAAACTGTTTTCTTTGATTCTCATTTAGGATTTTAAAAAAAAAAAGGGGGGGGGGGTATGAAACAGATCATGATATCGGTTCCAATCAATTAATACTTACTTAGATTTGTGACTAAGGATCGCATAATATCTATGCTTGTTTGGAGCCTGTAGTGTAATGTCTCTGCTATTGTTATTGATCAACAGACTAGTAGACACACACACACACACACACACACACACACACACACACACACCACGCACAGCACGCACGCACGCACGCACACACACACACACACACACACACACACACACACACACACACACACACACACACACCACACACACGTGTGTGTGCTCGTGCATGCAGACAGGTACAAGCATGTATGCCGTTCCTTTATAGCATTTTGTACAGACGTACGTAACACAGATATGAAGAATGGAATATTGTGTGACAGAATTAGTGTAGCAGAAAGACGGGAAGAAAAGCGGAAAAGGAACCTCAAAAGGAGGGGGATGGGAAAAGAGGGACAAGGAGGGAAAGGAAGCAAGCCGGGGGCGGGGAGGTGGGGGGGGGGGGGGAGGAGGAGGGATCATGTCATCAAGCTAATCACAACTGTTAAAAAGGAACATGCCTTAGTGCATTGAAAAAGGTTGCGGGAGTGGGTACAAGGGAACAAACCGGCATCAGAAAAGACTGAAATAAACCATCGATTCCTGCTGGTTTGTTACACACCAGTTGAATTTCAATACGATGTTTCTAAACTTGTTCCAATTAGCTTGTTGGTAGCAGTCTTAGGAACTTTATTGTCTAATGGAACTGTTATTATCTAATGGAACTGTCATGAGATTGAATAAAGGCATTGCAGTGGAAAACAGAACGTGTAGTGGAAAACAGAACGTGTAGATCCAGTCGGTTATAATAACTTATGCCAGGTGTTGAACTCAGTTGTTTACATCTTTAATGACCCAAATATTCTGAAAATAAAAACTGATCAGCTTTTGAGAAATAGTTACCGCAAGAAGACTGAGCAATCAAAAATGTGATTAATAAGACCATGAAGCATCAAAGAGGTAAGTAAGTTTGTAAATCAAAAAGATAAAAGAAAAAAAAAACTCTGTGGTTAAGGGGGACAAAGACCTTTACATTGTTGTGGTCATATGGGTCGTGTGAGGCAGACTATATCCAACAAACTGTTAAACATCTGAAAGACATTCAATTTACTCTACTTCTGTCTAGACGGGCATTTCCTTTCCTCCCAACTGACACAGCATGATTTCCAGAACTGCAGGGGCTATGTAATCAGCTCTCACATCTTGAACTTCCTCGCACAGCCAAAAACTGCCGGAATACTGATCCAGCACCAAGCAATCTCTCTGATTCATGACAGTCACAAAGTCATCACTGAGCCTCGGCTCTCCCGTTGTTTCTGGGTTCTCCTGTCAACAGCCATCCTCAGAGCTGCTCTGTAAGTCTTTATGTCTGTAGGTGTGACATCTGAAGATGGCATTTTGTCAAAACTGACTCGTCTGCTTTGTCCTGAGTGTTGAATACGAGTTAGTTGGCACTCGATCTGCTTTTGTGCGTTTATTTGTATTTTGGCATATTTCTCATGTTTTAATTCACATCTTCACATGTTGATGAGTTCGTTCTATTGAAATCTAGATATAAGTATTTAAAAATGATGATTGGGAATAGATATAATATATGTCCTCTTCATGGTTTGTTAGTTTTGTTTATTTTCTTTACAACGATCATATACTTCTCGGTTAGCTGCACTGTCTTTAACTTACACAAGAATTTCACATTATCCGCTATGCTTCGAAAAAGAGTTGAAAGGCTTCGACCGTGCGTTCCCCTTGCTTTTCGTTGTTCCTAGATGCAAGTTGGTTAACTCTCTTCTTGTAGAAATATGAGACTGCACGTTTAGCAACGCCGAATGATTTTGAACTTCCATGATCGTGCGAACTACATCCCCATGAGTGAAAATGACTATTTTACTGGGACTGTACGATCACAATCACGAGTGGCCATTGGAAAGCACTTTCGTTGGGCCCAGCGCTGCAGGAAAACTATACAGATGGTACTTGACGACATACTGTGCTCCCCCACACCACTCACACACACACACACACACGCACGCACACACACACACACACACACGAGCTTGTGAAGTAATAACAGAAACAGGGCAGCCACAAAAACCAGCTTTTTTTTTTTTTTTTTATCTACCTTTCAGTTTCTGACGTCAAACAAAAGCGCGTCACACAAAAGCGCGTCATACATAAGCTGTATCCGGTTGGAAAGTGAAAGTGAAACTAGCTTTAACTTAACACTACATCTCCCTTTTCCAGAAGAACAATTTAAAGTTCTCAAACGTGTGATAAGACACATCCAGAATGACTAGAATGAGCACTGAGTATTTATGAAAATAATACTGCATGTAAGTTTGTACAATAGCACTACTTTGGTTCTGGGTCTTTCAATTGATTTCATGAATGCGCCTTTTCTTTTTTTCTTTTTTTTTTTTTAAATTATCAAAAAGAAATCATTTCAAATTTTCAAGTTCTAGTCTCTTAACAATGTTCAATAAGGCGCTCAGGCCTTGTGCGTTGTTCTGGCGGATCTTCTTGGCTGCGACATCTGTGGCCCTGGGGTCATTGAAGATGGCAGGTTCTGGGAAGGAGTTGGCATCATGGCTGTCTTGACTGGCGTCGAACCATCGGTGACAGCAGGTAGGCCCTTGGCAGGTGAGCAGGGAGGAGGTTGTGCACTGGGAGGTGGTGCACGTGGAACCAAGAAGTGTGGAGGTGCTTGGAAGGGAAAGGGAAGGAGGAAGGTGGTTGTCTTGCTGGGAAAGCAAACAAGGCTCGAACAGCTTCCTGGTCATCTGCTGATTTCGGCGAATGACTCCACCGTCGGATGTCTGGATGATGAGACTTCTGGGAGTATCATGACGATTGATGACAATACCCTCCTTCTTCATGTCGGGGATCCACACCTTGTTACCAGATGAGATGTCTTCTGGAGCAACAACTTGATGTCTTCTGTCGTAGCTGGTTTTCATCTTCTCTCGGTATTCTTTCTCCCTCTTCTTCAGGACAGACACGTCGGGGGTCTTGGGAAGGAGAGTGTCTGGATGACATGGAACTCTGGTTTTCAGACTGTGTCCCATGCTCAGTTGGGCAGGAGAGAAGCCGTTGGGAAGGGGAGTGTTGCGATACATGAGCAAGCCAAGGTACTCATCATCGCACTTCTTGATGAGGTTTTTTATGGTTTGAACGGCGCGTTCAACCTCACCATTGGATTGGGCATAGTGAGGTGAAGAGGTGACATGCTCGAAGTTCCAGGATTGAGCAAATCTGGAGAATTCTTCGGCTGCAAACTGTGGTCCATTGTCGGAAACTAGAATGTCCGGAATGCCATGGCGACTGAAGACTTTCTTCATTCTGTTGACTGTCTCTGCGCTGGCGATCTTGTTCATGAGCACGATCTCAACGTCCCGTGAGTAGTAGTCAACAACTATGAGGAACTGCTTGCCCTCATGCTGAAAGAAGTCAGCTGCAACTCTGGACCAAGGACGCTCAGGGAAGGGCATACCTTTCATGGGCTCCACTCTGGCTTTCCTGTTTTTGGCACAGTCAGGGCAAGTCTTGACCATGATGTCAATGTCTTGGACAGCCCTGGCCACCACACGGAGTTTGCCGCGTTTTCCTTCGTCTTGTTGACACCTTGATGACCATCATGTAGGTGTCGAAGGACATCTTGTCGGAGGGTACCTCTCAGCAGGAGACCGTCGTTGACAGACAGGAAACTCTGCTCATTGAAGTAGGTCTTGAGAGGCTTGTTGAGAGTCCTCTTCTCTGGCCAGCCATTTTGGACGTAGCGCATGACCAGTTTGAGGATGTCATCCTTCTGGAGTTCTGACCGGATCTCTTCCAGCCTGTGGTCAGAAGCTGGCAAGGTCAGCAGGACAGCATTGACATATGCCTCTGCTTGACAGGTCAGGTCATTGTCTGCAGAATCTGTGGTAGGCAAAGGTGCTCTGGACAGAGTGTCAGTGGTATAGAGTTCTTTGCCAGGGACATGGACAATGTCAAAAGAATATCGCATCAGCCTCATCCTGAAGCGCTGGATGCGCACAGGAAGTTCGTCGATGAGCTTGGTGGAGAACAGAGAGACAAGAGGCTTGTGGTCTGTTTCTACCCGGAAGGACATGCCAACCAACAAATCTGACCAATGTTCAAGGCTCCAGGTGACTGCAAGAGCCTCCTTCTCGATCTGTGCATACCGCTGCTCGGTCGCTGTGAGGGAACGGCTTGCGTATGCAACAGGATGGAGTTGGCCGTTGTCTTGGCATTGAAGACATACAGCTCCAAGACCGTAGCTACTGGAGTCTGCTGAGATGACGGTCTCACGCTCTGGACTGTACAGTGCAAGAGTCTCTGGTGAGGCAAGGTCCTTCTTGAGAGTGTCGAAGGCACCCTGTTGTTCTGGTCCCCAGATCCACGTTGACTCTTTGCACAGCATGTCTCGCAGTGGCTTAGACTTTTCGGCAAGGTTTGGCAGGAACTTCATCAGCTGGTTCACCATGCCCAAAAATCTTCGGATGTCAGCCACGTTCTTCGGCGCCTCCATCTCCATGATGGCCTTCACCTTGGCAGGGTCTTTCCTCAGGCCGCCAACTGAAGAATCTACGATCTGGCCAAGGTACTCGAGCTGCGTTTTGGCGAACTCGAACTTGTCGGGGTTGAGGGTCAGGTTTGCCTGAGAGAGCCTCTCCAGGACAGCATGAAGCCTGGCGTCGTGCTCAGCTTTGTCTTTGCCAATGACAAGAATGTCGTCCATGTGGCAAAGAACACCCTCAAGGCCATGGAGGAGTTTGTCCATCTTCTTCTGGAAGTACTCCGGCGCGGACGTAATTCCATAGGGCAGACGCTTGAATTTGAAGCGCCCAAAGGGAGTGATGAATGTGGTGAGCTCGGAACTTGCCTCGTCAAGCACGAGCTGATGGAATCCAGAGTTTGCATCCAACTTGGAATACACGTTGCCCTTGGAGATCTTGCTGAGAGTCTCCTCCACAGATGGCATGGCGTAGACCTCTCTCTTCACGCTCTTGTTGAGGCAGGTCAGGTCGACGCAGATACGAACGTTGCCATTGGATTTGGGCACAACAACGATTGGAGCGCACCAATCCGTCGGAGTGTCCACCGGTTCGATGACGTCACCTTCCACCATCTCGTTCAGCTGAGCTTCCACCTTCTTCAGGAGGGGTAAGGGAACACGCCTGGGCACCGTTTGAGTAAACGGCTTGGCGTCGTCCTTGAGGATGGCTTGCTCACCACCCAGTTTACCCAGTCCGGTGAACAACTTGGGGAACTGACGCTTGACGTCGCTGGATGAAGCGAAGCTGGCCTTCGCCGTCTGCTGGGCAGGCTGACCACCAGTAGGCAAGGATCTGATTGCCCTGATGGTAAAGGCACCTGGGATGTCGCTGATGAGCCCCAGCTTCCTGATGGCAGGCGCACCAAGTAGGAGTTTGGATGCCTTGACGATGTAGACCTTCTCACGAACACGTGTACGACCAAGGTTGAGGTCGAGGTTGGCGCACCCCTTCACCTCCAGAGGCTGGTCACCAGGCCCAAGGAGAGTGCGGTCAGGCTCTTGAAGTGTCCCAAACGCTGGCTTGAAGATGTGGTCGGGCATCACAGACACTTGGGCCCCAGTGTCTATACACCAGGTCAGCTCGCGTGATCCCACCTTCAGCTTGATGTGCCACCCAGGGTCAGCAGGCACTGATGACCTCACCGGAATGGCTGCTGGAGTGACAGTTCCTGCACGCACGCCATTACTACTGATGCCACCCATGAAGACTGGGACCCCGTCTTCAGACTGCTCCGCTTGATTCTCGTGGACAACCCCATGGACTGACGCTGAGCTTCTACAGACGATGGCGTAGTGGCCTGTCTTGGTGCACTTTCTGCAACGAACCTTCGCTGCCGGGCAGTTCTTCTTGCCAGGAGGATGCTTGCCATTGCAGTAGCCGCACTTCTGGCCAGCTGGCGAGGCCTTGGTGTCACCTTTCTTGCCACCTGCGCCACCTTTGTATGCACTCTGTCGCATGTTACCTTGATAACTTCTCTGGAGGGCACCCACACTGGCTGTCTTGCTTCTTTCCAGTTCATTCTTAGCCAGTTCCCTCATGGCGAGAATGTCAGTGGTCTTCTGTAAGGTAAGCCTTGGACCAACGTCATACAGCTTCAGCTTGGCGGTGTCATCTTTGCATGAAAACACCAGCTTGTCTCTGATCATTGTGTCACAGTTGTCAAACTTACAAGCTGCTGCCTTGTCTTTGACTAACCTGAGCCAACAATCAAATGACTGGGAAGGCTCCCTGTGCAGATGGAACCAAAACTGTTCGCGCAACATCAACTGCGGGTCTCTAATAATAATGTATAATACTTATATAGCGCATTTCTTGTTACACAACTCAATGCGCTTACATCCACCATTTGCACTTATTCATCAACACTCGTTTACACAACGGGCTGCCTACCTGGGTAGTGCCGACTGAAGAGCTGCCAGCTGGCGCTTCATTCAGTCGTTTCCCGTGTCATCCAGTCAATATCGTTCACTCAGTTTCTTTACTTTCTTCATTCTTTTTTCCATTTCTTACGCAGGGTGCATGCTGTGTGTAACGTGTCATCCATACCAACGGCCAAACTGGCCTACTCTTCCGAAAGTTGGTGATGGGATTTTACGTGTGTGCAAGATATTATGCGTGCGTTCACACACGGAACCTCGGTTTATAGTCTCATTCGAAGGACTGTATGGGAAATGGAGTCAGAACTAATGTTAACTCCGAGGGAAAAATCCCCCTGTACCGAAACGCCCCGGCAGAGATTCGAACCCGCAACCCCGTGATCACCAAGATTACGAGTCAGGCGCTCTACCAACTGAGCTATTCCGGCTCTCTACGTTGAAAAAAGGCATCATACTTCCCCAGAACAGTGTTGTAATTGGTCTTGCTTTCTGCTGGCAGGGGCTGGTCGGCATTGTCTGGGTTAGGTCGTTCCTCCAAAAACACAAAATTGGAGAAGATCTCGAGTCCTTCATCACCAATATGGTTTAATAAAAGTCCAACCTTCACCGCGTCCGGCTTAGCACTGGCACCCGTTGCTTGAAGGAAAATGTCAAAACGAAGTTTCCACTTCTCCCATGCCGCCGCTGGATTTGCACTAACCACAAATGGGTCGGGAGTCCTCACATAAATTGACTCAGCCATCACGTACGTCTGTTCCAGTTCACAATACGTAGGTCTGTTTCAAGATCACAATTCTGACGGATCTGTCAGAATAACCACTTCTGACACCATGTGAAGTAATAACAGAAACAGGGCAGCCACAAAAACCAGCTTTTTTTTTTTTTTAATCTACCTTTCAGTTTCTGACGTCAAACAAAAGCGCGTCACACAAAAGCGCGTCATACATAAGCTGTATCCGGTTGGAAAGTGAAAGTGAAACTAGCTTTAACTTTACACTACAACACACACACACACACACACACACACACACACACACACTCACACGCACGCACGCACACACACACACACACACACACACACACACACACACACACACACACACACCACACACACACACACACACACACACACACAACACACAACATATAATGTAATAACCGTTTTAGTTACTACTGTATGTTGTGCATCCTGCTCAATCACACTGATAAATGTGATAAACACTGCGTAGGACAGGTTGTTTTTTTTATTGGAGCCGTTGATGATGCATCTCCTAGAAACCTTCAAGGGAGGTTACTCTACCCATAATAGTAATAATATAAACAAATCATTACTTCCCTTAGATTGTAGACTCCTTCCTTGGATGAAAAGTGGAATTAAAATTAGATGGACAAATATCTCAAAGTTTCCATTTAACTTTTCACAAGTATCTGATTTACTCTTGAAAGTAAAATAGTGTAAGAATGTCTTAAGAGTTTTTCGGTTTCACTGAAAAGGAATTCAAGTTAACAAAGTGAGATATAAAGATAAAGTGAATTGTCCAACTTTTCATTGTTGATTAATTATGTTTAACTGTTCAGACATTAAACTCCTATTTTTTTTAATATCAATTACATTTTTTCTTCTCTCCCTCTCAAATCAATAATGTAGAGAATAAATCTACATATGTGAATAATGGTTGTGAATACATTGTTAAACCAACATAATAACAAATAACAAATGTTAATCTTGTAAGTGCATAGAGAACACTTGGTATGTGCACCTACAGAAATGCAACAGAAATAACAGTCATGTGCACTGCAACGTCTCCTATAGGAAATGTGGATGCAATTAGATGTGAAAATTATGTTTTCACTTCACTAAATTAGACAAGGTCACATGATGAAGTCATCAATTTGGGGGGCATTCGGATTGTGCGTTTGGATTTTCTGGGTTCAACTACAGGCGTGTGAGTGTTATGAGAGTAATTGTTGGGTGCGGTGCGCGCCTGCGGAGTGTCTGAGGTGGTGGGGAGTTCAGCTTCATCTTCATTCAGCTCAGGAGGAGGGTCAGGTTCAGTCTCTGCATCATTGAAGTTACATGTTGCTGCTAGTTGTTTCAATTCCCCATAAAAATCGTCAATATCACCTTTCTGGTAGCTATTCCGGAATATGTATTTCTGAAATTCTACATTTGTTTGAGGATTGAAATGTTCGGTGATGGCAGAAACAAGCGTTTGAAAATGGGTTTCGCCAACAGCAGGACGAGTTTGTTCGTTCGTGAAGGTGTCCACAATATCATTGATTTCATCACCAGCGTAGGTAAGTAGAAGTGCTTTCTGACGTTGGTCATCTTCAATATTGTAGGCAAGGAAGAGATTCTTCAGCCTTGATACCCATTTTTGCCATCGAGTTGCCGTTGCTTCTGAAGAACAGTCGAATGGAGGATACGTGGGAAGCGCAGCAGCCATTTGGAAGTCGACTCGATCGATCGTACTTACCAACACAACAGATCATCAACGATCGTTCTTTTGGTTCGTTTCTTCGTCCATCGTCGCCAATATAATGTAGTAACCGTTTTAGTTACTACTGTATGTTGTGCATCCTGCTCAATCACACTGATAAATGTGATAAACACTGCGTTGGACAGGTCGATGTTTTTTTTATTGGAGCCGTTGATGATCCATCTCCTAGAAACCTTCAAGGGAGGTTACTCTACCCATAATAGTAATAATATAAACAAATCATTACTTCCCTTAGATTGTAGACTACTTAATACATTACAACACACACACACACACACACACACACATACACTGCACAGACTCTCACATCCACTCCTTCTTCCCTTCTCCCATTCGGGTCTTGCAGTTCCACGCTTGAGGTCCCAGACAAAGCAGGCTCACTGCCGGTTCCACCCAGACCTTCAGAACCACTGCCATGGCCTGGCCTGGCTGACCGCCACAGGCAGCTCTATGAAACATCGGCAGCATCAGAAAACCAGATCCAAGCTCTTCTTCTTCTCTTCCTTCTCTTCTTCTTCTTCTTTCTCTTCTTCTTCTTCTTCTTCTTCTTCTTCTTCTTCTTCTTCTTCTTCTCTTTGTTGTTGTTGTTGTTGTTGTTGTTGTTGTTCTTCTCTTCTTCTTCTTCTTCTTTTTCTATCTTTTCTTAAAGATGAGGTGTGTAGTTATAGCCTTGCTGAACTGGGGCTACTTAATGGTCACATACTCTACATTCCTGTTTTGCCGTGCCCCCTCTCTCCCCCCCCCCCACCCCACACACACACATACATCCCCTTACCCTCCCCCCTCCCCCCCCCCTCTCTCTCTCTCTCTCCCTATTCTGGAAGCGGGGATAGGGATAGGGTTAAGGAGTGTGTAGGTGCGCGCCATCCATTGCGAATAGTTTTACAGTAAAGGAACTTCCAGAGGAATTGACCGAGGACTCAAGACTGTATTTGGTAAAATTGACGTTTAGTTGGCAAGAGATTCCAAAAGCACAGTCTGTACGGGACGATAGCACTTCGGTGAAAAGAACTTCTGTTCTTAACTTAGTATCTCACAATTTAACAGCCCGCATGCCTGTTGTTCTCATCGTTAATTTTGATCTTCCCTTATACAGTTTTTCTTTTTCTTACGAAAATCGTGTCTTATATCAACAACTTTTCGTTGGCCGTCAGTAAACTTCTTTTATTTCTATCAGAAAAAGTAAAATGGGAAGGGGGAAAAAATAAGCGCCATTGTACATTTACAAGCGGCACTAAAAATTGGGTGACACCGTTAACCTGCTGAAGGGAGACAATTGCCACGGCATTTAGCATCATCATGGCTGACGACGAAGGACTAGAAGCAATTCGGCAGAAGAGATTGGCTGAACTCCAAAGCCGGCATGGCGATTTTCGGGTAATGACAACGAAAATAATTTTCCTCACATATGTTGATCAATATGATCGTGCTGTTTTGGATTGATTGACTTTCTACATTACAAACAAATGTGCAGTGATTGGTCTGAACCTGTCTGAACTCAAGCCTGTGACGATTCAACAAGTACAGTTGGAACGTGGAAAAAAAAAAAAGGTCACAAAATCAAAAGAAAAAACACAATTAACCCTCACCCTGCGCTTTATAATATTATATAGTTTAAAGAAATGCACTTAAAATCAAAGGACGAACAGTCAACACTACCCCTAGTCATTTTTAGGGCTCTTGTACACTTAGTAGTAGATAGGTAAACCAATACATTTTTGGAAACTGGAGATGTTGTAGATTTTGATAAAAGCAATAAAAAAATATACCTGCAGTGTTGTTGAAGATATCCTTGAAGATACATCCAATGAAATTTGTGCAGACATGATGAAAAAAGTTTCCAATAGTATTTGAATTGTCACAATTCACCAATCACAGTGTCCAAACACTCAAAGTAAGCAAAAACATACAGAAAAATATGTTGCACATAGCTCAGAAAAAGCACTAGTGCCTTGGCCTCTTGTGGTAGGCAGAAAAACACTCAGGGCACAGTCCAACATCACAGCCACTTCACTCCCAGCCAGAACGTACACGAGTGGCATGACCAATTACACAGTTTCTCTTCCTTCCTGCAACCAGCTTGATCAGATCAGATCATGGCCTTCCAGGGGATGAGCTGGACCTGCCTGAGGTGGTGGGGCTTGGGGGTTGTCTCTGGCAGCTCTAATTTCTGAGGCGGATAGTAGTCTCCAGCCAGGCCCTCCACCACTGAAATCATGAAGTCGTTCCTGAAGAGTATGGGGGCATCACTGGTGTTCAGCTTATAGATCAGGTAGCTTGTTCGGGACAGCTCTCCCAAACAGAGAGAAGGCCACTTTTTATGTCCACTTCATTGTCCGCTCAGTCAGGTACCGGTACAGCTTGGCATCACCAAGGTCCACTCCTCCCATTAACTTGTACACTGTCTTCAGCATCAGATTCTGAATTACAAACAGAGAAAAATTTTATGATTATTTTGTTTCTCTACTATGTTCATTAAATTTGTTTTATTCATGAATACAATGAATATCACAACGTTACTGTAAGACATAATTATTTGCTTATGATTTTTTTTTTTTTTACTAATTATAGTGAAGACTGAAACTGAACATATCAAGAATTCAGCAGTTTCATGTGTGCTTTCTATAACAAGAAATAGATTGCATCATAAAATTACCAAAATATAACTATGATTATAACTTACCCATTTCTTGATAGGAGCCACACCCACTTTGCCATGCCCACAAACATTGTGTTTGTTTTGAACTGGAATGACTCAAAGACAAGACAGATGTATGGTCTCAAACAAAATATTATGCTTTACCCTCCTTTTAGCAATGTTTAGAGCATTCACAATAAAAAAAAAAAAAATTTGGATTCGCTGGTTTGATTTGGCCAGAAATACAGCGTCAATGCAATTTGACTCCCACCACCACCTCACCTCCCCCCCTCCACTCTAGTGGCGTACCACAAACTTCTAACTATCCTACAACAGTGGGTGACAAGATCCGATATCAAAGTTTCAAACTTTCCAAGTTCTGTCCACTTACGGCTTCATTTTCGTCACTGTCGCTTGCAACAAATGACTCGTCACTTGTGTCACACTCACGTGCCTCCACCTCTTGGTCACTTTCTGTTGAGCTCATTTATTTAGTCAAATCGGACTCCAATCGATTGACACGCTAGTACAAGTTACCAGAGGATGGCTTGTAATGCAAATGAGGCCACTGCCCGGATGTTTAATGGTGGAGGCTTAACGGGTTAATACCTTATGTAAACAGAGCCAGGATCGTGGCCTCACGCAGTTTACCATGAAAGCCAGGATCGTGGCCAGCTGCAGCCTACAGGTTAAAAAAAAAAAAGCAGAACAAAACTGGTGCATATTGTATCTCAATGCAACATTTGAGACGAAAATTACGATTTTTTTTTGTGTGGATAGTAATGGCACAGACAATATAAGGTAGGTACCCAAGGTTTGACCAGTGCGTTGGGCAAATGGTGTGCATTAGTGCAAAAAAGTCGGACATCTAATAAGTCGTAGCCATGAGACTTGCTTTTCAAATACGCACATATTACTTTCTTGGTCATTAATTCCTTTATCTATCAGCTGTGAAATGTGCGCAGTGTGGTCTTGAAACTCGGTAGATAAGTTGTAGCATGTGTGGATGAAACTGACACTTGATTTTTTTTTTCTTGAACTTGAAGGGGGGAGGGGGAAGAGAATTTTTTTTGTATTTGATGTCGAAAAGATTCCACACATGATGCATATATTCTACCTCCACTGGGAACACAATCCACACCTACAACTCTGCAAGGAAAAAGAATTACCGGTAGTCTGTTCTGCAGGAGTGAACAGGGTATAGAACAGGGAGTTGGTACGGTGGGTTTGATGTCTAACTGAATCTGGGGATGGAGCATATTCTTCTTCTTCTTTCTTTGAGTGTCCAACTTCATCGAGTTGAAGGTTCTGACACTTTAGTGTGTATGACCGTTTTTTTATCCCGCCATTAAGGCAGCCATACTCCAACTTCAGGGAAGGTGCATGCTATGTGTAACATGTCATCCATACCAACGGCCAAACTGGCCTTCTCTTCTAAAGTTGGTGATGGGATTTTACGTGTGTGCAAGATGTTGTGCATGCGTTCACACACGGAACCTCAGTTTATAGTCTCATTCGAAGGACTGTATGGGAAATGGAGTCAGAACCAGTGTTAACTCTGAGGGAAAAATCCCCCTGTACCGAAATTCAAACCCATAACCTCAGGCTTACGAGTCTGGCACTCTACCACTGAGCTATTCTGGCCCCCATACTGGCTGGCTGTGGAGATAAGTTTGCTGTAAAACTTGTGTCTGACTGTCAGTTTGTAAGACTTGTGTCTGACTGTCAGTTTGTAAGACTTGTGTCTGACTGTCAGTTTGTAAGGCATGCTTTTCATTTCCTAGGCAGCAGTGTAGTATTTGAGTAGACATCATTGCTCTGTTGTGTAGAGATACTTGTTATTTTAATGTTCCTGTACTATCTGTTCAGCTACATAAGCTGTAATAAGGAGACAGCTGGATCCAAGTTAGTCATGAACATCGACTGCCATGTTAGACTTTTGTTAAAATGTGAAGACAAGGAGCCGGTTCAACTGAAAATGTTTCAATCAGTTTTTAAGAGCATTTGGTCCAGCATCTGATGTCTGACGCCCAGATGAATCCCTGCATCAACGATTTTATCAGTGGTACACTTTTGAACATGTCATGGATTGCAGGCCAAAGGATAACACTGATTCTGTGGTGCCAACCAAAAATGGCTAAACTGTCAAACATTTTACAGCAGACTCCATGAAAACCTTATTCACAGATATCCTGCCTGATGTGATGTTTGAATTTCTAAGGGAGATGATCATTTTTCATCTGATCTAAGATTTTATGGAAGATAAGATAAGATAAGATAATGTTGCTTATAGCCCAGCCGACCGCAAGGGGCCACATCAGGCCTGTCACCACGTTAAGGATTTTATGGAAGAAAGGTTTTTAAATGCTGGTGTGTTTTTAGAAGGTATATTTGAAAGTGTTGTGTGAATTTTTTTTTGTTTGTTTTTTTTTGTTTTTTGTTAATGATTTGTGAGTTGACTTCCATGCATTGCCAGCCTTGATATGGCCCTTTGTAGTTGGCTAGGCTATAACAGTATAAGCAACATTACCTTACCTTAGACATTTAATGTGATTATTAATTAGTGAAGAGGTTGACATGCCAGGTAAGCTTTGAGCCCAGGACCAAGGGGCAGGGAAAGCTTTTTCTCACAGCTACAAGTGTTTGTCATGATGTCCAGCACAGTCACCCAGATCTTCTGAGTCTGCTTTGTTCTGCAGTAGACACAAATCTTTGTTTCATATGAGGCTTCTGTTGACCAGTACTAAACCCACAAAGTTTGCAAACTGTAAAGCACAGTATTTTTATTTTCAGCCTTTTCATTTTGATTCTCAGCATCAGTTTTGTTGTTGTTGTTGCTGGAATTGTTTGTGTTGTTATACAGTCAACTTTTGTGGGCAGAATCAGCAGAGATTAGTAGTGAGCTACATAGTTATGGCTTTAACGGTATTGTAGTTTTGACTTTATTACAATCTCCATGTACTGCAGTATTTTTGTTACGGTTCAAGTTTGTAGAACTGATGAATTGTCATGAGTTACTTTTTATACAGAGTAAACTCCATTGAAGATGGTTGAAGTAAATTGAAAGGGCTCTTGAGCAATGTGCTGTACAAGGCTACACTTCTGTGATGACAGAACTGATTAGGGCTTATGAGCAGTGTATTACACACACAAGGCAGTCCCAGGTAAAGATAGTGGAAGTGACAGGGGCTAATGAGCACTGTGTTGTACAGGTCAGTTCTTTGTGAAGAGTGTTGAACTGATGAGGGCTCTTGAGCAGTGTACACATAGTACAAGGCCATTCTTTGTGAAGAATGTTGAACTGATGAGGGCTCACGGGTAGTGTCCTGCACAAGGCAGTCCTTTGTGAAGAGTGTTGAACTGATGAGGGCTCACGGGTAGTGTCCTGCACAAGGCAGTCCTTTGTGAAGAGTGTTGAACTGATGAGGGCTCACGGGTAGTGTCCTGTACAAGGCAGTCCTTTGTGAAGAGTGTTGAACTGATGAGGGCTCACGGCTAGTGTCCTGTACAAGGCAGTCCTTTGTGAAGAGTGAACTGATGAGGGCTCACGGGTAGTGTCCTGTACAAGGCAGTCCTTTGTGAGGAGTGTTGAACTGATGAGGGCTCATGGGTAGTGTCCTGTACAAGGCAGTCCTTTGTGAAGAGTGTTGAACTGATGAAGTCTCATGAGCGGTGTGTTGTGCAGGGCGGCCCCCAAGCAGCACAGGAGCAGCAGGAACGAGCACGTCAGGAACAGGAGATGAAGGAGACCTTGCTCAGCCAGTGCTTGAACCAGGCCGCTCGTGCACGATGTATGTTTCCCTCTGTCCGCATTGGTAGTAATGTGTGTGTGTGTGTGTGTGTGTGTGTGTGTGTGTATGTGTGTGTAAGTGTGTGTTTATAACTTTGTGCGAGTGTGTACAGGTGCACATGGGTGAGGATGGAGATTAAGTGGATGTCAACAACAGCAGGAGAAAAGTACTGTAGGTACCTGTTTGTTTTGTGATCAGGGATATGTAGTTCATGCACCTTGGGAGAAGAAGCAAGTACTGTAGGTACCGGTTTGTTTTGTGATCAGGGATATGTAGTTCATGCACCTTGGGAGAAGAAGCAAGTACTGTAGGTACCTGTTTGTTTTGTGATCAGGGATATGTAGTTCATGCACCTTGGGAGAAGAAGCAAGTACTGTAGGTACCTGTTTGTTTTGTGATCAGGGATATGTAGTTCATGCACCGTGGGAGAAGAAGCAAGTACTGTAGGTACCTGTTTGTTTTGTGATCAGGGATATGTGGTTCATGCACCTTGGGAGAAGAAGCAAGTACTGTAGGTACCTGTTTGTTTTGCGATCAGGGATATGTAGTTCATGGCACCTTGGGAGAAGAAGCAAGTACTGTAGGTACCTGTTTGTTTTGCGATCAGGGATATGTAGTTCATGGCACCTTGGGAGAAGCAGCAAGTACTGTAGGTACCTGTTTGTTTTGCGATCAGGGATATGTAGTTCATGGCACCTTGGGAGAAGAAGCAAGTACTGTAGGTACCTGTTTGTTTTGCGATCAGGGATATGTAGTTCATGGCACCTTAGGAGAAGAAGCAAGTACTGTAGGTACCGGTTTGTTTTGCGATCAGGGATATGTAGTTCATGGCACCTTGGGAGAAGAAGCAAGTACAGGTGAAGCAAGTACTGTAGGTACCTGTTTGTTTTGCGATCAGGGATATGTAGTTCATGGCACCTTGGGAGAAGAAGCAAGAACTGTAGGTACCTGTTTGTTTTGCGATCAGGGATATGTAGTTCTTGGCACCTTGGGAGAAGAAGCAAGAACTGTAGGTACCTGTTTGTTTTGCGATCAGGGATATGTAGTTCATGGCACCTTGGGAGAAGAAGCAAGAACTGTAGGTACCTGTTTGTTTTGCGATCAGGGATATGTAGTTCATGGCACCTTGGGAGAAGAAGCAAGAACTGTAGGTACCTGTTTGTTTTGCGATCAGGGATATGTAGTTCATGGCACCTTGGGAGAAGAAGCAAGTACTGTAGGTACCGGTTTGTTTTGCGATCAGGGATATGTAGTTCATGGCACCTTGGGAGAAGAAGCAAGTACTGTAGGTACCGGTTTGTTTTGCGATCAGGGATATGTAGTTCATGCACCTTGGGAGAAGAAGCAGCCTTTGAACCTGGTCTCTTTTGGTGCTGTTAATAATTCTCTTCATTGGCTGTTGTCAGGGCATTTCATCCATCATTCCAGACCAAAGAGTGTGTGTTTAGTGATGGCAAGGGGGTGTGTGTGTGTGTATATATGTGTGTGTAGATAGAAAAGTGTTGAAGGTGTGCCATTGATACCCCATTGTAAGAATCAGTGTTGCGGGCTTTGCAGTGGCTAACATCAGAGTGGCCAAACCAGAGAAAGCGGCCATGGTGGAAAACTTGATTATGCGAATGGCACAATCAGGACAGCTAGCTGGAAAGGTTAGTGTGAGTGTGTGTGTGTGCGTGTGTGTGTGTGCGCATGTGTGTGTATGTGTGTGTGTGAGTGCGTGCGTGCATGTGCCTGGGATGGGTTTATATGTGTGTATGGGTGCACATGTGTTCATGTAAGGGATGGTGGGTGAGTGTGTGCTTAGTGTTGGGTTATTCTTAAAACATTTAGTACACAACTGATCAGTATGATTGTATGGAAATGAAATGAAGTAGATAAAGGTCAACACAGTCGTCTCTGTTAGAAAAGAGAAGAGGAGATTGGAGTGGGGATAAGGAATGGAGGGAGGGAAGGACTTCCTCTTGTTGTTGTTCTTTGTTCTTAGAAAGTAACCTGCATCTGCAGGCAAGTAGTGACTGTTTTAAGCTGTTGGTTTGAAATGTACCATGGAAACGTCCTCTCTTCTTGTCATCAGATGAGTGAAGAAGCTTTGAAGGGACTTTTGGAGAACATCAGTGAGAGAACTCAGAAGAAAATGACAGTGAAGGTGAGTTCCTTTAGTGAGATTGTGTGGGGATTGACAGAATGAGAGGGAGAGGAAAAATAAGTGTGTGTGTGTGTGTGCGCGCGCGCACGCATGTGTGTATGTATGTGTGCGTATAGGTTTGTGTGTGTGTGTGTGTGTGCAGTCTTGAATGTGAATCTTGAGCACCTTTGGGTTTAGTTAACCACACACAAAAATGGATGGCAAAACGAAACTAAAAACAAAAAGTTATGAGCAGGACTGTATCCTTCATGCGTATGTGTTGTGGTTTTACCCGTTTACCATACACATGAGCATGGAAGCAAATAATGAAAAACTTATACAATAGGCAAAAAAAAAAAATGTATACATGTGAGTTGTGGTGGTGGTCCTTAACTCTTTAAAGCATTTAGATATGACATACAACACTTTCGTGAGTAAGCATGTATAGGTGTGGATACAGATGTGTTGCACATGATCTTCAGAGACTTTTTCATTCATTTTTTTTCATTCAAAATATTCATCCTTTTATTCGTTTAGCTTGTTTCTTTCATTACTCTTGTGTATGTGTGTGTGTCGTGTGTGTGAGTGTGTGTGTTTGTGAGCATGTATGTGTGTGTGTGTGTGTGTGTGCGCATGCATTTGTGTGTGTGTGTGTGTGTATAAATTTCTGTCAGCAATTCTCAGACTGATTAACATCATCCTGCTTATTACTCTTCCACTGCACCTCTCTCGTTTTCTCCGCTTTTTTCCAATCTGTTCCCTAAAATGATCGTAGCTGATATCTTGTAATGCTCAAGTCGTATTCATTTTACGTTCAGCAGAATGTGGCAGGTAGGATGAATATATGTGTGCGTATGTGTTTACATGTGTATGTGTCGGATAAATTTAATATGGAAGCGCTGATTTTTTCCTGTTTTGTTTGCTAGCTCTATGCACATAGAAAGGTGTTCATGTTTCACTTTCAGTGATAATGACGTGAACGTGCATTCTTGTCTCCACACAGAACTCTGAAGTGTACCGTCTTAATGGCCACAATGGAAAAGTTCCTTGTAGAAATACTAGACTGACCCTCAAGAATAGTGTTGTATACTTTTGTTTCTTTGTTTTGTTTCAGTTTGACCGTCGAAGAGCCAATCTGGATGATTCTGATGAGGACTTTTAAATCTGCCTCTTTCACCAATCAAAATGTCCCCTTGTGTCCAGAATGGTGAATAGGAATGTAACATGTTCGCTTGAGCTTGGCTATAGGCAAAATGCATTTTAATGGAGTTTGTTGTTTGTGCGGATGAGTAAGGAAAAGAGAAGATTGAAGATTCATGAAAATTCACTGTATTGTCCCATTTGGGGTGTGTAGGAAAAAGTGTAAGGATTTATGACGGATGAAGTAGTGTGGAATATTTATCAGAAAGTGAATAAATGAACTGAAAGTACACCAAGTCTCAGTTTGAATATTTCCACTGTAATAGAATTGACACATTGAAATATAAATGATTCCTCAAACAAAAGAACAAATTATACTGTTTCCAGTTTTTATATATACACCAGTCACAATTTTTCTTATATTAAATTTGCTTATCTTCTGTTGCATTTTTAAGAAATCTGAAAAGACATTCATTAAACATTGTTAGTGGAGATATTTCCTTGGTATCAAGTTTGAAGTACCATGTTTCTAGGACAAAGTAGCAGTGTTTGTTTTGTTTTTTATTTGCTGTCCATACAGCAAATGCTTAATGTTACCAGCCCTTAAAAAACTTGGGATATACTTGGGTTTTGTTTTTGTTTTACCCAAGGGAAATAAGATTTCCTTTGCAAGAGAAATGGTTTGGGTCAGTTTAAACTGGGCATGCATGTTGCATGCGATACATAAACGAGAGAATATGTGAGGTTTTCTTTCTTCTTCTTCTTTTTTTTTTTTTATATATACCTTATCAGATTTGACCCTCAGGTTCAGTCCGTTGAGGAAAGAAATGTAAACATTATCAGTGTGTACATGTTCTTGTATGTTAGGGAGGGAGAGAGAGACTTCCATCTTGATGATGAGAGATGTGTGGGACATCTGTGAAGTTTACTTTTCAGCGCCATTGTATTTATCAGGTTTTGGTCCTTTTGCTATGACGTCTTGGAAGATATGAAGATACTTATAATGATTAGTAATAGAAACCGTTTGATTTCTTTTCTTCTGCCTGCAAGTATATGCATGTTTGTGTAACGTCTGTTTTATATCAAAACATGTAATTCAAATATGACACACAAATGGGGTAGTTGCATTTTTCTTTGATTTAACATTTGAATGAATATACATGATACTAGGATAGATGGTCACAGTCTTCTTGTAAATCGAAATATTGATTGGGATTTGGAAGAAAACAAATCAGCGAGGACAGTATGAACAGGACAGCGGGAGTCAGAGATCTATTCTGAACATTTGAAAGTTGCACCCAGTGTGATATCATTCAGGGGCGGGATTTTCCTCAGATCCGTGGATTTCCGCGGTAGATCCTTGTTCATTCCGCGTAACAGCGTGTCAGTTCCGCGGGAGCGATCTGTGATTCATGTCTTCAAAAACATCGGGTGTCATTTATCCACAAAGTATTTGAAATTCTTAAATGGCTTGGATTCGCAGTTAACGTGGTAACTTTCTCCTTCCGGTTTTGTGATCTTCAAAATGGCAACACGTTGAAGAGACGTCGTTTCACGCAGAGAAAATGTTTCCTGCGACAGTTCTTTGTAGAACAAGTGGAAGTCGGACTGGTTGGAGAGTAAGGTGGATGATGATGAAGTGATAGGCCAGTTTATAGCCAAACTTAATGCCTGTGGCCTTTTCAACCTAATGGCACACAAAATTAATGCAAGATGTCCAGCTCCACACTTGGGAGCTGGACATCTTGCATTAATTTTGTGTGCCATTAGGTTGAAAAGGAACTCCTCTCATCTACACTTGGTCCAAGTTGTGAAAGACAGCAAGTATAGTTGATTTTTATAGCTTTTTGTGTAAAAAAAAAATGTTGGCTTCTTTCCTTCAAAATTTGTTAATTTCAGTCTCAAAATGCACCAGATTGCACAGAATTGAATGTAGCAACCCAAAATTGAATGAGCTGTAACAAAATCGTTAGCAGTCACTGGATGTTCACTGTGCCCAGAGCTGCACTGCAGCACACAGTCGAAGGTCCACACTGCCTGCAACGCCTTATGACCGACCTTCTGAGAGAACCCATCAGCTAGGCACACTAGACAGCAGAGACTGGGGAAGAAGATGACATCATAAGCCCCCATGACATGTCACCCCCATGAATTGTCCAGTCTGGTGGTGAACTAGCCACTCTTAGCTGGACTGTAACCAACGTGACCAGTTTTCTGGTTGGAAAATGGTGTTGAAGCTTCACTGGACTGTACAGCCTTTGTCCACCAAGGCTAAACCTAGGCCATTTCATAGTATTGGCATTGTGTACAGTACCTATTTGAAATGCGTTTAGCTGTCCCTAATAGGTTTGTTCCATTTGGCTAACTTTTGTTGCAACAGCAGTACTTTCGCATCCAACCCTATCTTTTGTTTTCTAATTCACTAACAGTCTCTGACAACCATTTGCATGTATACTGAAACCGACTCTGTGATTGCATCAAGGGCCCTAAAATGTACTGATATACATGTAGTAACATACTTGCAGCTATGGACACGATGGAACTCAACAAATCTGTGTTCTGCAAGGCCCAAAGACGGTATTTGTGACCATTTATTACATTTTTTAACAAAGTGTCAATCGTGCATAAAAATCATTGCTGTAAAGCAAGCTCCTTCTGGTAATGTAAGTGTGGGTTCATTCGTTGGGCTGGCCACAGGCTCTGGACTGATGTGTCGACTATGCATGTTGATGGATGTGTACGCCTTGCTTTGTGACTGCAGACTATGTCTGCAGAGAGGCAAAGTCGCTGTGGAATGCTCTCCTCCACTTGTAATCACTGATTATCTTCAACCCAGCTGTGCTTCTGTTTCCTTTCCTCACCCCCCCCCCCCCCTCCCACCACCACCATCACCCATTGTCCCCTCCTGTTCACAAGATTTGAGTTTGGTGGTGTGTGTGTACATTTGCTTGTTAGTGATTTGCTTTGATGAATAGTTTGTACTGTTTCCTGATCTTTTTCATCTTTGTGTGTGTGTGTGTGTGTGTGTGTATGTGTGTGTGTGTGTGTGTATGTGAGTGAATGATGCTTTGAGCATTTTGATTCATTAAAATATTTTCCCAGGATTGTGACCGGTGTGTGTGTGTGCGTGTGTGATCGTGTCTGGTTAACTGTTACGTGCGCAAAATACCAAAACCTTAACAAAAAAATCTTCATTTTAAGAATTCTGTTTATTTTTATAAACTTTTGTGTTTTGAGGTATCATTGTGACTGTTTAAAACTGACCTTCCCGGTAAGGTTGTCTTCTTTTAAAGGAATCCTTTCTTCCCGCCACCACCCCCTCCTTTTTTTTTTATTGTGGTTAGGTGATAGTTGGAAGTCATTAGTTTCCATTGTGTTCTAGGTATCGCTATACATAGCTGTGAATATATGTCATAGCATGAGTGTTTTTAGCTTTCTGTGTTTGTTTAGAGTCTATGTGCATATCTGGTAATGTGCCTTTTGATCTCTTATAGTGTGTTTTAATGTCTCTGTGTCTAGATCTCAGAAGTGTGTATGTTTTCAGGCCGCTGTGTACAAATCTCATGGTGTGTTTGTATGTTTCTGTGTGTACATCGTATGGCATATATGCGTTTAGATCTCTGTGTACATACTCATTAGTATGTTTGTAGTTTCTGTGCAAGATCTCCGAGTACATATATCATAGCATGTATGTTTTTAAGTCTTCTGTTTGTATGTCATGGTATGTTTATAGGTTTTTGTGTATACAGATTATACTATGTATGTGTTTATCTCTCTGTGTATGTATCTCACAGTATGTTTCAGGTCTCAAAGCATATGGCATGAATGTTTGTAGGTTTATGTGTATCTTGTATTGTGCATATTTTTAGATCTCCGAGTAAATACGTCAAATGTTTTTTGCTCTCTTTGTTTATGTCTCAGTGTATTTTAGGCCTGTGTATGAATCTCATGATGTGTGGTTTTAGGTCTGTGTGTACGTATCTCGTAGCGTGCATGTTTTCAAGTCTCCGTGTACATTATATCTTGAGGTATGTTTTCAGGTACCTGTAATGTGTATACTTCTACACACTTTTAGGTTTCTGTGTACATGCCGTATAGTGCATGGTTACTGTACATCACAAGTGGTGTTTAAGTGTGTATATATGTGTGGTGTTTAAGTGTGAATATTTAAGGGATATATATATTTTATATATACACACACATACACACATGCACCACTGCATAGTAGATCATCATCATTTTTTTTCATACACAAAACAAAGAAAAACAAAGACAGTAACAACTAATGCAAAAAGTAGCTGTTAGTTTGCCAAGAAATGGCAAATGTCGTGGCTCTTCATGACACTATGACCCTAGGTATACAGCGGATGGATACATGCATTTATCACAGACACTTAAGAACAGGAGAACAAACAAACAATGCTAAAAATAGAATATTCTCATTTTTCTACAATGGGTAGAACAGATAACTCTGGTGATTGTAGGAAATCAATGTAAGAAGCAATCAAAGAAACTTCTTCAAAGAAACAGAAGTTTTTGTTGTTTGTGAATAAATAAAACTGGGTGATCTAAATGTTAAAGTTCTCTTCAAAATCGAGTTCATCTAGGTAATATCTACATATGTCATCAAGGTAACACATATATGTGTAATCTAGTTAATACAAAGATATGTACAATGACATGAATCCAACATGCCACCTTGGCACAGTGCTAGTGTCAATGGATGGGAGATCAAAGGATTGACACCCCACCCCGCCCCATCCCCTCCTCCTCTGGTCTCAAAATCTGTTGCCCTTCTTATCTTGTTCTCATGGTGACCTCGATTAGGATTTGGAATGCCAAAATCTCATGATGACCTCAATGTTCATCTCCTCTCCATGTCTGCCTGTAGTGAGTTGTGCCAAAATCTCATAATGACCTCAGTGTTCATCTCCTCTCCATGTCTGCCTGTAGTGAGTTTGCCAAAATCTCATGATGACCTCAATGTTCATCTCCTCTCCACGTCTGCCTGTAGTGAGTTTGCCAAAATCTCACGATGACCTCAATGTTCATCTCCTCTCCACGTCTGCCTGTAGTGAGTTTGCCAAAATCTCACGATGACCTCAATGTTCATCTCCTCTCCATGTCTGCCTGTAGTGAGTTTGCCAAAATCTCATGATGACCTCAATGTTCATCTCCTCTCCATCGTCTGCCTGTAGTGAGTTTGCCAAAATCTCATGATGACCTCAATGTTCATCTCCTCTCCACGTCTGCCTGTAGTGAGTTTGCCAAATTCTCATGATGACCTCAATGTTCATCTCCTCTCCACATCTGCCTGTGGTGAGTTTGTCAAATTCTCATGATGACCTCAATGTTCATCTCCTCTCCACGTCTGCCTGTAGTGAGTTGTGTCAAATTCTCATGATGACCTCAATGTTCATCTCCTCTCCACGTCTGCCTGTAGTGAGTTTGTCAAATTCTCATGATGACCTCAATGTTCATCTCCTCTCCACGTCTGCCTGTGGTGAGTTGTGTCAAATTCTCATGATGACCTCAAAGTTCATCTCCTCTCAATGTCTGTCTGTGGTGAGTTGTGTCAAATTCTCATGGTGACCTCAATGTTCATCTCCTCTCCATGTCTGCCTGTGGTGAGTTTATCAAAGTCTCATGGTGACCTCAATGTTGATCGCCCCTTTTACATGTTTGTGGTGAGTTGTGCCAAAGTTTCACGGTGAACTCGATTTGAATTCTCTCCACATCTGCTGATGGTGAGTTGTGTCAAAGTCTCCAGCATCAGCAAGTTCATGGGGATAGAGGTACTATGCTCCGGGACAGGGACAGGCACTCATGCTGGCTCCATTTCTGAGCAATTATTGTTGTCAGCAGTGGGCTTAGCTGGTGGAGTCCCGTTTGCAGAGTACACTTTAGTATTTCGTACTGTGACAGACGGAGAAAATTGTGCATGGAATAACGTATATAAGAATATGAATGTGCATTTGAATCAAAAACATTCTGTGCATAACAAAAGAATCAGGGCATTTATCACTGGTTTATTAAAAGCACATAAACGCGTACATGATTAATATCTTAACCATGCAAAAATCACCAGCACCACTGAACATCACTGCAGCAACATGGCAGCAGTGCAGCATCTGTGGTGAGGGGCCCGACAATCGCTTGATGCTCATTGCTCCCTGTGGACTGCTGGTACTGAGGCTGTGGCAGGACCTGCCTGTGTGCGGCTGTGTATGGTGGAGCATCATGGGAGTCATGTCACTGGGAGGGGATGGAAGGCAGGGGGGACACATCAATCCCCTGCCCCTGACAAAATATATATCACATCAGTCGTAAGCATTTGGCATCTGATTCAAGAGTGGGTTTACATTTGAACAAGTGGAAAGAACAAAATGTATGAGAACAGTCTCTCCCCATACATACAAAAAGTGCAAACGCATGAGTCATGGGCTCTGCAGTCTTGCAAACATGATGCTTGCATGGGCCGTCATTTTCCTTCATGTCTGACAACCACAGCCAGTCATGGTGACAAGCCTGAACTGTCCTCGGTGAAGGCAAACCTTTTCCAATCCAAAACATAGATCAAGAGCTGAAGCTGGGAGGCCTATTACTCCATGATGAATCGCAGGCATCAAGCAAAGAACAATTTACAATCAAAGACAATGTCCATTCAGTCGCATGTCAACAGACTGACAAACTATAAAATGATGTAATGGCTAACAGACTAATCAAGTCAATGATGTATCACTGATTTGCATCCGCAGAGAATTTCAGGACGGATCATCAAAAAGGCACCAATCAAATAAAGCAAAGTTTTCCAGCAACGTGTAATTGTACCAATGTGCTGAAGACTTCAATCAAAATGATGAGAATTATGTTGTGAAGAAAACTGCCTGTAGACGCTGATTTCCACCAGAAGCAGCAAAATGTTCCAAGTTTTGACGAGAAGTTTATGCAGCAGTTCTGGGTTCTGTTCAGTCAAGATGAGTCAGCAGTTCATGGAAGTGATACACTTTCCTGAAACCATCATCGTCAGTATATCATGTTCCTGTTTCATTAAATGCCAAGTGGTAAAAATCAGCCTTCATGCGACCCTCAGCCGGGCTATAAACAATCTAACTTAAACATTCAACAAAGTAACAATAATATCATTAACAATAATAATAACACAATAAAAGCAATGAAACAGAGTGGTGGGACAGTGGCTGGCTTAAAATGCTTAGTGACAGCTGATTATGGCGATGACTGCATCAGGCTTACAGGGACGTATCCCTTCCCTCACTGAACATTTTTAGTACTGGTTCTTCAGGCAAAAAAAATAATTGTGCTTGAGAAAAGAACCTAAAGGAAACGGTGCTTTTACAGGTCAGCAAACAGATGGAGGGAGGGGAGAAAAGACATTCATATGGGCGATACAGCCACCCCTGCGGACAGTGGTCTCAGCTCAGCAGGTCAAAACATGTGAAAAGGGAAACCAATCCACTTAGCGCTGCACACAGCTGTCAAACAAGTGGACTTAAATCTGTACCTAACAACTCTGGCTTTGATTCTCCTCCAGTTAACTTCTCTGTGTGGTCTCTGCGCAAGTCATAAAGTATGATGGACTTGGTAATATATTCTCTGCAAGTCATAAAATGGGTAAGAAAGTTGATCATGATCGCTATCACTCTAAAGTTGATCATGATCGTTATCATTCTGTCATCTCTGGGTGCCATTTGGTTCCTTTCATATTCTAAAGGTGTAACCTGTGAGGCTTTTTAAAGCTTACAGCAAAGCCCTCATCTACAAATATTTGCAAGTACCACATAAGTTTGGAGTATGTTATAAAAGAATGAAAGAAAAACAAAACAAAAAACTCCAGCATCTTTTGAAATTTTAAAGCTTTAGACACCTAATTCTAAAACTAGTCAACCTTCTATATTCATCTTATTCATAGACAGTGTATCAACCAGCAGCCACTGTATTAGTGTATCAACCAGCAGCCACTGTATTAGTGTATCAACCAGCAACCACTGTATTAAGTATAGGTGGGTCATGAAAAAATTGGCTCTAAATCTTGGCTTTAATTGGGGGGGGGGGGGGGGGGGGGGGGGGGAGTAAAGGAGACATCAACTGACCAAACTGTCCCTAAGATCAACCCTACTGACAAATCAGAAATAAATGTATAAGTTATCATACTCGGCCCCAGGACTCGTATTTCTTCCCACCTAAACGATGTTTAAAGATTAGAAAAAAAAACAAAAGATGATGAAGACTGGCAGCACAAGAGAACAGCATGCACGATACGAAGAACTGACAATGTCAGCCACCTAACAAACCAGCAGTAGCTGCTTCTGTTTTGGTTCAAGCACTGGGTGTAGCCTTAAAACACAACACACTGCATGACACTGCCGATGTCTGTGTGCCAGGAAAAGTCCACCTGCGTCTGCATTCAGTTGAACCCAGTCCCCCTCCCCTCCCCTTCACTGCTGGATTGTTTACAGTGAGCTCTTTGGAATTGTACTTTGGTACTATCAAACACGTGGCTGCAATCAGTCCTGCTGTGTCCATGCCACAATGCCAACTTCCGGACCGTTAAGCACACTACCCCATGCATGGCATCATCAGTCAATGTTTTCGTGTGCTCCACCTCCCCCCTCCCCCGTTCTGGAGTTGCTAGCCCTTAGGAGAAATGGTTGCCGTCGTCTGTCTGGGTGATCTCCCCTTGCACAGTGCTGATCCCCTGTCCGTCCTCGGCTGGAAGTCGTGGGGTTCCTTCAGGTGTGGAGACTGGTGAGGTGGGGTGGGTGGTGCCAGGAGGGTGGGGGAAAGGGGATGTGAAGACGTTGTTCTGTCCCGTTCCGCCCTCGTCTTTCTCTCCTCCCTCTCTGTGCTGTGGAGAGCCAGTGCCTGCTTTACCATGGGGCTGCACACACACACACACATGCACATACAACACACACGCACACACACACACGCACGCACGCATGCACACACACACACACACACAACACACAGACATACACATACAACCACACACACACACCACACACACACATACAACACACACATATGTGCACATGCATGTGCACACACACACACACACACGCACAAGACAACAATTAGCCATCATTTTTGACATGATGTAACACCATTTATGAATTATGTTGTTGCATGTTTTCTATTTGATAATATTCCAGCCACTACGCTGGACTCTTTCATGGCCGTCATCAGGCTGAAATGTTCTGTCACAAAGAAAAAAAACCAAATACCACACTAGTCAACACTTAACATCAATACCAGACTGTGCTGGGGCAATCAGCCACTTGTCTTGGTTAGATGCCCCCAGATTAAACTGTCAGAAAATTTCATACAAAAACATAACTGTACAACAACAAAATGAAAGGAAAAAAGGAAATGGTGGCACTCCGGAAACAGTCTCCATACATCTGTTGATAATGCTGTTGAGGGTGGTGAGAAGAAAAGACAACTCTGCCTGACAGCCGAGTCGAACGCTGTGTAAGAAAGAGATCGACAGAAAAAGCCATCGGAACTTGAAAGTCTCGGCAGAATCCTGGCCGACAGAATGGAAACATGGAATACTTCGATGTGACAGCTGAGTATGGTTTGTGGAGCATGGGTGAAACGTTAAGACTTTCTGGGTATCTTACATTACTCTGTTACATTGTGTGGAGACAAGTTTGCAGCACACACACACACACACACACACACACACACACACACACACACACACACAACACTTGCAATAAATAGCTTCGACAAACACTTACTACAAAAAACAGGTTTGTTCATCTTATTATTATTCGTTTATCTTCTTATTATAGTGCTTATAGTGCCCTGTTTGAGAATTTGAGAATTCCAAGAAAAGTTTCAAAATGGAGTGACTGAGGGCAGTGAATGAAGCAAAATTTAGAAAGAGAGGGGGTTAGTTACCGCCAAGGACATTGACAAACAAAGCACAGGACAAGACACAATGCATTTTGACCTCTTGGGTGAAATCTCTCCCTCTCTTTCCCTCTCTTTCCCCCTCTTCCCCCTTCTCTCCCTCTCTCCCCCCACCCCCCTCCTTCTCCTCTCCCATAATCCCCTCTCTCGTTTCTGTCTGGCGGCCATTTTATCTGAACACATGGACAGATAAGTGACTCTTTGTTCTTTGTTTGTGCTGTCCTAAATGTTAAATGTGATCTGTTTTTTTGCCTGAAGAAGACCCAAGAGGTCGAAATGTATTGTGTCTTGTTCTGTGCTTTGTTTGTCAATGTCCTTGGCGGTAACTAACGCCCTCTCTTCCTAAATTTTAATTCCAAGAAAAGTTTGTCTGAGCTGACCAAGGAAAGACTGAAACTGTTGGTTTGGACAGCCTAGCTTCAGAATTTAACAGTTTATGTTCTGTACCCCTGCAACATTCACACTGTGCTTGGACACTGAGAAGGCAACCGGAATGAAAAAATACTATGAGTTTTTCAGGTATGAAGGTCTTTAGGTTTATTTTCAAATAAATTTGAAAAATTGTGAATTTTGGACTGAAAAGTCTGTATGTGCACTGGCATACAATTTCAGTGGAAAAAAAAGAGTAGGGTGAATGTCACTACTTCAAAATCTTAACTGTTATACAACACCCCAAACCAATTAACACTGATGAAAATTATAAATGAAAAAAAAAAGACACACACCTTTCTTTTCATCTGGCAGACAGATAGACAGACACAAGGCATAACAGTACTTAACAATGTGGAGTAACGACAGTGTCAGTGTGGCACTGGATATAACTGTGCACATACCTTGGACATGCGAGTTCTTTCTCTTCTGGGTGAATGGTGGCCCTGAGGATATTTTCTGCAATCAAACAGACAGACAGAGCAATGGTCAGTCAAGGTCACTGATGAAATAAATGAATAAACAGATGAATAAATAAACAAATAAAGAAAGAATAACACCTAAGATTAAGTGTTTTCTTTAGCTGAAGAATGACAGTTTCTGACAATGCTTTATCTTCTAAACAGTCTGTGGAATTCTTCCGTTCATGACTGCTGAAGGGTGAAGACAAAGCAACAGCGACTAACAGGAAAAAGAAAGGCAAGAAAAGGAAAGAACCAAGAAAGAAGTGGAACAGTTTGATTCATTGGATGTTAATTTCCCAGCTGCCAGCACGGCTGGGGTCATCTTGGGTCTCAGAGCATGACTGAAAGCACAACTGGACCCAATAAAAACCTAAGACTAATAGAAGCAGACAAAGAAAAACCAAAAATAGGATCCTTTCAAATGTGTTTTAAATGGAATTTTTACAAATCATTTACATTTTCACACACACAAAAATTTCTTTACATAGGTCATGAGAATGGTGTTCAGCATTGCATAAACTGAAAACGTCTAACTCCTGAAGATAATGTTAGGCTTTTTTTTTTTTTTACAAAGAAAACTGATAGTTTTACATATTTTGATTCCTAAAAATATACATTTTGTCATTAACAATAATAAAGACAAATGGGGCAAAGTTTACAACATGAAAAGGAAAATGTCGGAACGATTAAATACACTTCTTGTCTAATTATGATCATAAGTTGTCAGAGTGGTGTGTGTGTGTGTGTGCGTGTGCATGTGCGTGTGTGTGATGCAAGCATACATGTACATGCTCATGCATACATATATGCAGTAACAATTTCAGGCAATTTCAACAAGCAATAGAAAACATATCACTCCTTTCTAAAGCAAAATAAATTGAAAAAAAACAAAAAACGATCTGCTGACTGCTCAGCAGATGAGGCCAACATACCATGTCACTGTGAACAGCCAAAACACATAAAACTGCCAGTAGCAATACACAAAAAGACCATAAAGCAACATACACTATTAATGCCAACCTGTCACCAAAATAGGTGCACACATGAGAACAGCATTAGGTGTTTGCCCTCTCATGATGAGACTGTGCCTTGGAGTGTGGTCAATAAGCATGGTCTGTGTGTTGCAGCGTGGTCACAGGGGGCGTCAGTGTGTTCAGGGAGTGTTCAAAGCCGCGGTCTTATGTGTACAGGTCTGTTCAAAGCAGTGGCCTGTATGTTGGGATGTGTTCAGGGGTGATCCATGTTGGGGTGTGTTCAGAAGGGTAGCACATGCCTGGGTATGTTCAGAAGGGTGGACAGTGTGTTGGGCTGTGTTCAGGGGTGATCCATGTTGGGGTTTGTTCAGAAGGGTAGCACATGCTGGGGTGTGTTCAGAAGGGCGGCCTGCGTGTTCAGGGGTGATCCATGTTGGGGTTTGTTCAGAAGGGTGGACAGAGTGTTGGGGTGTGTTCAGGAGTGATCCATTGGGGGTATGGTCAGAACAGTGGCCTGTGTGTTTGGCTGTGTTCAGGGGTGATCCATGTTGGGGTGTGTTCAGAAGGGTAGCACAT
>CM065725.1:6664689-6702189 GCA_033310375.1 Conus canariensis | reverse complement strand
TTTTTTTGCTGTCCCAGCCTCTGCACCACCTCAGAGGCAATGCACCCACGCCACTCATTCCGCCACCCTGTCCACAACCACAGCCCGGTCGGCCACGCTGCAGCCCCGGCACTGGCAATCCACAGGGAGCAGTCAATGTCAAGTCGTCCAGAGGCAACCCACCGGAGGAGACACTGCACTGCTGCCGAGTCACTTCAGTGATGTTCAGTGGCGCCTGTTCTGATCTAACATATGCAGGACACCACCTACTAAGCCCCCTACTGACGACAATGATTGCTAAGTCGCGGAGCCGGCGTGAGTGAGCTCTCCCTCTGGAGGGCGCCACCATGCCCATCCAACGACAGCCCCCCTGGACTCGCCGATACCGGTGACCCCGACGGAACCAAACCAAGGCCACAGATGTCGAGAGGACATCGAAACTGAGGTCACCATGAGAGCAGGGCATGAAGGGCCACAGAATTTGAGACATTTTTTTTTTATGCTGATCGATGAGAATGAGGATGATTAAGATGATGCTACGGATTTCCATTTCAGTCTGAGACTACATGACAGGGCTGTATGTACTCTACACTTCCTTTCATAATATATCCCAGCGTCAACCAAGCCCGAGAGATACAGACACCTGCAGTGTTGGTCAGGAAATTTGAGCAACACTCTCAGAAATGCATCCATTCAGTGGATAAACTCGGCTGTGTGATCCCAGTCTTCCCAACTGAGTTAGCAGCAAACTCAACTCTGGGTAGGAGCCGGTCGGGGCAGAAAATTCCCACTGACTCTGACGGGAATCGAACCCACGACCTCCCAGCCGGGAGTCCGCGACGCTAACCACTTTGCCACGGTGGCTGGTATGATGTCATAGTTCTACTCTGACTGGCACCAATGCACATTCAATTCAAACAGTTCTGGACTGGCTGACCAGCAGGAGCTATCTGACCACCATGATTTCTCCCTACAAAAATCAAAACTTTTTGCAGACACACGCACACACAGGCTTTTACTCTACGCTGTTCATACACAGCTATACCCATGTTCCTCCTGTCACACACCTTGTTACCATCAGTCCACAAGGAGCAACCTATATCAGGCCATCGTGAGGCAACCTATCACAGATGACACTGCACTGCAACCAAGCTTTTCCAGTGGTTTTCTTCTTCTTCTTTTTTCTTTTTTTGTGGCGTCTGTTCTGATCCAACAAACACACAGAGCACCATCTACTAACCCCCCCAACTGTTTACATTGACTGCCGTGTTTCTGATCAGGGGTGTCCCCCCTCTAGAGGGTACTACTGTGTCCATCCAACAGCGGTTCCCTGTGAACTTCCTGGTATCATCAAAGTCTTCTTGTTACAGCAAAAAAAAGCGTAGGCACTGATGTGAACAGGGGATCAAACCTCGGGTTGTCATTGGTGTACAGCATGAAAGACAACAGAATTAATTCTTTTTTTTTTTCAAATGCTTGACGAGGATGAGGATGACAGGGATACTAGGGAGCTCCCCCGCTCTGCTCTGAGACTCCATGACAGGAGCATACTGCAGACATCCTTTCAGTTCATAACCTGTCCCAAAGTAGGAATCCAAGAATGAGCTGGACAAACTGAACAACAACTCAGGATACGTTCAGTCTTGCACCCATCAAAGGACAATAACTCTGATTGGTCAATTCCTTTCCTGTATCATCTTTATAGTCTATCTCTACCCAAACTGGATCAGGAAAAGGGATAAAGCCAGGTGTGGCGATGGAGTGGGGGGGGGGGGGGGGGTGTGTGTTGGGGGGGGGGGGGGCTGGTTCATGGGTGGGTATCAGAGTGAAAGGGAAGCAATGTAGTCCTCAATGGTGGAGGTAACACTATGTACTGCACACAGAACAGATGTGAGACCTCCCTGAGTACAGGTCAGGTATGCGGAGGAGACTGGTTCTGGGATGGGTTGTAAGTGGATGGAGGAGGGGGAGGAAATAGGGAAGGATGGTGGGTGTAACGATATGTCTTGAATACAGAAGCGATGCAAGATCTTGCTAGGCACACTCCTTGTCTGACCTCATCAAAGGTCAACAAGCACAAAAAGGTTACTGCCACAGAAAGGAATGGCAGTCTACATGAGAACATGGACAGTGCGCTGTGTAGATTACAGCAGTCTTCAGTGACCGCTAGTCTCTGTAGATTACAGTAGTCTTCAGTGGTCGCTAGTCTCTGTAGATTACAGAAGTCTTCAGTGACCGCTAGTCTGTCTCTTCACACTTTGTGTCCTGCTATAATTGTGAGTACATGTCCGTGTCTTGTGACCTGTGTACGAACAAAGTGTCTCACCCTGTCTGAAATCACATGCTACTGTCTTATCCATGGACCCAATCTCACGGCACTTGGGAAAAGGAAGAGGCTTCCACACGAGGAATTTGTGAAGAAGAGTATGTTCATTTTCTTCAGTCTCATTCATAGCATCCCACCTGCAGTCAATGTCGCCATAAGAGTCATAGCAACCAGCTCAGACCAGACATTCAAGCATGAAAGGAAAAGCAGCTCATTCTGAACTAAAAAAAAAAAAGTTTTGAAAGGTACTTGAAATAACTTGGCCAATTAGCATGGACAAATAAATTTTAAGACAAAACATGACACGTTTCGACCTCTTAGGTCTTCTTCAGGCAAAATCAACATCACCCAGGACAACAAAAATGAAGAACGAGCAATCACTTGTGCTCTCATATTTTGTGCAAGATGGGGTTTCATTTTCATTGTCCTGAAGTGTTGTTTATCTTGCCTGAAGAATACTTAAGGGGTCGAAACGTGTCGTGTTTTGTCTTGTAATTTGTTTGTCAATGTTAACTGGTCGAGTTATTTCAAATACCTTTCAAAATTTGTTTCCATTTCCACCTGCATTCACCTCACTTTGCAAATGACTCTAAAAAAAAGGAAAACAGTGTAAAAGAAATGACAGCAGACTTGGGACTTTCAAAAAGTAAATAGGCAAGTTCAAAATCAACTGTTTCAACTCCTGAAGTTGGGCTGGCTGCTAGACAGAGTGTGTATTGCTGGTGTGTATTGCATGTCACACTCTAAAACAATCCTAGTCATCATATTTGTAACCTCCACTTCAAAGCATGATTTTACAAAAAAACAACAACTGATGAACTGATGTTACCCAAATAACAACCCAAGTTGGGTAACTCTTGCTCCCATGACAAAATAATTACACACATACAACTCTAAACAAACCCTCCTCACGACACTGAATCGCCTAGCAGAAGAAAGGACAGCACTGAGCGCACAGAACAAACAAGGAGACACACCGTTCTGCTGGGCAATTTCAGATGTTGTAAGCAGCATTTGTTAGAAGTTATTTCATCATGGGAGCAAGAGTTACCCTACCTGTTTGATATTTGCTGTTTCCTGTTCCCTGCCCCGGTTCAGATTTCCTTTGATTTCACCCACATTTGGTGGACAGATGGAATGCCACCTGAGGGACAAGCCCATTCCATTTAGGTCAGGACAGGTAGTGTGCAACGACGTCAGAGGGTGTATCATGGATTCATTCAGTCTTGGCAGAGGTCTACACTCTCCCTAATGCCCTTCAGGTTCATGACCTCAGGCAGCAACAGACAGCAGTGACTGGTATGTAGGACAACAGGTACGACCTGACCCTGACATGGATCAGACTGACAACACAGTACTACAGCAGGGCATGGGTTAAAAGGTTGTGGGGGATATAATAACAGAAGGTCAGCAGAAACCAGCAAGGCAAGACAGGCATGACAGAACTGGTTGAAACCAAGGTCATTTAATGCCGATAACTTGGTTTAAAACAGGTTGCAACATAAGTATTTGTATAACGGTCAACTCAGAGTCAATATGATTAAAGTCATGCTTCACATATAATATATGGAAAAAAAAATGCAACTTTGTCCCGTAAATTCATCAACCATGTATTGTGTACATTCATATAAAAAAAGCTGATGAATTTACACAAAAATATTCAATTAAAGTGATACAAAAAGAAGTGTTGTGAAAAAAAACAACAAAATACCTACAATACTTCTTTCTCACGTTAAAAAAAAAAATTGAGTCTTGGTCACCTATTTATAAACCATGCAATAACATAGCTAGGTAAAAGAAGAGAAAAGGGAAGATAAACATATATACACTGTGTAAAAATATATGTGGATCCCCAAGATCAAATCCAAAGTACATACACCCACAACACTTCTTTCTCACGTTAAAAAAATTGAGGCTAGGTCACCTATTCATAAACCATGCAATAACGTTGCTAGGTAAAAGAAAAGAAAAGGGAAGATAAATATATATACACTGTATAAAAATATATGCAAATCCCCAAGATTAAATCCAAAGTTTACACACACCCGTTTCACAAACACCACTTGCAGGTTAACCCTCACATGTGACAATGTCGTCTCTACATTGGTCCCCACTGGGAAAGTTTAACATGTACTGAGCATATCGAAGCTCAGTGTTATGCTTTTCCCAGTCACTCCACTCTAGAAAAAGACCAGTTTAAAGGTTGTACAGGATGTCAGGAATGCCACCAGAATAATCATTCTGCTTCCACTGGTTATAAGAAACACACACACACACCCTTCTCTATCTCCCCAACACCTGCTGCCCCCTCCCAAGGAAAAAAAACAAACAACAAAAGCCAAAAGATCTGCTCATTCTCACATTTCCCCCTTTCTCGATCTTCAGTGATCTTCAGCATCCCAGAGCAACAACTATAGACAGTACCACACACAATTTTTGTCCAGTTCATAAGTATCTTCAGCAGTACAAAGCGACACCTATGGAAAGTACCATATGCTATTTCTGTCCGCTTCAGACTTGCGTGGATTGACCATGGGCTGGCCAATGATGGCAAACTTAGGGAAGCTGATGACCCGCTCTGGGGCAGACTGGGGTCTATGGCATTTCAGCCACATGGTTCTGGTGGCCTGTCTGGGATCAGCCAGCAAGTCCTTTTTCCGCCGCCCTCCTACAGGGAGCATGTAGCAGGCTGGCCTGCCAGGGTCATACCAGGCACTGCTGCCGTGGTTCACCGACATCCATTTTGGGTCCTCAGCCACTGTCATGGGCATCTCCTTGGTGATGGGGAGGCAGAGGATACTGTGTGTCTTTGGGAACAGTCTGTGGCGTGTGGTGGGACCCCTTCTTTTTCCTGGATGCATGGTGGTGTCCCACGACTGACCTGGCTTCCATGACTCGCAGGGTCTGTCACCATCAGTAACCCTGTCCTGTGCTCTCTCACGAGCCAGCCGACTCTGAGAATGTCCGGTATGGCCACTGCTGGTGGAGTGTACATACTGTTCGTACCTGGCCAACGGTGGGGTGGCCTGCTGCGTCCTGTGTGCAGGGTCTGAAGGAAGCAACCGCCTAGGGTTAAGGGAACCCATGCTCCTTGATAAAGCTGATCCACTGCCAGCATGTCCTGAAGATGTCCATGGACGGTTGGCCAGGCTGCCTGCAGACACTGGGTGACTTAGGGAATCTGGACGTGTGTGATGTTTCTCTCTAGCTGTCAACTCTTCTTGCTGATGAACTGGAAAGTCACCTTGGGCATGGCTGCAGGTTCTGTAGCTCCTGGATGAGGCCCTGGACTTCAACTCTGGGAACATCCACTCTAACTCTCTGTCAGAATAATGGTAGTCTGCATAGCTGCATTCCTTCCTGTCAGGAATGAATTCCTTCTTCCTTGCAGGCTGACGAGTCTCTGGGAACAAGTCAAATACATGTGTTTCAGAGAAAAATCTATCTGCTCTTTGGGCCTGAGTGTATGGACTGGCCAACCCAAAGTCAGAGACAGTGTTTGCCTCAGGTTTGTCTCTCCATTCAGTCCCTGAATGACAGGGATGCCAAGGACCGACCAGCTGTATCTCCCTGGCCATGGGCGAGGTCCTGTGGGGGGTGACAGAACCTGCAAGCTCCACAAGCTGGTTTGCACCTGGGTGACAGAGACCAGCTTCTAGCAGTGTCCCCCTCTTGTGGGTTTCCCTCAATGATGGTGTCAAACAGCCCATCCACGTCCTCCAGCATCTCAAGGGCAGGGTCCATCAGGCGGATCTTTGGCACAAGATCATCCACATTGTGATCCACTTTCACAGGTCTTGCTGCAGCAGGAAAGGTGTCATCAGCTGAGCTCTCATCAGAGTCACTGGTCAAATCTTTCACTGGTCCATCATCACCACCCTCCTGAAGCATTCCTGTGTCTGTCAACCCCCAGTCCACATCCCTCACATCCGGCACCTCATAGCTCTGTGTGTGGCCTGTCTGCCCCTGCTCTGCTCTGACTCCGTCCCTGGTCACGTAGCTGAGATGGTCAGCATTCGGTGACCAATGCACTGATCGGACAGCACTGTTTCTGTCCAAGGCATCCCGCACTAGGCTGTGGAAGGAATGAACACCGGTCACAGTCCTGTTCCTTTTCCCAACCATCTGCCTCAGTCTGTTGGCTGGAGGACTCCCCTTATTGCTGTCTGTACGACATTGTCTGATGACCACGTTTATGGAGCCACGGTCATCTGGTTCATGGTTCACCGCTGCAAGGGTCTGTG
The DNA here is from genome assembly GCA_033310375.1 of Conus canariensis. Lineage (NCBI taxonomy): Eukaryota > Metazoa > Mollusca > Gastropoda > Neogastropoda > Conidae > Conus > Conus canariensis. The sequence continues at coordinate 6,695,640 of CM065725.1, read as the reverse complement.
TCTGTGGCCCACCGCGGCTGGTCCTGGCATCCTTCTTGGCAGTGCTCTCTGCCTCACGCAATGTCCTCTGCGTGCTGCTGAGTGTCCTGCCCATGGCATTGGGTGTGCCACACACTACCCCACCAGTGGCACTCAGTGCCCTCCTTGTGTCATTCACTGTCCTACCCAAGTCATTCATTGTCTTCCCTGTGACATTCATTGTCCTCCTCCTGGCATTCCCTGTCTTCCCTGCAGCATTCCTTGTCCTCTCTGTGGCATTCCTCGTCTTCCCTGTGGCATTCCTTGTCCTCCTTGTGATATTCACTGCCCTCCCCCGGACTCCCATTGTCTTCCCTGTGTCATTTCTTGTCCTCCTTGTGGACTTCCTTATCCTCCATGTGACATGCCTTACCCTCCCTGTGTTATTTACTGTCCTCTCTGAACCACTCATTGTCTCTACGGTGTCATTCATTGTCCTTCCGGTGTCATTCATTGTCCTTTCTGTGTCGTTCATTGTCCTTCCTGTGTCTTCATTGTCCTTGCTGTATCATTCATTGTCCTTCTGTGTCATTCATTGTCCTTCCTGTGTCATTCATTGTCCTTCCTGTGTCATTCATTGTCCTTCCGGTGTCATTCATTGTCCTTCCGTGTCATTCATGTCCTTCTTGTGTTACTCATTCTTGTGTCACTCACTGTCCTTCTTGTGTCACTCACTGTCCTTCTTGTGTCACTCACTGTCCTTCCTGTGTCAATCCAGTCCTTCCTGTGTCAATCCCAGTCCTTCCTGTGTCAATCCCAGTCCTTCCTGTGTCAATCCCAGTCCTTCCTGTGTCAATCCAGTCCTTCCTGTGTTGTTCACTGTCCTTGTGTCGCCATATCCTTCCTGTTTCCTCCCAGTCCTTCCTGTGTCATTCACTGTCCTTCTGTGTCACCCACTATCCTTGTGTCACTCACTGTCCTTCCTGTGTCACTCCCAGTCCTTCCTGTGTCATTCACAGTCCATCCTGTCTCACTCAATGTCCTCATGATTCCAGCGCACCTGTCACCAGGAGGTCTTTGCCCTGCATGGATCACCTGACCACAAACACCATGCATACCCCTGTCCCGGGGAGCGTGCCCCTGCACGTCCTTCATCACAGATGCTCCCACGACCATCCCCCACCTGTTGACCAGCTGTTCACAAAGCCTATGTTCACCAGCAGATATCGGCTTCCCTTTCGGCTCCTCCTTTCCTGCCGGCGCCTTGCGTTCAGAGTGATGAGTACAAGCCATGCGGACTATTCTTCCAGCCAGTGTTGGTCTGGCCAACATAGGAGACGGTGGAGGAGTCTGGAGTCTCCCCTGGGTCCAATCCACCTCATACTTCTGGGCTGGGCCTCCCAGGCTGTGGGCCTCACCGCTTTGTGGAAAAATGTCCGGAGAATCAACAGCGTGCTTCTCCAGCAGAAATGAAAGACTGTAGCTGGTGTTCTCATGCTGGCCTGGAGGATGAACAGGACCTCTCTTAGACTGTTTGAACTGATGATCACTGTACTTTTGAGGTGGCTTTGTGACGCCAAGGGGCAGCAGGTGACACTCTTGTCTTCCTGCTCTGCTACGTGTCTGAGGCGGGCGGCCGATACTTGCCCCCTGTCCTTGGGGATGCTCTGTTCCATCAGGAGCCTGTCTAACAGTCAGACCCTTTGGGGTCCAGCCCTTGGTGATGTTTCCACAGTTCTCAAGCAGATCAAGAAAAGGCCATCCTCTCACTGCGCTCTGTGGCAGCTCCTTCACCTGACTCGTCTGCAGAAGTTCACCATGGTGACTGTGGATGGATTCCATGGACAATGTGGAGGGGCACCAGTAGCCCCTGTACATTGCTGCCTCTTCCTCAGACTGATCCGTAGTCTGGCTGACCCTGGGACTGGGGTCTGGTGGGCTGAGAACTATTTTCTTCCTGTGTCTGCCCTTTTTCACTTTCCTCTTTTTGGGCTTCTGGCTCTGTGCGCTCTCTGGGTGCCAGCGAGGAGAGTCGGCCGACCAGCCTGCTAAGGGCATGACGTGACACCTGGGTGTACTCAGCTTTTGATTCTCTCCAGAGCCCCTTGGTGGGACACTGCCTTTCTTTTTGCTGTCATGGGGATCTTTAGGACTAATCGAAGTTTGATGGGCCTCACTGCTCAACATACTGATGTGGTCTTTGCTGCCAGTCTGTCTCTTTTTTCTATTTTTCAGTGTACTGATGTGGTCTTTGCTTTCAGTCTGTCTCTTTTTTCTATTTTTCAGCAAGCTGATGCAGTCTTTGCTTTCAGTCTGTCTCTTGTTTTCATTTTTCAGCAAGCTGATGTGGTCTTTGCTTTCAGTCTGTCTCTTGTTTTCATTTTTCAGCAAGCTGATGTGGTCTTTATTTTCAGTCTGTCTCTTCTTTTCATTTTTCAGCAAACTGATGTGGTCTTCACATTCAGTCTGTCTCTTCTTTTCATTTTTCAGCGTACTGATGTGGTCTTCACATTCAGTCTGTCTCTTTTTTTCATTTTTCAGTGTACTGATGTGGTCTTTGCTTTCAGTCTGTCTCTTGTTTTCATTTTTCAGTGTACTGATGATGTCTTTGCTTTCAGTCTCTCTCTTGTTTTCATTTTTCAGCTTACTGATGTGGTCCTTGCTTTCAGTCTGTCTCTTTTTCCTATTTTTCAGCAAACTGATGTGGTCTTTGCTTTCAGTCTCTCTCTTGTTTTCATTTTTCAGCAAACTGATGTGGTCTTTGCTTTCAGTCTCTCTCTTGTTTTCATTTTTCAGCAAACTGATGTGGTCTTTGCTTTCAGTCTGTCTCTTCTTTTCATTTTTCAGCAAACTGATGTGGTCTCTGCTTTCAGTCTGTCTCTTCTTTTCATTTTTCAGCAAACTGATGTGGTCTTTGCTTTCAGTCTGTCTCTTGTTTTCATTTTTCAGCAAACTGATGTGGTCTTTGCTTTCAGTCTGTCTCTTCTTTTCATTTTTCAGCAAACTGATATGGTCTTTGCTTTCAGTCTGTCTCTTCTTTTCATTTTTCAGCAAACTGATGTGGTCTTTGCTTTCAGTCTGTCCTTTGTTTTTATTTTTCAGCAAACTGATGTGGTCTTTGCTTTCAGTCTGTCTCTTGTTTTCATTTTTCAGTTTACTGATGTGGTCTTCGCTTTCAGTCTGTCTCTTGTTTTCATTTCTCAGCAAACTGATGTAGTCTTTGCTTTCAGTCTCACTCTTGTTTTCATTTTTCAGCAAACTGATGTAGTCTTTGCTTTCAGTCTGTCTCTGGTTTTCAGTTTTCAGCAAACTGATGTGGTCTTTGCTTTCAGTCTGTCTCTTGTTTTCATTTTTCAGTGTACTGATGTGGTCATCACTTTCAGTCTGTCTCTTGTTTTCATTTTTCAGTGTACTGATGTGGTCATGGCTTTCAGTCGGTCTCTTGTTTTCATTTTTCAGCATACTGATGTGGTCTTTGCTTTCAGTCTGTCTCTTTTTTTGTTGACCTTTGAACTCATGTTTTGTGCTCACCAGGGCTTTCCCAAGTTTCTTTGCCTTCCTCTTTGTGGACTTTTTCTCACTAGCTTTCTTTTCCACATCACAGCTGTCTGTGTCTGTCTTGAACTGAATATCTACAGTTTTCTTTTCTTTATTGTCAATGGTGGAATCCCTTTTTTCTGTTTTACTCAGACTGAATGAAATCTTTTTCTCTTTGTTTGCTTGTCGTGGAATGATTATGTGCCCCAGGATCTCCACCAGAGGAACCAGATGCGGCAGATTTCTTACCTCTCTTTGTACCTGACTTAGGCCCTGGGGACTTCTTGTTAGTGTGGGCAGAGGTCTTTTTGGAAGCCCCGTGAGGAGTCAAGCCTGACTGCGCCTGGGGCTTCTCTGCTGGGCTGTTGTCTCCACGAGAAGCAGCAGGACTCCGCATCACTGCTTCTTTGTCAGGGTCTGGCAGGTTCTGCTCACCTACCAAGTTCTCTTGTTTTCTGTTTTTCTTGGAACGCGGCCGCCTGCTCTGTCTGCCCATCCTTCCTGTTGGAGTTTTGAGGCAAGCACTCCGCACACACCTGGTGGAAGCGGGTCTCTGCCTCACCGCGCCACCAGTCACTGCTGACCGGCATCTCCTGGCAACACTGGCCTGTTTCTGGGCCTGGACGTGACCTGCCTCACTGCCATCAGAAACTGCAGGCACTCTGCGTTTGCTAGCTGCCAGTGCAGGTGTGTTTGGCTCAGGTTTCTGGGAATGGATTGTCTGCTTGGACGCTTGCGGTGGTGTGTCACTAACAGGAGTTTTCTCTGCATTGGGTTTGACGGGCAGTGACTTGGAAATACTGAAAAAGCGTAGGTTTCCAGAACAGCTCTCTTGGCGTGCTGTCCTCACCTTCCCTTGAGACAGACCTGTACTCTTCTGCTGCAAAGCAGCATCTGAATTCATCCGGGAAGCTGTCCTGAGGGGCCTCACTCTAAATAAGAAGGGGTTGGGGGTCAGACCAGGTTCACGCCTGACAGACACAGAAAGGATCCTTTGACCTATGACCTCAATCCCTCCACTGTGCGGGGGTCGATTCCCTTGCAGGCCCTCTGGTATTCCTTCTGCTTCCCAAGGTGTCACCATCTGCAGCTTTGGCTGGCTTCCTTCTGAGTGATGTTTCGTGTCTTCAACATAGTCTGCTGTTGCTGCTCTGAAATCATTACCCGCCGTTTTGCTCCTCTCTGGTCCAGTCACTGCTGGCTGGTTCTCTGATGCAGTGTGGTGGCTAGGCTGGGGAGACTTCTGCTGGGGAGTTGAGCTACTCCTGTCAAGAGTCAGTGCAGTTCTGGACGTTCTCCCTGCAGCCTGTTGGGAAATGGTGAACAGAGCTGAGGACTTGTCAGTGGTGTTCTCTGAGACAGCTGAGTGCAGACTGTCTGTCAAGTCACCTGAGTTTGGTGCAGCTGTCTCTCCAGGCATGCTCTGATGTGAGTGACATCCAGCCGCTGACTGGAAAGGTGGTGGGTTTTCCTCAGGATAGCAGTTCTGTGGAGAGAAGGGTTCAGCTGCAGTCTCTGCATGTGACGCCTGTGCCCAAGCTTCCATCTGACCAGTGAGCCTGTCCCACAGCACCGCAGGAGGGTGGAATCCCCATGCTGTGTTGTTGGGCACAGCAAATCTGTTGCCCTGCACCTTCCATGGCGAGGACGGGACAATGTGAGCTGAGGACTGTGGGGAATGCTCTTCCACTGAGGCTTCACAGGGACCATCCCTGTCCTCAGGTCTGTCTGGTTCCAGGCTGCTGACAATCGGCACACCATGTCTGTCCACAGCACTAACGGCAGGTGGGCTCTGGACAACAGTCTGCACTGACTCTTCCACTGGCAGAGGGCTTCCGGATTCCGGCACAGGCGCTGGCTGCTCCTGATGCATGGAAGACACAGACCAGCTGTGCTGAGCAGAGTCCTGACTGCTGTGCTGACAGGCGTCGTGTGCCCCGTCTTCCTGCAGGTTCCAGCTGCAGGACTGGTGCCAGTCCCTCATGTAGTTCACTACCAGATAAGTGCTAGCAGTACAGGAGTCAGGTCCAGCTCTGCACTCTGGAGTTCTGTCAGCAAAGTGGCCCCCCTGTGTGGGATCATTTGCCTGGGATTCACAAACCTGCTTGTTGATCTCACAGTTCTCCACACTGCCTTCTGTGGTGGTTATGGCCTGGTAATGTGTTGTCTGACATTCATCGGCCACATGCTCCATTCCCCGATTTTTATCAACACGAGATGTGTTTGTCTTCCCTGAATTCTCCACTTTCCCTGTGGACATTCTATGGCTTGCAGAACCTTTAGAACCCAAAACACCTTCCTCATTTCCCATTTTTCTAGAGACAATTTCTTCTGCATATTTTCTGATGACACAAGAATCACACACATTATCATTTGCTGCCATGTAGATTCTGTCAGAATCCAAAGCCAGAGTGCTGGTCTGTGGTTTGATGATGTGAAGTGGCATCAGGACTCTCTTCAGGCTCTCAGAGCCCGGCTGTTTCAAGGCCACTTTCCTCTCAGGCCTGGGCATGGTTTCCTTCCTGTCCCCACCACCAACACTGCCAGAGGCAGCAGATGGCTGTTGTTGCCCAGTTTTCCCTGCTGACTTTGTCTGCATGGAAATGTCTGCTGGGTCTGGCAGTCGCCCTGTGTCAGGCTTGTGGAGGCTGGTCAGGACCAAGGCACCCCTCTTCTGCTCCCATGTGCGTGTCATCACCATCCTCATGCCTGCCACCTCAAGGCAGCCATGTCTCTCATCTGTATCAGGCTTCTCGTCTCCTGCAGAGACTTCACCATCTGGTTGAACCCCATCATCATCACTCTCTTTGGGATCCACAGACTGGGCGAGGGTCATTGTCCTGATCTCATCCACACTGGGAGCCACTGTTTCCACACAGCTGGCGTGCTGTGTCATGGAAGAGGTCTGGGGATCAGAGGCCACAAGCTGTTGTTCACTGAGCATGTCTGACTTCTCACCTGCATGGTTCTGTGGCCTGCCAAAGGAGGCAGAGTTTGACGTGGAGCCACACGAAGAACACTGAGGGTCCGAGCCTGATGAGAGCATTGACTGCTTCTCATACGCTGATGCCTGGCTTGGGAATGGGACCTGACCATGGCAGTCATGGATGTCCATGCAGACACGAGACACGTGTGCAGATGGCTGAGATACAGAAAAACTCTGACGGGTCGCTTTCCAGATCTTTCTGTGATCTGTGCAGAAACGTAAGTGTCCCTGATCCTGGCTGCTTTTTCCAGCCTGTTCCTTCTCTTCCTGACAACACTTTGACACTGCCTTCTTGCTCAGCTCTGGCTCAGCACTGGAACACCTGTTTGTTGGTGTGCTGATCAACCTGCTGTTTGTCACAGCACCGCTACACCTGTCATGTGGCGAGGCAGTGGGACCTCTCGTTTGTGGCCCATGCCTGACTGACCCGTCCTGGCAGTTTTGATAGGAACCTGAGACCTCTTCGGCTACATAGGAGCCCTCTGTCCATGTCCTTTCAGGCTCACAAGGACCAGAGGGAGCACCAGCAGCAGAGTCGTGCTGTGGGTGTACAGTCTGCTGCTCCCCACATGACGTCCTGCTGAGCAGATCTGTGAAGGACTCAGCATGCTGGTCATGCCCCAGGCACTGTTGCTCACAGCCACTCACTGACTTCACATCCCTGCTTGCACTGGTGGGGGAGGTGACAGGCCCAACCTCTCCCTGAAAGTCATGCAGTCTGCACTGTTCCAAATCCTCATCCCAGCCATCTTCCTGCTGCTCTGAGACCTGCCCGTCCGTAAGGGGAGCATCACAGTGTGCTGGGAAAGCATCGTGACAGAGGCAGTGAGTGGAGGAGGACCTGCGGAAGAGCAGTGGTACCATTCGGCCATGCATCATCACACTCAGCTTTGTCCTCCCACTAGGGATGCTGCCGCTACTGGAAGGGGGATGCAGGCGAATCGTGGAGCCACGAGCAAGGCCGGCAGATTTACTTTTCTTCTTTTGCAGCATGTGTGTGAAGTGAAACATGATTGTCCCCCACTCTTCCCCCACAGCAGTTCTGTTGTGTGGGTGACTGGGAGTTACCTCTGGATTTGTATCATAAGATGCTGCTGACTCTACAGACCCAACCACTGAAGCAGACATGAGGGGGGTGGGCTGTATGGAGAACCTCTTCCTAGACTGGCCTTCCAGCAGGGCACACTTCTCAGCTGTTGGTGCAAGGGAACTGTCGCACTCATGTCCGTCATTGCTGACACCATCTTGTCCTCTCTGATCCAGTCTTTTAGGCTGTTCCAACACTGTGTTGTTTGTTTGAGCGTGGATGATCTTTCCAGGTGCACACGGACCTATCTTTGACCTTGACACCATTGGCCTCAGATCATCAGTACCTTTTCTGCTCCTAAGAGCCCCTGGTTCCTGACCTGTCTTGCACTGCACATCAGTCCCCTGCCTTGTCTTTGACCCTGCATTGACCTTTCTGTCTGCCAGCCTGATGGCGCTGTCATTGGAAGTGCTGAACTCACTGCCATCCACTGCCCCAAAGTCTGTGGAGGTCTCCGAGTTCACCTGCTCTGCCTTTTGGCTTTTAGCCAGTTTTTTTAAAGAAGCCTTTTTGGCGCAAGGTTTACTTTGCTGGTTGATGCTGGAAGGACTCTTCTCTAACTGGAACGTTCTCAAGACAGGAATGGAAGTGCCGTAGTCCCGCTCTGGCAGTACAGTGACATCACCTGTCTGTTTGACGGTCAGGGCGGTGTGGAAATGGTTTCCGGACAGGTAGCGCATGGTGGCTGCCTTTTGTCTCTCAAACCGTTCGTAGCTGTTGTCAAACGTCGCTTTCAGTTTTTGCTTCAGCCACTGGTCCATGCTTGCACTGTCCCTGCTTTTGTCGTGCCACAAAACACCCTTTTTTTTAAACGTCAGATGGTGGGGTAATTGGCAGCGGCAGCACTTGTCTTTCTCCTGATCTGCAAGGAACTTCTCTGACATGAGGATGCTGAAGATATAATCTTCCTCGCTGTGACTAGACTCTTCACCATCTTCTCTCCCCTCAGCTTCTTCCTCCTCACTCAGCTCTTCCACCACTTCGGGCATCTGGTTTAAAAAATGTCTCTTCAATTTGTTTCCTGTTTTCTCAGCACCCTCCTCCCTAACCCGCTGTCCCTTGTCGTCACTCTCTTTTCTAAAATGATCAATGTCCAATCCTTGTTTTATGCCATCTTCCTTGACACCCATGTCACCTTTTTTCCTTGGACAATCTGCCGCCAGTCTCTGCTCTTTGAAACTGTCTCTACCTGTCCTGCAAGGAGAACCAGGGAAGACAAAGTCATGTGAATTGTCTGGCAGCTCAGCACAGCTTCCGTGGACTGTTCCTTTGTGACGTCCTGGTGGAAGGGCTTTTGTGGGGGTCCTCCTGGTGTCGCCAGTCATCAGACGTTTGGTCTTCTGCCACCTCTCATAGGCAGTCAGGTGGTGACCACGTCCACCACTATCCGTCTTCGGCACTCCTTGCCCCAGGCCTGGCCCAATGGACAGATCCAGGAGTGTTGGTGTGTTCACTATGTCATGCCCCTCTGTCAGGGGCTGGCTCCGCCCTTGCTGCCTCAGCTGCCGCTGTCTACTTTCTTCATGGACTTTTTTCTCTTGCTGAGCTGACTCCTGTGGCGTTTTCACCTGCACAGTTGTTCCGTGTGTCCTTGGTTCTTGCTGAGCTGATTCCTGTGGCGTTTTCACCTGCAAAGTTGTTCCGTGTGTCCTTGGTTCTTGCTGAACTGACTCCTGTGGAGTTTTCCCCTGCAAAGTTGTTCGGTGTGTCCTTGGTTCTTGCTGAATTGACTCCTGTTGAGTTTTCCCCTGCACAGTTGTTTGGTGTGTCCTTGGCTCTTGCTGAATTGACTCCTGTGGAGTTTTCCCCTGCACAGTTGTTCGGTGTGTCCTTGGCTCTTGCTGAACTGACTCCTGTGGAGTTTTTCCCTGCACAGTTGTTCGGTGTGTCCTTGGTTCTTGCTGAGCTGATTCCTGAGGCGTTTTCCACTGCAAAGTTGTTCCATGTATCCTTGGTTCCAGCTGAGCTGATTCCTGTGGCATTTTCCCCTGCAAAGTTGTTCCGTGTATCCTTGGTTCTTGCTGAGCTGATTCCTGTGGAGTTTTCACCTGCAAAGTTGTTCCGTGCGTCCTTGATTCTTCCTGAGCTGATTCCTGTGGTGTTTTCACCTGCAAAGTTGTTCTGTGTGTCCTTGGTTCTTGCTGAGCTGACTCCTGTGGAGTTTTCCCCTGCAAGGTTGTTCCGTGTGTCCTTGGTTCTTCCTGAGCTGATTCCTGTGGTGTTTTCACCTGCAAAGTTGTTCCGTGTGTCCTTGGCTCTTGCTGAGCTGATTCCTGTGGTGTTTTCCCCTGCAAAGTTGTTCCATGTGTCCTTGGTTCTTGCTGAGCTGCTTGCTGTTGAGCTGACCATTGAAATGTTTGCTGAGCGTTCTGATCAGTTTGTCTCAACTGCTCTTCCTGTAATGCTATTTGCGTCATGATGTGATGTAGTGATGCCAGTTGCTCATCCTGCACCTGATGATTTTTTTGTCGACTTTTCCTTTGTTGAGTCCTCTCTTGCTTCATTTTCTTCCTTTTTGGAGTTTTCTTTTTTTTTGTTGTTTGTTCCTGAGGATTTTTTTTGTCACACGGGTGAGACTGACTTTTCCCTCGTTCTGTTGTCTTCTTTTGTGGAGCTTGAAGCTGCTGAGGTTTCTTTCGCAGGGTTGTGAGCTGTTGAGCATTCTTTTGGAGAGCTGTGAGCTCTTGAGTTTTCTTTAGTGCTCTTGTGACTGGCTGAATGCTTGTTTGTGGAGTTGTGTGCTGCTCAGTTTTCTCTTGCTGAGGTGGTATTTGCTGGGCTGTTTGCTGTTGTTCAGTCATTGGTTTTTCACTGACATTCTGCTGAGCTGCCAGTAACTGGCCCAGCTGCTGCTGTTCTGTCCGCTGCACTGACTGTGGTCCAGGAGACTGAGGCCATTCCTTCAGCTGTTGCTCAGCCTGGCTTGGACTCTTCAGCTGGTGACGCTGCTCTGATGCTATGGAGCTGCTGTCTGGTGAGTTCGGCTCTGTGGTGGGGGTGGAGCTTGCTGCATCTGATTCTGAAGAAGACATCCGGATGTCTTTCTGCGGCTTCTTTATCTTAGAACCTTGGTGCCCTTCACCGCCATTGTGGGACCATCAGATAACCCTTCACTTTCCTCTTCTTCTCTCTTTTGATTTTGTTTCTTCCGTTCTTTCTCCAGGGATTCTTTCTCCAGAAGCGGGGGGACCCTGACTGCCACGTGGAATGTTGTGTCCTCGATGTCTGAGGTGTCAGCATATGGTATACGATGCACTGTCTTCCTGTGCTGACTGCAGTCACCGTTCTTTGATGGCTCCCCCTTTCTGCCTCCTGTGCCTTGGGGTTTTCTCTCGTAGCACGTCACCCAGCCAGAACAGCCTGGCCCATGTTGTTCATCGGCACAGCTTTGCGGCACCGCATCCTCCTGCTCCCTGGTGCTGATGTGTGCTGCAGAACCTGTGTGCCTCTGCCTGCCCTTTTCACTGCTCTTCAGATCAGCCCAGTTGTTCCCTGGCAGTGTTCGCTCTGTCCCCTCTCCTTGCAGTTCCCCTGGCTGGCTTTTGGGATGTCTCTCTGCCACTTTCTTTGTTGCTGGCCTTTTCCCCTCCTCTGCCTTTGCCAGTTCCTCTGTTTCCGCTTCTACTGGTCTCTCTGTCTCTGCCTCCGTCAATGTCTTCAGCCATCTCTCTGTCGCCGCTCTCATCCATTTCTCTGTGTCTGCTTTTACACCATGGCGTGGATTTGCCCCTCTTTCCTCCTGTAGTCCTGGCCTTTCCTCTATCTCTGTGTCCACCTCTCTCCATGGGTCTGCCTCCAGTTGTCTCTCCTGACTGACCCCACTCCTTCCAGCCATCTCTTCGGCTTGGTCTTCCAGCCTTTCTCCTTTGCTGCTGATGGAGTGAAGGTCAAGGTCATACCTCTGGTTCATCTCAGTCCACTCTGTGCTTGTAGAGCTCAAGTCTAGTGAGGACAGGTTGGCTCCCATTCCGGCGCTGTCCATGTCCTGCATTTCTTCACACAAGGAAGGGGGTGTTCTCCACCAGACGGGGGTTTCCGCGAAGGAGCTGGACTCGTGGTGACTGGAGGCTGGGCAGGGGGGCACATCGTGCTGGAGGTTGCAGTGGCAGTGCCTTGCACTAACCAACCACACAACCAACATGGAGTGACAGTATGACAGCTGGAGATGTAAGTGCGTGCATACATGCATGTGTGTGCATGCATGCATGATTGTGCAAGTATTATAGGCTAGTAATGATCAGATATTCCTAACACCATGCTGGCTCCATCAGGACAAAACATTCACACCATCAGCTGCCATGGCGAAGTGGTTAGTGTCACAGACTCACGGCTTAGAGCTCCTGGGTTCGATTCCCATCAGAACCATGTGGCATTTTTTCTGCCCCAACCGGCTCCTACCCAGAGTTGAGTTTGCTACGGGCTCAACTGAGAAGACTGGGACCACACATTCGAGTTTCATCCACTTAATGGATGTGTCTCTGACAGCGTTACTCAAACTTCCTGACCAACACTGCAGGTGTCTGTATCTCTCAGGCCTGGTTGACGCCGGGATATATTATGAAAGTAAGCATAGAGTACAACCCTGTCACGCAGTCTCAAAGCGGAATGGAAATCTGTAACATCATCTTCATCATCCTCATTCTCATTGATCAGCATAAAAAAAGTCTCAAATTCTGTGGCCCTTCATGCCCTCCTCTCATGGTGACCTCGGTTTCAATGTCCTCTCCATGTCTGCAGCCTTGGTTTGATTCCATTCAGGTCACAGGTATCGGCAAGTCCATGGGGGCTGTTGTTGGATGGACATGGTGGCGCCCTCCAGTGGGAGAGCTCATTCGTGCTGGCTCCGAGCAGGTGGTGTCCTGCGTGTGTTGGATCAGAACAGGTGCCACTGAACACCACCAAAGTGACTTGGCAGCAGTACAGTGTCTCCTCTGGTAGGTTGCCTCTTGACAGCTTGACAGTGACTGCTCCCTGTGGATTGCTGGTGCTGGGGCTGCAGTGGGCCGGGCTGTGGACTTGGTGTTGGAATAAGCGGCGTGGATGTGATGCCACTGAGGTGGCACAGAAGATGGGACAGGGAAAAACAAAACAAAACAAAAAAAATTTCACCCTGTTCTGTTTCAGATACCACTTCCAATTCAGACCTCTGGCCTGGGCAGCCAGGGGAAAAAAATTACACTTAAATAAAAAGTATTAAAAACTGGAAAAACAGTGACCATGAAATTCCAGCGACAATGCACATCCAACATTTTGGAGGAAGTTGTACAACTTCGGAGACCAACATTAAAAACATGGTCCTGACTGAAAAATTACAGGACTAGTCAAAGGAACTGGACCACACTTGCTATTCCAAATTATCTCCAAAGTCAACTGATGAGTCCACCACCTTGTTCTGAGTTATCTCATAATTTGAATGAGTTAACAAGGGCAGTAACTGCTGATACTGAACAAAATAATCAGATAAACAGTGTAAAGTATCATGGTAATAAACAAGGATATCCAACATTACGCTGTCAACACCACTCTGAAGAGCTAAAAATGGCAATAAACAGAGATATTCAACACTACACTAAATGTTCAAGTACGAATTGTTGAAAGAGGCAATAAACTTCATCATATTTCACACTGATACTGACAATTAGTTGAAAGGACAGTAAACAAAGATATTTAACATCAAACTGACAAAAGCAGCGTGAAATGCTACAAGGGCAATAAACAAGGGGTAATCAACAATATAATGACAACACCAGTATGAAATGCTGAGAAGTGCCATAAACAAGTGGCATTTAACACTACAATGACAACACCAGTGTAAGGCTGAAATGGGCAATAAACAGGAGATACCTAATACTACACTGATAGGTTATAAGTATGAAATAAACAGAGATAATCTATCAAAGGGCTATAAACTCAAATATCCATCACAACACAGACAGCACCAGTACGGAGTGTTCAAATGGACAATAAACAAAAACACTTAACACTACACTGACAATGGAAATCTGAAATATTAAAAAAAAGGGGGATAATCAGATGTCTAACATCACACTGACAACACTAGAATCAAATGCTGAAAACGGCAATAAACAGGTACACCTTACAGTATACTGACAATGCCTGTCAGACATTAATGTGCACAGCGTGCACATTGTCAGGGACGTCTAACGCTACAATCTCTTCAACAGAATGAAACCCTAGACTGTGCAGAGAGCATGAATGTCTTAAACTGGTTAACCGAAACACCACCTGTGTACGTAGCATTAAAGCTGGTGTTGAAAAGATATCAGACAGATGTTTCATCTGGCTCAGGTCCATGGGAGGAATACTGGAATGACCAGACAATGAGTCTGAATGGTCCATCAAGAGGTCTTTATCAAGCTTCAGGGTTCATACCAATTAGTCAGAACAAAATTCCATACTTTTCCCATACCTTTTCAAGACCTCAGCAATATTTTTCCAGGACCAAAATCTAGGACTAAACCCACCCCCCCAATCTCACCTCCCACTCACCCGGCACCCCTCAACCTTCATATTATATATGCAGGCTTCACACACACACACACACACACACACACACACACACACACACACACACACACACATTATATACACACACACTCGCATGCACACAAATGCAAGTGAACACAACAGAATGAACAATTCACTTACCAATCAATGAATCATGGTCACACTGCCAGCACTTGAATCACACTATCATTCAGTCACAGTTCCTTTACCATCAGATGTAATTTTAAAATTTACACAATTCCACTCACACCTGAAAATGTATCTTGATCCCAGTTTTACTTTTTGATTTCTTCCACTTTCTCATTGATCAGACTTGAGCAGGTCTTTCACACAAATTTCCAGTTTCCTCTTCTTTGCTCACACTGCCAGCACTTGAATCACACTATCATTTAACAGTCACAGTTCCTTTACCATGCAAAGAGTAGCCATTTAGACGTAATGTAAAATTTACACAATCCCATTCACACCTGAAAATGTATCTTGACCCCAGTTTTACTTTTTGATTTCTTCCACTTTCTCATTTATCTGGGCCTCAAGAACAGAAACTTCAGCTGTCTTGTCCTTAGCAGATCTACGGAGAGCATTTGACTTTGCTATGAAGGTGAAGTTTTGTGTTCTTTCTGCTTTCTCAGCAAACTCATCAGCAGACTTAAGCAGGTCTTTGACACAAATTTCCAGTTTTCTCTTCTTTGCTTTCACCTCTTCAAGTTCATCAAGCATTGCCTTTCTCTTCCCTGCAGCCTCTTTTTTCTCCTGTTCTTCTCTCTGTTCTGCCAAATACGAATTGTACCTTGATTTAGCACTGGCTGCATAAGCAAGAAGTTTTTTGGTGATTGTCACTTTGCTTGCACCCCCAACACTGGACAAATGATCAGCAATTATTCTTAGAGCTGTGACAGTCCTCTGTTTCATGTTGTCAGCTGCAACCTCCTTGTTAACAGAGAAGCCTCTCTCAACTGATGCCTGACCATGGGACAAAACCAGCACTTTTCTGACAACATTCCAAAGATTCTTCCACTCCTTGCGAGCTGACAGGACAGAGAAGAAGAATGTATCAAGTCTGTCTCTATCTCTGTCAAATGACAGAACATGTTCATTTCCTGCCATCTCAGAAGCAAAGTCTCCATAGTTGCTGAGGATACTGTCGCAGTCGTTTTTCTGTATGCTTCCTCTGTCCACCACATAATCCAGGCATTTCATCAAGTTCTGTTTTGCTGCTGTTTTGCTTGCCACAATCTGAGCTGGTTTCAACCAATCAAGAAAGCGAACAAGGCCATAGCGAATAGGGGCTTTTTCAAGCAGTTTTGTCACAAGCTGGATCAGAAACCTCTTGGTATCAAGCTTGATTCTCGCATAGTCTGTTTCTGAAATTGTTCCCTTTCTCCTGAGATCCTTAAGATCTCTGTTTGGAATGTATCCACAGTTAATGTTTGCAATGTCCAAATGCAGTTTACTGTCCGAAATATCCTTGATCTCCCTTAACATACTTCCAACACTTTCCACTCTTTTAACAACCTCTGACTTCATGAACCTCTCCAGAATGTTCATCACCAACAATTTCAGGTCTTCAGCCAAAAATGGCAGCATGGGCTTGTCAGTCTGATACTTGGTCAGGAAAGGTTCAATGAGACTGGCAACAGAGATGAAGATGTTCAAGCGCACCATGAACAATGGATCACTGCAGCTGGCTCTCACCTCACTGAATGACTTTGTCTGTGGGCATTTGTTTTTTTTCACAACTTCATTCACAAATGTGATAACATGAGGCCACATTTCCAACGCTCTATTGCAAACGCTCACATTTTCAAGCCATCTGTGAGAACAGAATTTCTTTGGAAAAACAGAACATCCTGTCAGCTGTGTGAAGTCCTCTCTCCGAGCTGGTGAGTCCTTAAACATCCAGTAAAGAGAGTTTAATTATGTTCAATGTCCCAGCCTTGTGTGTTGTAGGCAGACCTAAATGCATTATGCACAATGTGCAACCCACAGCTGCCAATGTTGTACAGGCCTTTTCCTGTCTCCTTCTCTATGTCATCTTTCAGCTTGTCATAAGTAGCCCAGTTGACATTGGGGCCATCCATTGATAACTGCAAAATTCCTGACTTCCCCAAAATGCTGCAGCAATCTTCAAGTTCAGTATACAGGACATCAGCTGTGGCATGTCCCAGGAATCGTGAAATCAAATAATGAGTTTTTACCTCATTTCCATCCTAAAACCGAACATGCATGTCCAACTGCTTTTGCTGGAGTTGATGATTGAGAGTTTCATCAAACAGAAGAACGTATTCCTCTGCATTTCTGGCCTGGGATGTTAATAGTTCTGAGAAGTACGGTGCAATTCCAAAAGTCGCTAAATACCTGGCTTTGGTTTCACTGCACTGAAATTGTTGTGCAACCTCACATGCTGGAAACATCTTTCTGAAAATGTCTCCTACCCCTCCAAAACTTTTGAAAGAAAAATGTTTTTCCATGGCGAACATGGTCCAATACACCTCAGCTGTAAGCAGGTCATTCTTGGTGACAGCCTTGTCTAGTGTGCCCTGGATGCTGGATAAATCACTTGCAGATGTAGATGGTTCACATCCTGATGCTGAAGTGGACTGCTGAACACCTGAACTGGAAACAGAAAAATAAGTTCAATGCCATCTGTAACTGTATACACGTTTTCATAATATATACTGTGTGTGTGTGTGTGTGTGTGTGTGTGTGTGTGTGTGTGTGTGTGTGTGTGTGTGTGTGTTAAATCAGTGAGCAAGACAGACAAAGCAGCCAAGTGAGAGAGACAGACAGACAGAGAGAAACAGAGACAGACAGAGGGAGACTGAGAAACAGACAGACAGAAACGGACAGATGAGATACATTTTTATTTTGTTGCATGATGTTCAAAATAATTACACACCAACTATGTTTTTCTTTTTTTTTCTTTTATGATAAAAACGCTATTTTAAATTCTGTATCTTCTTTAAAAAAAAAAAAAAAAAAAAAGAAACTCACCAAACAAACAATTCCTGAATGGATACTGATCATGTGTGTGTGGTGTGTGTGTGTGTGTGTGTGTGTGTGTGTGTGTGTGTGTGTGTGTGTGTTTAAATCAGTGAGCAAGACAGACAAAGCAGCCAAGTGAGAGAGGCAGACAGAGAGAAACAGAGACAGACAGACAGAGGGAAACTGAGAAACAGACAGACAGAAACGGACAGATGAGATACATTTTTATTTTGTTGCATGATGTTCAAAATAATTACACACTAACTCCATTTTTCTTTTTTTTCTTTTATAATAAAAACACTATTTTAAATTCTGCATTTTCTTAAAAAAAATAATAAAAAAAAATAAAAAAGAAACTCACCAAACAAACAATTCCTGAATGGATACTGATCATGTGTGTGTGTATATGTGTGTGTGTGTATGTGTGTGTGTGTGTGTGTGTGTGTGTGTGTGTGTGTGTGTGTTGTGTGTGTGTGTGTGTGTGTGTGTGTGTGTGTGTGTGTGTGTGTGTGTGTGTGTGTGTTGTGTGTGTTTAAATCAGTAAGCAAGACAGACAAAGCAGCCAAGTGAGAGAGACAGACAGACAGAGAGAAACAGAGAGAGAGAGAGACAGAGGGAGACTGAGAAACAGACAGACAGAAACGGACAGATGAGATACATTTTTATTTTGTTGCATGATGTTCAAAATAATTACACACTAACCCCGTTTTTCTTTTATTCTTTTATGATAAAAACACTATTTTAAATTCTGTATTTAAAAAAAAAAAAAAAAAAAGAAACTCACCAAACAAACAATTCCTGAATGGATACTGATCATGTGTGTGTGTGTGTGTGTGTGTTTACTTATTATACATCAGCATGTGTCTTGTTTTGCAGATTGATTAGGAAAGTTTAGCAACTAACTCTTCTCCCCTCCCCTGCCCCTCTGTCCCTATCTCCTAACTTCAGAGAGATAGTGACAGACAGAGACTGAGACAGACAAAAGATAAAGACCGCGACTGGGGGAGAGATAGACAGACAGAGTGAGTGAGCTAATCAAAAACATGCATCCTATTCCCAGTACAAATACCCGCTTTAAAAAAAAAAAAAAAAGGAGCTAGGAAGCCCCGTTCAAAAAAAAAAAAGAAAACTCGGGAGGGGAAGCGGAGAGAGAGAGAGAGAGAGAGAGAGAGAGAGAGAGAGAGAGAAGAGGAGAGAGAGGTCATTCTGGTCTTCAACTTACCTCCCACTCGCTGTAAAAAAGTCATTCATCGTCATCATCGACCCTGTCGACTTACTCGCAGCCTGTGCCAGAAACACGTGTTTCTTCCCCAACATGTGGCTTTTCAAGGCCGCTTCACCCATGTTGGACACATCGAAGTCTTTTTGACACAGGCGACAACGGGCTCGAAATTTTCTGCCGTCCGATGCTTTTCCGATCCAGTTCTGGTACTGGCTATTGGTCAACCACGCTTGGCTGAATACACACTTCCCCATTTTTTTAATTCTTGCTGCAGGCGCAAACCATGGAGAAGAAATGATAGAACGGAAGTTGGGGGGGGGGGGGGGATTGCGCACATGCGCACTCGAGACAAGGGAGACTACTCGGACGGCAAAATAAATAATTCTGCTGTTCGGATGCGTGAGTGTTGACGGGGTGGCAAATCGACATCGACCTTTTCCGAAATTTGATGTAAACAATTTTGTTTCAATTCATGACTTGAACGTTCATGATGGAACTCTGGAAATTCCATGACTTTTCCAAACCCTGCTGGGTAAAAGCAAATTTTCCAAGACTTTTCCAGCCCTGGAAAAGCCTTTCCCATTTTTCCAAGACTTTTCCAGACTTCCAGGACTCGGTACGAACCCTGAAGCTTGACCTGGAAGTTGTCCAGGTGGAGGTCATGGAATGACCAGACAATGAGACTGAAAGGTCCATCCAGAGGGCTGTATCAAGCCTGACCTGGAAGTTGTCCAGGTGGAGGTCATGGAATGACCAGACAATGAGACTGAATGGTCCATCCAGAGGGCTGTATCAAGCCTGACCTGAAAGTTGTCCATGTGGAGGTTCATGGAATGACCAGACAATTAGACTGAATGGTCCATCCAGAGGGCTGTATCAAGCCTGACCTGGAAGTTGTCCAGGTGGAGGTCATGGAATGACCAGACAATGAGACTGAATGGTCCATCCAGAGGGCTGTATCAAGCCTGACCTGGAAGTTGTCCATGTGGAGGTCATGGAATGACCAGACAATGAGACTGAATGGTCCATCCAGAGGGCTGTATCAAGCCTGACCTGGAAGTTGTCCAGTGGAGGTCAGGAATGACCAGACAATGAGACTGAATGTCCATCCAGAGGGCTGTATCAAGCCTGACCTGAAGTTGTCCAGTGAGTCATGGAATGACCACAATTAGACTGAATGGTCCATCCGAGGCTGTATCAAGCCTGACCTGGAAGTTGTCCAGTGGAGGTCATGGAATGACCAACAATGAGACTGAATGGTCCTCCAGAGGGCTGTATCAAGCCTGGTCAGGAGCTGTCCATGAGGAATCCATAGTACCACTAACAATTGACTGAACAGTCTTTTCAGAAGCCTCTACCACGGCTGACCTGTGGGTTCTCCTTTGGGGAGATCAATGAAATCACTGGACAGCATGACCGAGTGTTCCATGTAGCAGTCTCTATGAGGGCTGATCCGTGGATATGGAGAGATTCATGAAATCGTTAGACAGGATTACTGGGTGTTCCATTCCGCAGTCTAAGCTTAACTGTGGACTATCCAAAGAGAGATCTATAGAATCACTAGGCAGCGTGACTGACTGTTTCATTCAGCAGTCTCCAGGAAGACTGACTGGGGGCTGTTGATGAACAGATTTGAGGAATGACAAAACAGCCTGACAAGAGTCTTCCATTAAGCAGCCTCTAGGAAGGCTGATATGGAGCTCAAGGCACAAAGCACCTGGACGTTTCCAGACAAGGGTAGAGCTGTTCCTGCATTTCGCGAGAGAAGCCTATGAGGTTACACATTTGATCCCCATTCACCTGAAGGATGATCTGGAAGACAGGACAGACAGGATTCCAGCAACAAAATGACAGAAATACTAAAAACGTTTAATCTTTCGAAATCTGATCCACCTTTGCCCTCCTGTCCACCATAGCCCCTCACCTATCGATCTGCCTCTGTCAGGGTCAGTTCATGTTTCTGTTCCATGCAGCTTATTCAGGAAGGCTTGAGCATTACAACACAATATTTTGGGCTGGTAGATTTAACACTCGCAGACAGTACTTCCTTCGACACTTCTTCAGTTTTTACACAAAAAATCCTCCATCTTGAATCACATCTAGGCCAGCACTGGATGAACATCAACTCACAGTTGTTCATTTAACTTGCAAGACAGACAGAAAAACAAAGAGCACTGATTCAATCTTACAGTGATGATGACAGTGACACAATGCTGCTGCTGCAAGCCATGGTAAAGGAGAAAAAAAAAGGCATGAAAAACACGCATTAAGACTAGATGTACTCTGCCATGTCCACCCAAATCATAATGTTGGCAAGAGTAATGGGGTTCAAATCCAGCTACTCCAGACCCAGACACTGCATGATACTCAGATCCAGTACAATCAGTCACAATGAATTCAAAAAAGAATGTCAAACACACACACATGAACATACGTACATCACAACAGAGAATGATGGTAGCTTAAATACTAAGTGGTTAATAATTACCAAAAACATGAGACTTGGAGAAACAGAAGACAAAGGGGACAGAATTTGCAAGAGAGGTTAGACATTTAACAGACTCTCTCTCTCTCTCTCTCTCTCCACACACAAACACACACACACACACACACACACTCACACACACACTCACACATACACACACACACACACACACACACACACACACACACACCAACTCACACTACACACTCACACACAGATGTACAAATACAAGCATGGACATATATGCAAGCTTGTGTGCACACACACACACACACACACACACACACACACACACACACAACACAGTATCCAATGAAATTTGTCCATTCCGTAATAATGCAGTGAATAATCTAGGAAGGAGAGAATATGTTGTAGGGAACATCACATGACAGAAGGGACATCACTCACATTCTCTTCATACCTATAAAGGGAGAAGAAGACAGAATCTTGTACGTAACAATGACAGTGTGGACATCACTCACATTCTCCTCATACCTTTAAAGGGAGAGAAGAACAGAGAATGCTGTAGGAAACAATGACAGAAGGGACATCACTCACACTCTCTTCATACCCTTTAGGGCAGAAGAACAGAGAATGTGCATGGAACAGTGACAGAGGGGACATCACTCACATTCTCTTCATACCCTCTAGGGCAGAAGAACAGAGAATGTGCATGGAACAGTGACAGAGGGGACATCACTCACATTCTCTTCATACCTTTAGGGCAGAAGAACAGAGAATGTGCATGGAACAGTGACAGAGGGGACATCACTCACATTCTCTTCATACCCTTTAGGGCTGAAGAACAGAGAATGCTGTAGGGAACAGTGACAGAGGGGACATCACTCACACTCTCTTCAGACCCTTTAGGGCAGAAGAACAGAGAATGTGCATGGAACAATGACAGAGGGACATCACTCACATTCTCTTCATACCCTTTAGGGCAGAAGAACAGAGAATGCTGTAGGGAACAGTGACAGAGGGGACATCACTCACACTCTCTTCAGACCCTTTAGGGCAGAAGAACAGAGAATGTGCATGGAACAATGACAGAGGGGACATCACTCACACTCGCTTCATACCCTTTAGGGCAGAAGAACAGAGAATGTGAGGAACAGTGACAGAGGGGACATCACTCACACTCTCTTCGACCCTTTAGGGCAGAAGAACAGAGAATGTGCATGGAACAGTGACAGAGGGACATCACTCACACTCTCTTCATACCCTTTAGGGCAGAAGAACAGAGAATGCTGAGGAACAATGACAGAGGGACATCACTCACACTCTCTTCATACCCTTTAGGGCAGAAGAACAGAGAATGTGCATGGAACAGTGACAGAGGGACATCACTCACATTTCTCCTCATACCCTTTAGGGCAGACAGAGAATGTGCATGGAACAGTGACAGAGGGGACATCACTCACATTCTCTTCATACCCTCTAGGGCAGAAGACAGAGAATGTGCATGGAACAGTGACAGAGGGGACATCACTCACATTCTCTTCAGTCCAGCGCAGGATTACGGCTGGTCTCCGACATTTCTTGAAGGCGCTGGATCTCGTGTCGTTGACATGGTAACGGCGAGCAGTGGGATGTTGGAGCCGCTGATTCGGTACATGGGGTCGAGGCGATGCTGGACCATCTGTCAGTGGCATCAACACAAGATGATGGTGTGACATAGACACTTGTGAGGTCGTCCAAGACAGAAGGAAACATGTACTCACACATGCATACACACACACACGCACGCACGCACGCGCGCGCGCCACACACACACACACACACAACACACACACACACACACACAAGCATATTCCTTCCTTTCTAGTTTACAGCAGAAGATATAATCACGAATATATCTGGTGAAGATTCCAAAGCAAGCAAGAAGCACATTTTAAAGGAAGAGGCAAACTAAGGGCCTTTCTTGTAGAGATACTGAAGGATCACTTTGCATTCATACTGTCCTATTGCTGAGCACTGGACATTACATGGCTGAGGGAAACCAACAATTCATTTTCAATTATTAAAACTACATGTAGGGTCTTTTGCTTTAGCTCTGAGAGAGAAACAGAGAGACAGACAGACAGGCAGAGGCAGAGAGACAGGGAAAGTGAAAGTGAAAGTGAGAGAAAGAGAGTGAAACAGACACACAAACAGAGACAGCTAGAGACATAGACATACAGTGAGATCTAACATGGCAGTTTCACAAAATGAAAGTCATGGTTAGACTGATAAAGCACCAGGAATGAACTTAAGATCTCCTTTTGGTGTCTGGGTTTGACCAGGGATCTGGTCAGGATTGACCACTACCATCACCCCCCCCCCCCCCCCCCCCCCCCCCCCAATGGTCACACAACGCTTAACCACTGTGTTAAAGCACGATTCCAATATTCCGCTCTTTTCAGAAAATCCCCTACCTTACAAAATTAACAAACACTGACATGCCCTGCTCCTCAAAACCTACAACAACAACAACAGAGAACAAGACCAAAGATTTGAATTAAAGATTCAGGATTTAGATTCAAAGTTTATTTATTCCTGTTTACAGCAGTAAATTACAATGCACTCACACACACACACACACACACACACACACACACACACATGTTCCATACCCAAGTATTCTAATTTGAAGTCTAACAAACATTTGGGAAACATCTGGTGGAACGAAGCCTGTGAGAAAGTTGTAAATGAAAAGAAACGTTTATTCAAAGTCTACTTACAGGATAAAAAACCAGAAAATCACACTCCACTTAGGAAAGCAAATTCACTCAGTAATAAAACCATAGCACAAGTGAAACGGCAGTACTGGGCTGCATTTTGCACAGATGAGGTTTACAGCCATAAAGATATACAAAAGATATGGAAAAAATTTAATGATATGAAAAATGGGGTACATCTACCTTTATATCCAATCAGGATTGAAGGCAATGATCTTCCTACAAACTTACAAAAGGCTGAGTCGTTCGCTGACTCTTTTTCGGATACAATGCTTCCTAGTAAACTTCAACATGAAATCAGAACGTTTAGGGTAAATGAGGCCCAAAAAGATATGTACAAAGATCCTGTAGCAGATAACACAAATTATATCAATGCTCCAATTACTTTAAGTGAACTAAAAGATACTCTATTTTCTTCAAGCGCAAAGAAAACAGCTGTTGGAGCAGATGCAATATCCATCATTCTATTAAAACATCTGCCAGATAACTGGATAATACTACTGCACGAATTATTACAGAAATGCTGGGATGAGGGCTGTATTCCCCAAATATGGAAGCACTCAATCGTAGTTCCAGTATCTAAACAAGGAAAGTCAAAAAAAGATATAAACAATTATAGACCTATCGCTCTAACATCACACACAGGGAAGCTGCTAGAAAAGATAGTTCTAAACAGATTAATTCATTATTGTGATAAAAGAAAAGTTATTCCCACTAACCAAGCTGGTTTTTGGAAGGGGAGAAGTACAGTTGACCATTTAGTTAAACTGACTACACAGATTAAACATCAGTTTGCTCGTAGGAAAAATATACTGGCCACATTCTTTGATATAAAGAAAGCCTACGATCACGTGTGGCATGATAGATTACTATACAAACTAAAAAGTATTGGTCTATCTGGAAATATATATGGTTATATTAAGAACTTTTTATCTGAAAGAAGCATGCAGACAAATGTTGGCAACAAGTATTCCACCCTACGATTTCCTAAAATGGGAATATCACAGGGGTCAGTTATTGCCCCTTATTTATTTAATATTTTGCTTTGTGATTTGCCACAGTCTGTATCGAATAATGTTGTACTAGTACAATATGCAGATGACATAGTTATGTGGATGAAAGTTACTATGAAAAGGAAAACACCCAAAAGACAGCTTAATTATTTTAAAAAATTATATCAACTGGAACTCGATAAACTAAGTAACTACATGAAGGAGAATGGATTAATGCTATCACCGGAAAAAACAAATCTACTTTTTAATAGTGGGCCAGATCCACCTGAATTACCCACTTTTCAAATAAATGGCGAGACTATAGAATACAGACAAATGGTGAAATTTCTCGGAGTATACATTACTTCAAAATGTCGTGGAATTATCATATACAATATTTATTAACAAAGGCTCGAAAAAGCTTTAACTTTTTAAAAGTTATACAGAAACAAAACTGGGGCCAAGATGCTAATGTACTGAAACAGCTGGCATTGTCACTGATACGTTCTAGACTCTCTTACGGGCAGGAAGTCTTTTTCAGTGCCCGGAAAAGTTTACTTAATAAGATGCAAAGCTTGGATTGCAAAGCTTTCAAACTGGCTCTTGGTGTGCCGTTCATGCATCATCTTTGGGAACATATAGCGAAGTAGGAGTATTACCATTAGATGAACATCGACGGCTAGCTGTCGCAAAATATGTCTTACGAATTTCAACACGCGACAGCAACGTTGAGAATGAAGTCAGTTTGAGATCTGACATTAGCTTCCCAAAAAGGGCAAAATCAATTTCTTCACTCACAACTATTGGAACTTTCACTTCAGATCTGTTCAGCGAGTCAAAAGTTAACCTCAGCGATATAAATCGACCTAAACTTCCCGCATCTCCCAGCCCGCCATGGGAACTTCAAAGAGCATCATTTGATATTAGCCATACGTCGATGAAAAAAAGTGACAATGAAAACCTGATAGGCCAAATAGTAAAAGAGTATATTGAAAATTCGTATCCCTTTCATCTTAAAATTTATACAGATGGGTCTCTTTTGGATACCAAAGAAGCAGGTGCAGCATTTACAATTCCTTCATTGAAAATTGAAAAATCTTATTATCTTGGAAAAAAACAGATCAATTTTTACAGCAGAACTAACTGCCATTCTAATGGCTTTGTATTTTCTACTTGACTTTTCAAATCCAATATTCCAAGTCCTCTTTTGCGTTGATTCAAAATCAGTTTTATTCGCCCTAAGTAAAACAAACCCTATAGTAAGACAAGATCTGATTACAGATATTCATCACCTAATACATTTCTTGATTATTAGGGGTACAAGAATTAGTTTCTGTTGGGTTCCTTCTCATTGTGGGATTCAGTTTAATGAGAGAGTAGACAGAGCAGCAAAACGGGGAGCGAAAAATACTAGCGGCTCGGAGGTTATCAGTATCCCATTGTCTATCCATGAGGGATACAGTCTTCTAGAAAATGCATGCTGGAAACATTTTAGGAAAAAACAACAAAATTCGGGATGTTCTCTTGATACTCGCATAAACCAGCTATTAAACTTTGACACACTTCATTCTTTTTATCAATGTAGTTTGCCGTTTTCTCGGATCATAATTTCGCTAATATATAAGATCAAACTAAACGCTTTTAAGACAAAGTTTTGCAAAAATATAACATGCCTTTGTGGTGAAATGATAACAAATTCCCACATACTTTTCCACTGCAAACAGTTAAAACCTCATCTACCACCCCTACCTAATTGTTCTCTGGATACAGTTGTAACCGATTTACCACTAATGCGTAAAATTGCTGTTTCATTGCATCAAAGTCCTATTTTTTCTGAAGAACACAAATGGTTGGTTGACTGCAGGACCTGGATCAAGGAAACAACTTGCCTGGGTTATGGTGGCAGGTCCTTGAGGAAGAGGTGGATGAGGGCGCTTCGGTTCAAAACCTTCTTGGCTCAGGGGGACCAGTGGAATGGGTGACAGTGGGCAGGGAGAAATGGGGAAGTGAGGAAGTGAGCACTGCCAAAAAGCTGAAAAGTGAATACTGCTAGAAGATGAAAAGTGTTCAGCAAGGATTGAGGGGGAAGGAAGGAGAGAGTTGGAAGGGATGAGGGGGGGGGGGGTATAGAAGGAGAGGGCAGGGTGGGGAAGAAGAGAGAAATGGGTCAAGAGCAGAAGGAGGGGGGGGGGGGGGGGGGGATAAAGTAAATTAAAAAAAAAAAATAAAAAAAAAAATAAAATAAAAATAAAAATAGTAAAATAATGTTAAGAGACAAAATCAAGATAAGTAAGAACAAAGGGCTGTTATGGAGGAAAGTCAGTGTTTGATATTGATTCCATTTGGGTGGATAGTGCCAAGTTTGTGAATAAGGAGGGACTCTTGTTCTTTAACGTCTTATATGAGAGGAAGATGAATTTATGCCAGACTGCAGCAATCTGCATGTGGGAGAGGTTGTGGCCGGAAGAGCAGAAATGGTTTGCAATTGGTGTATTGTAACCGAGACGGACTGCTCGTAGGTGTTCTGTGAAACGGTCGTTAAGGGTTCTGTAGGTTTCTCCAACATACAAGAGGCCACAGAAGGAGCAAGAAAGAATGTAAACTACATTGCGGGACTGACAAGTGAAAGGGTTGCGTATGGAAATTTTGCCTGAGGGGCCACAGATGGTTGTAGAAGAGTTTAGGTGAGGACAGGTTTTGCATTTGGGTTGCTTGCATGGAGAATTGCCAGGTGGTGAGACTGTGTTTGTGGACAATTTTGAATGCACAAGAAGATCTCTGAGGTTGGTGTCACGTTTGTAGGCAACTAGTGGAGGCTGGGTGAAAATGTGTTTCAGGGAAGGATCAGTCTGCAGAATGTGGTAGTTCTTCATAAGGATGTTTTTGATGGCGAGGTTGTGAGGATGGAAGGTGATAGCAAGAACAGGCCTGTCGTCTGATGAAGGAGTGATCTTTTGCTTAAGAGCGGTGTTTCTGGGAATTCTAGAGGCCTTTTGTAGGGCTTCTTGGCAAATGGGTTCAGGGTATCCACGTTCAAGTAAAAATGAGATCATCAGGGTAGATTGTTTGGCGAAATCGTCATCATCGCTGCAGATGCGTCGCAAACGAAGTAGTTGAGAGAAAGGAATGCTTGTTTTGGTGGAAGCAGGGTGACTGGAGGAGTACAGAAGGTATGAATGCAGATTGCTGCAGTCTGGCAAAATTCATCTTCCTCTATAAGACGTAAAGAACAAGAGTCCCTCCTTATTCACAAACTTGGCACTATCCACCCAAATGGAATCAATATCAAACACTGACTTTCCTCCATAACAGCCCTTTGTTCTTACTTATCTTGATTTTGTCTCTTAACATTATTATTACTATTTTTTTTTTTTATTTTTTTTTTATTTTTTTTTTTAATTTACTTTATCCCCCCCCCCCCCCCCCCCCCCCCCAGTCCTTCTGCTCTTGACCCATTTCTCTCTTCTTCCCCACCCTGCCCTCTCCTTCTATACCCCCCCCCCCCCCCCTCATCCCTTCCAACTCTCTCCTTCCTTCCCCCTCAATCCTTGCTGAACACTTTTCATCTTCTAGCAGTATTCACTTTTCAGCTTTTTGGCAGTGCTCACTTCCTCACTTCCCCATTTCTCCCTGCCCACTGTCACCCATTCCCACTGGTCCCCCTGAGCCAAGAAGGTTTTGAACCGAAGCGCCCTCATCCACCTCTTCCTCAAGGACCTGCCACCATAACCCAGGCAAGTTGTTTCCTATTTTTTCTGTTTTGTAAAATGGGAACTGGTGTTTTAGTAACGTCCTTGTTATGACCGGTTATTCTTCGATGTTTTATAGTTAGTTATCCATTTTTTGCTGTTGCTGTTAATGTTATTCTTATAGATTAGGTTCGTTAATATCACAATGTGTACAGACGTTAAATTGAAGACCTACACAACACAACACACACACCCCACACACACACACCATAAATTTCTTAGTGTTTACAATGGTGTTTCCAGTCACAATATTCAACATTCAAACCAACCCCATCTCCATCCCCCACTTTTCAAGCCCCATTACCTCCGAAGCCCGCTTCATGGCTCGGCAGTGCTCAATGGCCGCCCACTCCTGCTGCAGTCGCTCCACTTGGGAGCCTCTCAGGTTCCACAACTCCTTGCTGTTGAGTTGTTTCCCTTTGTCTCCCTGTGCCCCAACAGTGCCCTGTTGGAACAGCGGGCAGATTTGCCACAGGTGGATTGTCACAGTATGGCAGGTGGATTGTCACTGACATGGCAGGTGGACTGTCACAGTATGGCAGGTGGATTGTCACTGACATGGCAGGTGGATTGTCACAGTATGGCAGGTGGATTGTCACTGACATGGCAGGTGGATTGTCACAGTCATGGTGGGTGGATTGTCACTGTCGTGGTGGGTGGATTGTCGCAGTCATGGTGGGTGGATTGTCACTGTCATCGTGGGTGGATTGTCACAGTCATGGTGGGTAGATTGTCACTGTCATGGTGGGTGGATTGTTACAGTCATGGTAGGTGGATTGTCACTGTTGTGGTGGGTGGATTGTCACAGTCATGGTGGGTAGATTGTCACTGTCATGGTGGGTGGATTGTCTGTCGTGGTGGGTGGATCATCACTGTCGTGGTGGGTGGATTGTAAGTCATGGTGGGTGGATTGTCACTGCCATGGTGGGTGGATTGTCACAGTCATGGTGGGTGGATTGTCACTGTCATGGTGGTGGATTGTCACAGTCAGGGTGGGTGGATTGTCACTGTCATGATGGGTGGATTGTCACTGTCGTGGTGGGTGGATTGTCACAGTCATGGTGGGTGGATTGTCTGTCGTGGTGGGTGGATCATCGCTGTCGTGGTGGGTGGATTGTAAGTCATGGTGGGTGGATTGTCACTGTCATGGTGGGTGGATTGTCACAGTCATGGTGGGTGGATTGTCACTGTCATGGTGGTGGATTGTCACAGTCAGGGTGGGTGGATTGTCACTGTCATGGTGGGTGGATTGTCACTGTCGTGGTGGGTGGATTGTCACAGTCATGGTGGGTGGATTGTCACTGTCATGGTGGGTGGATTGTCACAGTCATGGCGGGTGGATTGTCAGTCATGGTGGGTGGATTGTCATAGTCATGGTGGGTGAATTGTCACTGTCATGGTGGGTGGATTGTCACAGTCATGGTGGGTGGATTGTCACTGTCATGTTGGGTGGATTGTCACTGTCATGGTGGGTGGATTGTCACAGTCATGGTGGGTGAATTGTAAAAGTCATGGTGGGTGGTTTGCCTGTCATGGTGGGTGGATTGTCACAGTCATGGTGAGTGGGTTATCAGTGTCATGGTGGGTGGTTTGTCTGTCATGGTGGGTGGATTGTCACAGTCATGGTGGGTGGACTGTCACAGTCAATGGTGGGTGGTTTGTCTGTCATGGTGGGTGGATTGTCACAGTCATGGTGGGTGGACTGTCACAGTCAAGGTGGGTGGATTGTCACAGTCATGGTGGGTGGTTTGTCTGTCATGGTGGGTGGATTGTCTGTCATGGTGGGTGGATTGTCACTGTCATGGTGGGTGGATTCCCACAGTCATGGTGGGTGGATTGTCTGTCATGATGGGTGGATTGTCACTGACGTGGTGGGTGGATTATCTGTCATGGTGGGTGGATTGTCACAGTCATGGTGGGTGGATTGTCACTGTCATGGTGGGTGGATTGTCACAGTCATGGTGGGTGGATTGTCACAGACATTGTGGTGGATTGTCACAGTCATGGTGGGTGGTTTGTCTGTCATGGTGGGTGAATTGTCACTGTCATGGTGGGTGGATTGTCACAGTCATGGTGGGTGAATTGTCACAGTCATGGTGGATGGACTGTCACTGTCATGGTGGGCGGATTGTCACAGTCATGGTGGGTGGATTGTCACAGTCATGGTGGGTAGATTGTCACAGTCATGGTGGGTGGATTGTCACAGTCATGGTGGTGGATTGTCACAGTCATGGTGGGTGGATTTTCTGTCATGGTGGGTGAATTGTCACAGTCATGGTTGGTGGATTATCACTGTCATGGTGGGTGGATTGTCTGTCATGGTGGGTGAATTGTCACAGCCATGGTGGTGGATTGTCACTGTCATGGTGGGTGGACTGTCTGTCATGGTGGGTGAATTGTCAGTCATGGTGGGCAGATTGTGACAGTCATGGTGGGCAGATTGTCAGTCATGGTGGGTGGATTGTCACAGTCATGGTGGGTGGATTGTCACAGTCATGGTGGGCGGATCAGTCATGGTGGGCGGATTGTCATAGTCATGGTGGGCAGATTGTCACAGTCATGGTGGGTAAATTGTAAAAGTCATGGTGGTGGTTTTGCCTGTCATGGTGGGTGGATTGTCACAGTCATGGTGAGTGGATTATCAGTGTCATGGTGGGTGGTTTGTCTGTCATGGTGGGTGGATTGTCACAGTCATGGTGGGT
>CM065725.1:6652189-6657189 GCA_033310375.1 Conus canariensis | reverse complement strand
AAAAGCTGCTCTCTCAAAAACATTATGTGGTGTGTGTGTGTGTGTGTGTGTGTGTGTGTGTGTGTGTATGTGTGTGTGTGTGTGTGTGTGTGTGTGTGTGTATGTGTGTGGTGTGGTATGGTATGGTGTGGTGTGGAGTGGTGTGTGTGTGTGCATGTGCATGAAACAACAACATTAATCATGTTTGTGTGACTTGTAATAGTATTTTAGACTAATATTGCATGCCTGTGTAACTTTTATGTACATCTGATATAGTTGTCTTCATTCAAGTTCAGACATTCAACCTTTAGTTTCTTTTAAACAATGTAACAGAATCAAGCACACACACACACACACACACACACACACACACACACACACACACACCCACACCACACCACACGCCACACCACAAACACACACACTACAAACACACACACACACACACACACACACACACACACACACACACACACACACTACACACACACACACACACTACACACTACACACACACACACATACACACACCACACCACCACCCCACCCCACCACACTACACCACACCACACACAAACCATCAGTTCCTATCATCCTGTCCCAAATTACTTTCATTTTTGTCCTGACAAACAAACATGTTATTTGGTGAAGAAATGACCAACAAAAAAAGACATTAATTGGTGAAGAAAATGTTACAAAGAAGGCCAACAGA
Source organism: Conus canariensis (assembly GCA_033310375.1). NCBI lineage: Eukaryota > Metazoa > Mollusca > Gastropoda > Neogastropoda > Conidae > Conus > Conus canariensis. The sequence goes on along the minus strand of CM065725.1, from coordinate 6,656,498 downwards.
TCAGACAGAAACAGTGGGTGTGTGATTGCCAGCTCCGTCAGTAGTGCAGACTGCCCAACCCCCAACAACAAACAAACTATCACCATCATCAGCAGGTACCTTCAGGGCACTGGACACTGAGGCTTACACCCCCACACCTGATGAACACAGACATCAACCATACAGACAGGCACTGCCAAACCCTTCTGCAGCACAGACATCAACCATACAGACAGGCACTGCCAAACCCTTCGGCAGCACAGACATCAACCATACAGACAGGCACTGCCGAACCCTTTGGCAGCACAGACATCAACCATACAGACAGGCACTGCCAAACCGTTCGGCAGCACAGACATCAACCATACAGACAGGCACTGCCGAACCCTTTGGCAGCACAGACATCAACCATACAGACAGGCACTGCCAAATGCTTCTGCAGCACAGACATCAACCATACAGACAGGCACTGCCAAATGCTTCTGCAGCACAGACATCAACCATACAGACAGGCACTGCCAAACCCTTTGGCAGCACAGACATCAACCATACAGACAGGCACTGCCAAACCCTTCGGCAGCACAGACATCAACCATACAGACAGGCACTGCCAAATGCTTCTGCAGCACAGACATCAACCATACAGACAGGCACTGCCAAATGCTTCTGCAGCACAGACATCAACCATACAGACAGGCACTGCCAAACCCTTCGGCAGCACAGACATCAACCATACAGACAGGCACTGCCAAACCCTTCGGCAGCACAGACATCAACCATACAGACAGGCACTCCCAAATGCTTCTGCAGCACAGACATCAACCATACAGACAGGCACTCCCAAATGCTTCTGCAGCATAGACATCAACCATACAGACAGGCACTCCCAAATGCTTCTGCAGCATAGACATCAACCATACAGACAGGCACTCCCAAATGCTTCTGCAGCATAGACATCAACCATACAGACAGCACTCCCAAATGCTTCTGCAGCATAGACATCAACCATACAGACAGGCACTGCCAAACCCTTCGGCAGCACAGACATCAACCATACAGACAGGCACTCCCAAATGCTTCTGCAGCATAGACTGGCTGAGGTAACGGTGGAGGGGGAGGTGGAAGAATAGAAGACGTAGTGAGAGATTGAGAAAAGTGAATGAGAGAAAGAGAGATGGAGAGAGCTGGAGAGAGAAAGACAGAAAGAGAGAGGGAGAGACAGAGGCAGAGAGAAAGGGAAAAAGAGAGAGACAGAGAGAGAGAGAGAGGGAGAGACAGAGGCAGAGAGAAAGAGAGACAGACAGACAGACAGAAAGAGATGAGACCGACAGGGAGAAAGATAGATAAAGAGAGAGAGACTGAGACAGACACACACACAGAGACAGACACAAGTACAGAGAAACACAGAGTCAGAGAGAGAGAGAGAAATACAGAGAGAAGGGTTCTAGCTAGAAATGTTCAAGTTCAGTTGTTTGACGGAACAGCCTCAATACTGTAAGTCATTTTGAGCATTTCAGTCTTCAACACATAATGAGAATAAGGGATTTACTTCAAATACAGAGTTAATGCATTATCAAACACTTTATTTCTAGTTCCCTCTTACACACAGACCAACCCACATCATGTCAATTATTTATTTTCTTGTTTGCTTGACTGGTTTCCAATCCTTCCTTTTCTCCTGAAAATTAAAGCATGAAAATGAAAATTTGGAAACACGATACGGAATGTTAGGAATTCAGAAGGGAATCCACTTGCTCACATCTCTGATGAATGTACTCAGGCACTGCCAACCTGTTCCTAAAACTTTTAGCTCACGGGTGGATTGGACATCAACTTTTTCCGCATTTTGAATATAGTCACAGCCATTCACCCAGGGCTGACATTTAATTGAATCCCTGGAGAAAGTGACGGAGAGAGAGAGAGAGACAGAGAGAGACACAGAGAGAGAGAGAGAGAGAGATAGAGAGAGAGAGAGAGAGAGAAAAATTATATGGGTGCAACAGAGATTTAGGGATGGAGATGTAGAAGTAGAGTGAAAGAGACAACAACAACAACAACAAAAGACAGATTGAGAGGGCAAGAGAGAAAATGGTAGAGAGTCAGACCAACAGACAAGCAGAGGCAGCCACATATAAGAAACAAGATGCAAAGCATATAAACGTACTCCCAGTTTATCTTGAATACAAGTACTTTCTGAGATATTCCATAAAGAAGAAAAACCGTTTTGGGCTGTTATAGCCGTTAGTAACAGCCATTCTGGTAAAATAAAACATCAGGCATCATCCGTGACCCATAATGAACATACGTACAAATTTTCAGAAAGATCGGCCCAGAAGTTTTGTCTGGAGCGAGTGGAACACATTTTGACCATGGACAGACACACAGACAGACACACAGACAGACAGCATTTCTTCATTCCCATTGTAAAATACTCCCTGTTCTGTAAGAACTGGGAGTACAAAAAAAAAATAATACACAGACAGACTGGCAGAGGCAGCCAGATATACAAAAAAACAATAGTAGACACAGACAGACAGGCAGAGGCAGCCAGATATAAGAAAAGAAAAACAATAATAGACACAGACAGACAGGTAGAGGCAACCAGATATAGAAAAAAAAAAACAATAAGATACAGACAGACAGGTAGAGGCAGCTAGATATAAGAAGGAAAAAAAAAAACAATAATAGAAACTGACAGGTTGAGGCCACCAAACATAAAACCCAGAAGAAATTATAAAAAAAAACAATGTGGGAGATATGGACTGGGAAACTGGGGCAAGAGACAAAGAGACAGAGATCATAATTATCATCACGGAAACAAAGGCCCTCAACCTGACCAAGCCTTAGAATACAAAAAAAACAAACAAAAAAAACCACGAATCCGATGACCCACCACCCTCGGTGAGAACAACACTTTCTACGATTCTGATCCCAGCGCTATTCAGCCAGCCTGAGGGAGCCGAACACAAGAGTGCGGTGACTTCAGGAGATGTACACAAAGGGGCCAGACTCAAAGGGCCAAGACATTTGGCCGCCGGCCAACCAGCGATCCCTAGCACAATGGGTGGCCTGTCTGTTCCCCTTGCCACCTTTCACTTGTTGCATGGCAGATGCCAATGTCTCCTGGCTGGCTTCAATGGCGGGGCGTGCACTGCCGGGGTTTGGTGAGGGTGAGCACTGCTGATCCCTTCTGTTCAGTTACAAATCTACTTCTCTTGCTCTTTGACCCATGTGTTAGCATATGCATGCACGCCAACGCATGCACCACACACACACACACACACACACACACACACACACACACACACACACACATACAGTACATGCATGCACACAAACACACACATAAACACATACACACACTACAGTAACACACACACACACACACACACACACACACACACACACACACACACACACACACACATACAGTACATGCATGCACACAAACACACACATAAACACATACACACACTACAGTACACACATGTATACACACAGACACACACAGAGAAGGTTGTCCCATGTATGACTTGCCTCAGAAGTGAAAGGTTTTACCCAAGTAAACAAACTCTTATATTGTGAACCTTATTCCACTGAGATCATGATCCCAGCAATCTTAGTGATCCTTGTCTCTGTTTTCATTTCTCTAATCTTTTGGTTAGCAAGCCATGATCAGTGAAAGTGGCGAGTCTGGACAATTCTAGGTTTGTGGAAGAAAAATGGATCCCTCAGCATTTTGGGGCATTATTTTGGTTCATGGAAAGGAGAACGACCACATGAAAACTCTTCTGTCATAAAAATCAATTAGTGACCAACTGACAAACTCTCCTGTGATGGGATCTAAACTTGCATTTTTGGACTTGTAATTAAACATTTTCATTCAGTACAGCTGAAACACTCATGTCCACAATGCAATGAAAATGAACAAATAAAATTTCAGACAATGAGACTGTTAAAACTGATTCCACAGCCTTCTTGAAACCATTGCCAGCTCAGATGGCCTAATAATTTACCTCTGTCAAAGCACCAGTGGGCAGAATTGTGCAAGTTGTGTTCCCTTCCTTGAGAACAGATTGTTTAAACTTCAATTCACATTCAGCCTGTTTCTTGTCAGAATCTCTGCAAACTGGACCATGGATTGCATGCCTCAGCTGAAAGAGAAACTGTGGTTTGTCAGCAGTTCAGAAATAAGACAGTTCACAATCAAGATTCCCTGACCAACGCTTCTTCAAATACAGAACAGTCTATGTCAAGGAGCCAACAGCAGCAAAAGTGTTGGCCCTGGCAACATTCTGAAGGAAAATCCACTGTGATGGCTAAACACAAA
>CM065725.1:6642189-6647189 GCA_033310375.1 Conus canariensis | reverse complement strand
TGTGTGTGTGTGTGTGATGTGTGTGTGCGTGTGTGTAAGCATGTGTGTGTGTGTGTGTGTGTGTGTGTGTGTGTGTGTGTGTGTGTGTATGTGTGTGTGTCTGTCTGTGTGTGTGTGTCTGTGTCTGTGTGTGTGTGTATGAGTATATGTGCATGAACATTTATATACATGTATATTACTGTGTGTTTCTATGTGCGTATGTGTGTGGGACAGACAGACGGACAAAACGAGAGAGAGCACAAGTGAAGTAAACATAAAATGCAAGGCTCACCAAGTTGTACACCATTGTGAAACCCATAAACTCACATTGATCAGAATGCACAGAAACATAAAGACGATGGCAATAAAACGCCAAAGAACATGTAGGTCAACGCAATGAAAATCCTCCCAAATGTGACGACATTACATCTAAATCTTCAGCTGAATGTGAACTTAAATGCAGTTCTCTTGTGGCCAACAAAGGGCTTCCCAGAGAGGAGAGAGAGAGAGAGAGAGACAGAGAGACAGAGAGACAGACAGACAGAGACAGAGAGCGAGAGAGAGAAAGAGAGGAAATAAAAAAGAAAGAAAAGGAGAGAGTGAGATGAGTCTCCCCCTCCTAAATCAGTTTGTAGGTGGGTGAACTGGTTAAATCGTGCGTGTCAGTCTGCTCAAAATGAATCCGATCCCGTTCCAACCGACTCTACCCTCAGATACCCTGGAATGGGTACAGTCCTATATTCTTTGAAACTGGGAATGGGAGGTGAAAGTAGTCAAAGTATTCAACAACAACAAAAAGAGGGAGCCCTGAAATGAAGGCCCACAAGCTTGCAAAATCTACACTTCAGCACACAGATACTGTGGGAGAGTGTGTGTCCATGTGTATGTGCATGCTTGCATGTGAATGGTCAAATGTCCGCAATCGCCCCTGTCTCCTGCACGCTGGAAAGGCTTCCATCTGCTGGAAAGGCTTCCATCTGTTGGAAAGGCTTCCATCTGCTGGAAAGGCTTCCATCTGCTGGAAAACCTTGATTCCCATTCATCCACACATCAAATTTCATCTCTCATTTGATGCAGCTGATTCTTAAAGAAGGGATCTTTCGGTTTTAGCTTTCATGGTCAGTCTCTCCCAAAAAAAGAGAAAGAGAGAGAGAGAGGGGGTGGGGGGGGGGGAGAAAGATTGAGAGAATGAGACAGACAGACAGACAGAGACAGACAGTGAGAAAGAGAGGAGAGAGAGGAGAGAGAGAGAGAGAGAGAGAGAGAGAGAGAGAGAGAGAGAGAGAGAGAGAGAGAAGGAGGGAGGGAGGAAGAAACAGACAGAGACAGTCAGACAAACAGGCAGAGAGAGACACACACACATAGAAAGAGAAAGAGACAGACAGACAGACTGACAGACAGAGAGAAAGAGAAAGACAGACAGACAGAGAGTGAGAGAGAGTGAGAGAAAGGGACAGACAGAGACAGACAGCAGAAAGAGAGAGAGAGAGAGAGACAGAGAGAAAGAGAGAGAGAGAGAGACAGAGAGAGAGAGAGAGAGAGAGAGGGAGGGAGACAGAGAGAGATAGACAGACAGACTGAGGGTGAGACAGACAGAGAGACAGAACAAGCTCGATCTCAAATTTTTCTGATTACATACAAACTGGTTTAACCAACAGAAAGACGAATCATTAAAGCAGATGAAAAAACCCACACACACACACACAAAGAACAGAGTGAAAGAATGACATTCTCCTATAATCTAAACAATTTTGTCCACGCACACTAACTACTGATACTAAAGCATCCTCGCTTTGCTTAAGAAGAAACACACTATGTTTTACCTGTGAAGCGTGCACAACAAAGTAACATAAATGGAGCGAACTCCTCATGGCTGCTGTGCGTGAAAGCTCTCAACACGTGTAGCATCAAGTGCACCAGCAAAACTGCAGGTCTTGACTGATGGTTGGATCTTCCTCACTGGCTGTGGGGGTGGGAGGGTGGGGGGGCTGCCGTCACATAAATGCTAATGTTTGGATCGGTATCAACAGCTTTAGTACAGTGATCAGGATCATGTTTGTGGGTTCACACCACATCAGAGGCATGTCTTTGTAAGGATTTTTCACCCTCAGAACACAAAATTCTTCAAAACTTTCTGCACATACATCCTCAGCCAGTGTCACACTGTGCAGAGCAAAGAAGATGGTTGCTATGGCGGTGATGTTGGACACAAACGACATTTTCTCTGTGCATGTTCTGTGCCTGGCTGCTTGCAGTCTTCTTGTCCTCAATTCTGACGCCAGCAGCAAAACTGTCCCCTGTGGTGACGACACACAGTATAGGAACACCATAGGAAAGTAAGAAAACATGGAGACAGAATCCTAAACGGTCCAACACAAAGATTCATCAGGCTCAAAAGGCAGCAAGACACTCACCTCCATGAGCGGTTCTTGATGATGTCGACGTCAGAGAAGCCTCCCTGCTTTGACGACTCTGACACCTGAAATTAGACATACCATGAAAAAATGGATCACAATTCCTCTAACAGCACGGCAGCACAGCATGGCCAAGGGGTGGGGGGAGCGGGGTGGCTGCCATCACATAAATGCTAATGTTTGGATTGGTATCAACACCTTTTAGTACAGTGATCAGGATCATGTTTGTGGGTTCACACCACATCAGAGGCATGTATTTGTAAGGATTTTTCACCTCTGGGTGGCTTTTAGTAAGAGTTACTTAGTGTGCTACAGACTCAAAGAGAAAAGACAAGAACCACACAGCTGAGACTCATCCACTTGATGGGTGTCTCCATGACTGCTGCTCAAGTTTCCAGCCCTGTTACAGGTGCCAATGCCTCTCAGATATTACAAATGTAAGTTCAGAACAGGGCCCTGTCATGCTGTCTCAGACAGAAATGGAACCCACTGTCCCCGTCGATCACCTTTACCCACAGAGAAGGTTCGTGTTCTGCCGCCCTTCATGCGCCTGTGTTGCTACGACCTCAGCTTCACTTCATACTCCACTTCCATGACTGTGGTGAATCCCAAGTCCTCAACATCAGTGAGTTCAAGGCTATGGATGACGGATGGATATCATGGTGCCCTCTGATCGCCCCCCTACAACTCCTTTGCTAAGCAGCACCGACGTCAATGGAGGAGGGGTGGGGGAGGGGGCTACGGAGATGATTGTCCAACACATGTTGGATCACAACAGGCAACACAGAACACAGTCAGTGACCCCCACAGGTCTATAAGAGATGATGTCCAGCCTATGCTGGACCACAACAGGCACCCCCTGACACATCCAGTCACACATCGCCGAAGGTGGACGGCCTCAAGACGACCCAGGTGTAAACTGCTTCCTGCAGGATGCCGGAGCAGAGATTGTGCAACAGGACAGTCCTGTGTGTGGCTGTGAACAGGGAAACCCAGTGTGGGACGACACCACTGCCAGGGCTGAGAAACTGAAACGGCACAAACAAGAGAGTACAGACGTGCTTGCGGAACAGAGAGAAAAAAAACCCCAGGAAACAAAGCCTGCTGTGGTATGAATGAAGCAAGGGAAGGAAGCAGTAAACCAGCCAGGCTTTTCAAAAGGAAAGAAAAGACAGGAGGATTTTGTCAGAGCTTCGTCTTTGACCCTTTCTCCTCTCCATCTTTCCACTGGCTGACCATTTTGTTGCTAAGGGGAAGGCTCTTCTCTCTGAGGTCCTGGAGTAACTTTTCACCTGGAAATAGAGTCACAGAGAAAAAGAGACAGAGACAGAGACAGACAGAGAGCGAGAGCGAGAGAGAGACAGAGACAGAAAGAGAGAGAGAGAGACAGAGACAGACAGAGTCAGAGAGAGACAGAGACAGAAAGTGAGAGAGAGAGACAGAGAGAGTAAGAAAGAGACACAGAGAGACAGAGAGAGAGAGAGAGAGAGAGAGAGAGGGTGGGAACAGGCCCAAGTACAAAAGAGAGAAGCAAAAATCATTGTCAGGCTCACTTTCTAAACATTCCTTCCTCTCAGGACTTTGATGACAACATATCCATCCAAATTCCACTCAAAATAAAAAAAAGATCTCTGATGATTAACTCCTTTTTTCTCCACATATCCAGATGCAACAGGAGTGGAAGATAATCGCTGCAGTCTACAGAGCAATAGTTGATAGTTTAACAATACTCAGGGCTCTACAAAGCAACGGTTGATAGTTTAACAATACTCTTGGGTCTACAGAGCAATGGTAGATAGTTTAAAAATTCTCAGGAGTCTACAAAGCAATGGTTGATAGTTTAACAATACTCTTGGGGTGTACAGAGCAATGGTTGATAGTTTAACAATGCTCAGCGGTCTACAGAGCAATCGTTGATAGTTTAACAATGCTCAGGGTCTACAGAGCAATGGTTGATAGTTTAACAATGCTCAGGGTCTACAGACTGATGGTTGATAGTTTAACAATGCTCAGCGGTCTACAGACCAATGGTTGATAGTTTAACAATGCTCAGCGGTCTACAGACCAACGGTTGATAGTTTAACAATGCTCAGCGGTCTACAGACCAATGGTTGATACTGATAGTTTAACAATGCTCAGCGGTCTACAGACCAATGGTTGATAGTTTAGAAATATTCCTAATGGGAAGCTATTTTAGTTCTCTTTTTTCAATCCCTTATCTGGTATTTTCTCATGAAATCTGATCCATCCACCCATTTCAGTCAACGTTTCCTGTTAGCGGTTCAATCAAAAAGGTGAGGGGGAGAGACAGAGACAAGGAGAGACAGGAGGGAAGAGAGAGAGACAGACAGTCAGACAGACATTTAAACAGAAAAAAGAGAGAGAGAGACAGACAGAGACAGAGAGAGGAGAGAGAGAGAGAGAGAGAGAGAGAGAGAGAGAGAGAGAGAGAGGAGACTGATGAGAGACAGACCGAGAGACTGATAAGAAAGAGAGAGAGGTGTAAGAGAGAGAATGATGAGAGAGAGAGTGGTGTGTGTGTGTGTGTTTGTGTGTGTGTGTGTGAGAGAGAGAGAGAGAGAGAGAGTCAGAGACAAGAGAGAAGAG
>CM065725.1:6619689-6637189 GCA_033310375.1 Conus canariensis | reverse complement strand
TCTCTCCATACTTCCAGACATACTCAGAAGAAAGATCTTAAGTCCAAAAAACACAAAAGGTATTTCCATACATTCAGTGCAACCTCCTCATAAAGACTCTGCAAACAAATCCTTTTCATTAACCCTCCCCTGCATTCGAAACTATGGAAATGGCCTAAGCAGGAAGCTTCACTCACACTGGACATGTGCACAAGCCTGAACTTAATGCATGGCGCATGCACAAGTCTGAGCTGCCTGATGGAAAAAAAAGGAAAGTACTGACAGGACTGACTGATAGGAAGTGGGCTGTGGCAGGCTGCAACAGGCATAGATCAATGCCAGGGATTTCTGATCAGCAGGCCATGGCGGGATGACATGTAAAAGGGTTAAAGACACTGCTTTTCTTGAACATTTCTTGTCACCACTGTTCGCACTGGATGTAGGCCTCCACATGTGACACTCGTATCTACAGTATCCCCACTGTTCACACTGGATGTAGGCCTCCACATGTGACACTCGTATCCACAGTATCCCCACTGTTCACACTGGATGTAGGCCTCCACATGTGACACTCGTATCTACAGTATCCCCACTGTTCGCACTGGATGTAGGCCTCCACATGTGACACTCGTATCCACAGTATCCCCACTGTTCACACTGGATGTAGGCCTCCACATGTGACACTCGTATCTACAGTATCCCCACTGTTCACACTGGATGTAGGCCTCCACATGTGACACTCGTATCTACAGTATCCCCACTGTTCACACTGGATGTAGGCCTCCACATGTGACACTCGTATCTACAGTATCCCCACTGTTCACACTGGATGTAGGCCTCCACATGTGACACTCGTATCCACAGTATCCCCACTGTTCACACTGGATGTAGGCCTCCACATGTGACACTCGTATCTACAGTATCCCCACTGTTCACACTGGATGTAGGCCTCCACATGTGACACTCGTATCTACAGTATCCCCACTGTTCACACTGGATGTAGGCCTCCACATGTGACACTCGTATCCACAGTATCCCCACTGTTCACACTGGATGTAGGCCTCCACATGTGACACTCGTATCCACAGTATCCCCACTGTTCACACTGGATGTAGGCCTCCACATGTGACACTCGTATCTACAGTATCCCCACTGTTCACACTGGATGTAGGCCTCCACATGTGACACTCGTATCCACAGTATCCCCACTGTTCACACTGGATGTAGGCCTCCACATGTGACACTCGTATCTACAGTATCCCCACTGTTCACACTGGATGTAGGCCTCCACATGTGACACTCGTATCCACAGTATCCCCACTGTTCACACTGGATGTAGGCCTCCACATGTGACACTCGTATCCACAGTATCCCCACTGTTCGCACTGGATGTAGGCCTCCACATGTGACACTCGTATCTACAGTATCCCCACTGTTCACACTGGATGTAGGCCTCCACATGTGACACTCGTATCCACAGTATCCCCACTGTTCCACTGGATGTAGGCCTCCACATGTGACACTCGTATCCACAGTATCCCCACTGTTCGCACTGGATGTAGGCCTCCACATGTGACACTCGTATCTACAGTATCCCCACTGTTCGCACTAAAACCTTTGGTCAATGTTCCTTTGCCTATCAAGCTCCAACTACCTGGAATCAATTGCCTCGCTCTCTCAGATACTCACCCTCACTGCCCACATTCAAGCGCCTTCTCAAAACTCATCTGTTTCCTAGGTAACTTCGTCTTCCCTGTGACCCGACGTTTGCAATGTGTGATGCGAGTGTCTGCTTTGTGTGCGTTCGTGTCTGTGTGAGTGTGTGTTTGCGTGTATGCATGCTTGTGAGTTTGTGTCCTTGCTTTGGATTTCGATGCCTTTTTCTCATGTATGATTGTTATATATTGTGTGATTTGATGTCTGTTGTGATATTGTAAACGCCTAGGGCATTCAATTGATTAGGCGTCATAAATGGTCATAATAATAATAATAAGGACAACCTTTAGATATCCGCTCTTTGAAGGCTTTCTGGGCAGACAGTCTCAAGAAGTTCCTCAGTTCTGGCAATATCCAGTGACCTGACCAATGATTATTCTCTGGTATTCGCAGGATTTCCTTCTTTTGTTCTGTATTTTGCATCACGAGATACCATGCTTAGAGATACCATACCCTGCCCTTTTTCACATTCTCAAATAAGTCTGAACTTTGACCATGAATCCATATTGTTCCAACCAAAAGCTGAGCTTGGTATACATCCTCTCAGGCCTATGCTTCAATTAGCCTGTTTGCCTCCCTGTCACCAATACAGCAACATGAATCAGGCAAAGAAAGTGCATTTCAGATCACCACCACTACCAACAAATGTTTGTAGACATAAAAAAAAACCCACCCAACTGTGGAAGCCTTTCCACAGTGATACATATTTGGTGGAGATAACCGATCTCTAGTTCTTTTCAGTTTCATTTTGTATTGTCCTTGAGCTGAAACCCATATAGATTCAGAAAAAGTTATGAACAACAAATCTTCAACAAAGTTCAATAAGGTGCTTTGAAGAAACCTGAAGACCAGCAACACTTTACAACTCAAAACGACTGATAGTCTGCCTCAACATCATGCCTTGAACAGCCTGTTTACACATCCCATGAAGACCCCAGTATGGCAAAGAAGAAACGCGTGCTGGTTACTTGTGCCTTAAACATGCCTTCAGGAGAGATTTCCTTCCCTTATTCTGTGTTCCTCGGCTGGATGATTGAGGGTCACTGTGGGTGAGGTTTTCACACAGGTGATCATCTTCAACACACCATGAAGTAGGTAACCACACTCCACCTTCGGGGATGGGTGCAGAGCTGTGTGATACTGGATGATAGGATACAGGCAACTTCCAAATCGACAGACCTGACTTCTCATGATTGATCATGTACTGTGTTTCCAGTTGGTCAAGCCAAACCCTTGATGCACACTTCACTGTGTAACGAAATCACAACAACCCACTCCCAACTCACTCCCTCCCTCCACCCCGCCAACTCCATCTCACTCCTGGTGACAGCAATTTCCAACTGTATAAACTGACATAAGGTTCTATGACAGTGTGTGCTTTGATCACTACAAGACTCTAATGTCCAGGACTATGAAGTGCTCAACAAACATCCTCTTGTCCTTGGCTCTAGATGGCCACAAGTTGTCAAGTCTAACAATAAATGGTATGAACTCAAAGCAAGACAAGCTACAGGCACACCCATGTGGCGAGCCATCTACGTGAAGTGTATGACACGCCTTCCTGACCCTTGACCTTTGTTTTGGTAACAAACATGAACTGCATGATCAAACCACCTGACAGCTGAGCCTCCCAGAAACCACTTCAACACCACCATGGAGTGGACAGGCTGTCACTCTTCTTTGTTGACTTTTATGGAGAACCAGCTGGTTCAGGGGGAGAATCAACAGAGTTCCACACACAACGATATTCTATTCTGCTTTGACTAGTCCTGGTTTCATGTTTGAGCTGTAGATGTTACGGAAGTTATTTCTCTGCTCTTCCTGAGCTTTTCTGGTTAATCCCCATTATTTTTTTTTCTTGAACTTTGTGAGAGTAGCATAACAGGCGCTAGTTCAATGAACCGTCAACACCCTGGCATGCCTCCGTGACCTAAAATAATCAAGACAGTGCACAATATGTGACCTTTCTTCCAAAGATTTATCAACTCCCCCCCGATACCCTGCCTGCCATACTTTTCAAGAAGGCCTTGGTTTAGGACAGGTGACACTGAGGTCTATTTGACCCTGCTCTGATCCCAGCAGAACAACATCCTACGATGGACAGCAAAAACAGCAAAGGTCACGTTGGATGCCGGCAGAATTTGCACTCACAACATCTGACTGCCAACTTGGAGCCGCACCACTGAGCTAATCAGGCCTCCTACAAAGAAAGTCACTGAAGTGACAATTTGTCTTCATCAAAAGCTGACACTGGCTAGCTGTAAGGAGAGTCCCTGCGGACTGCCAGTGCCAACTCTGCAACAGAACAAACTTGTCGTGAGGTTGGGTGCATGGAGCTGGATAGAGAACAATTCCACCTGGGTGACAAAAAAGATGACAGGTAGCTGAACACAACGACAAAGCTCTCACACAACCCTGTAACTAGCGACACAAAGGGCAAAGACTTTCTACCGCAAAGACAGTTGAATGGGACCCAAAGGCAGACAACTCTGACAATAACGAAGAGAGGCAAACTTCAAAGAAAAAGGGCAGTGTCAAAGACTGCAACAGGACAGAGGAAATTACTCGCAGACGATTTTTTTTTCTTGAAGGCAGTAATGAATTTCCCCTACTCCCCTTTCCAAAAGGGTGGATGTGGTAGGTGTAGAGAAAGAATCTCCAGGGTGGGTAAAATACAGCAGAATGAAATGAAATAAAGGACAATAGCCTCCCCATGTGTAATCCTATGGCTTTCAGACCTTCACAGTGTCCATTTCCTCTCCTTTAATACTCTGTGTGTGTGTGTGTGTGTGTGTGTGTGTGTGTGTGTGTGTGTGTGTGTGTGTGTGTGTGTATTTGCATGTGTGTGTGTGTGCGTGTCCATGTGTGTGTGTGTGTGTGTGTGTGTGTGTGTGTGTGTGTGTGTATTTGCATGTGTGTGTGTGTGTGTGCGTGCACGCATGCGCATGCATGTGTGCATGCATGCATGCATGCATGTACTCACACGCACATGAAGAGCATGCATGCAAGCATGCATGTGTGCAAGCATACATGTGTTTCTATGTTTGTGTGTGTGTATGTGTGCGTGCATTCATGCACACATGAATGTGCGCCCATGCTTCACGCGTACATGTGTCAAGTCAAGTCAAAATCATCTTTATTGAAGGTTGAAGAATAGGCTGTTTGTAAGTGTGTGTTTCTGTGTGCGTTCGTTTCTCCGAGTGTGTGTATGTTTCTCTAACTGCATAGGTATACCCGCACATTTAAGAGTTCCCACAGTGTGTATTAGCTGTAGGGGCAGTAAACTGTGAGAGATTCACTGTCTAGGACATAGCATGATGGAGAGTGGAGCGCATCCCTGTCCTTCTGCTGGTTTTAGACTTCTCTGAACTGAATCAGGAACCCGATTAATGCTGGGTGGACAGAAAGGGTTCTCAAGCCAAAAAACCCCATGATTCCATGAGTGGCTCCAACTCATGACTGTCGGCTCCACAGACTAACACTCTAACCATTTGGTCACAAGCCCCTCTGGGAACATACCTATCCTTAACACTAAAACTGAAAGACACTCATGAAATGTGGCATTATGAAGATCAAAGATAACATACCATACCTTATCAAATGAAACACATCTTTTCTGCAAGTTTCTGTAATTAAAAATGTCTTGAATGCACTATATTTCATAAATGATGGGACAGACTTTATTTTCCATGACTCCGAGTCAAGGCTGCAAAAAAATTAAAACACACATTAAACTACAGCCTCCAGCCTCAACATCTTCTCATGACTATCGTCTTAGAGAAAAACAAACAGGAACAAAAGAAGGGGACTATTCTCACAGTTTTTTAACTGCCAAAAATTCTTGGTTCCACTTGACGTGGATGTTTTCAGCAAACACTCCAGGAAAGGTTTCAAGATGATTACTACAACAACCACACCAAACAAACAAAAACAGGGGTACAGAAATGCCAACAGAATGGTGAGAGGCATTTCTACACTTCACTGCAAAAGGAAACAGTTGTGGGTCCTACTTCCAAAATCAACACAGACCATTCCGACAATGACAATAAACTTTACAAGGAATTTAAAGCAAATCCGTTGGCTAAGATGGACAAACAAATTAATTAAAACAAAAAATACAACTTTTTTACCTTTTGTCTTGTAATTTGTTTGTCCATGTTTATTGGCAGATGAACTTTAAATTCCTTTTGAAATTTGTTTCAGTTTCCACCTATGGTTGTCTCACTTTGACACTAACGACTGTAACACTCATTTCATGTCGTCAGATCATATTTCCCGGACAGCATCGAAAAGAAACAATTATCATTCACCTTACTTCCGAATGAATTAGTCAAACCATAAAAGTAAGACACACATAATGTCATTTTCAATTCACACCACAATGCAGAATGGTTAATCCACTTTCAATGTTTCAATAAGAGAACCAACCAACCAACCACAATGCCAGGCTCTTTCAGTTCCAGTCCAAACTCACACAAACACCACCAAGGTCAAGTCCCCCTCTTCACAAACACATCCACCAGGAAAGCTCGCCTTAATCACTGTCCAAACAGGAGGGCGAACCTGTTCCAGTTTTCCTGGCAAGAGGCTAGAGCTCTCCTCCGCCAGCTGTCTCTTTCAGCCTTCCGCACTGAGCCCTCCTCGTTTGACCCTCTTCACACCACCACGGGAGTCCGTTGTTCCCGCGTCAAGAATTGCTCTTAAAACGGCAGCATTGGATTTTATATCATTGATCTGTTTTACAGCGCTGATCAATAGCACTTACTGCCCTCCTCTGGCAACGGGGCTGTGCTGTGAATCTGTTCAGCCCTACTCTAGATATGTCGGGGTGCTGGCAAGTGTCAGCTGTCACATTCCTGTTGTTAGAGCTTCACATTATCTTATTCTCTTTCTGGGAAATATTCTTTGTGCATACTGAAAAAGAGACAAGAAGAGCCACAGTACAGTTGTCCCTTTCTACTTTTGTTATCTGATTTTGAAACTATATTTAAGTTGTGCATTTGTTCAAATGAAGAGGTATCTAAAAAAACATGCGTGTGTTCATATGTGCATATGCAATGTGTGTGTGTGTGTGTGTGTGTGTGTGTGTGTGTGTGTGTGTGTGTGTGTGTGTGTGTTGACATGCGAGCATGTGCGTCTGCATGCATATCTCTTTACATGCATGTAGCGCATGCTTCCTTACATGCATGTATGCATGCATGGATATGTGCATGTATGCTTTGTGCTGTGTTTGTGTAACCATCCACGCACATACCTGTACCTATGATGCACACATTCAGGACTGCATACCACTGCCTGTGTGCATGTCACCCTGCATGGAGACGACGGAGTGTCTTACCAAAGCACCACACCACACACTCACACACACACACACACACACACACACACCTTCTTCACCAGCGCCTGCCCCAAGCCTCATCCATCTCCCATGTCACACCGCCCTCCTCTTCCTGGCCCCATTACCAGCACAACATCACCCGGCAGAAAAGAACTGTTTCCGCCACCACCTAATCAATTTGCCTGCGCTCATTGTCCCCAGCGGCATAATCAATTTGCCCGGGGGTCTCCAAGCCGACTTAATCAATCTGACTGCTCTCCCAGTTCAAGGTGGCATTTCATCCTGGGCTGCCCCCAAGACGGCCTTTGTTATGCAAAGAGATCCTTTGTTGGACCCTGGAAGCTGAACGTCATGTTGGAGGCCGTTAATCCGTTGTAGGAAACTGGCCCCCTTGCATTGTTCTTTTCTCTGTATGTATGTATGTACACACCAACAACTGTGGAGCACTGAGTACTGTTGGAATACTGCTCCTACTGTGCCAACAGCTTCCTTTCACTGTCCTTGTCTGTGTATGTATACATGTATGTACACACCAACAACTGTGGAGCACTGAGTGACTGTTGGAATACTGCTCCTACTGTGCCAACAGCTTCCTTTCACTGTCCTTGTCTGTGTATGTATACATGTATGTACACACCAACAACAGTGGCGCACAGTGTGACTGTTGGAATACTGCTCCTACTGTGCTAACAGCTTCCTTTCACTGTCCTTGTCTGTGTATGTATGTATGTACACACCAACAACAGTGGAGCACAGTGTGACTGTTGGAATACTGCTCCTACTGTGCTAACAGCTTCCTTTCACTGTCCTTGTCTGTGTATGTATACATGTATGTACACACCAACAACAGTGGCGCACAGTGTGACTGTTGGAATACTGCTCCTACTGTGCTAACAGCTTCCTTTCATTGTCCTTGTTTGTACATGTATGTATAAACCAACAACAGTGGAGCACAGTGAGAATGTAAGAATACTGCTCCTACTGTGCTAACAGTTCAGTTTCTATCCTAATACCAACTAATACAAAATTATGTGAAGTAGATTCATACTTTTTATTTTCTATGAAGAGGCCTGACTACTGGCCAAGGGCTGTTACGCCTTACCCGCCAATCATTGAAATGATGGGTTGTTTTTTTTTCATATGTTAATTTATTTTCACCATAAACTTGAATGCTCTAAGAGAGTTGCTCAAATTTCCTGATCAGATTTCCAGCAGGTGTCTGTGTCTCTCAGGCCTGGTTGATGCCCAGATATATTATGAAAGTAAGCGCAGAGTACAGCCCTGTCATGTGGTCTCTGACCAGAATGGAATCAGTAGCATTATGTTCATCATCATCATCATCATCATCATTGATCAGCATCAAGAAAAAGTTTCAAATTCTGTGGCCCTTTATGCCCTGCTCTCAGTTTTACACCCTTGGTAAGGTTCTGTAAGGGTCATCGGTGTTCAAAAATTCATGGGGACTCTCAGTGAATGGACATGATGACGTTCTCCTGAGGGAAAGTGCACTCATGACGACTCTGTAACTAAGCAATGATTGTCGTCAGTAGGGGGCTTGGTAGGTGATGTCATTTGTATGTTGGATCAGGGGCCGGAATAGCTCAGTGGTAGAGCACCGGACTTGTAATCCTGGGGTTGCGGGTTTGAAGCTCCGCCAAGCCATTTCGGTACAGGGGGATTTTTCCCTTGGAGTTAACATTGGTTCTGACTCCATTTCCCATGCAGTCCGAATGAGACTATAATAGGTTCCGTGTGTGCATGCACGCACAACACCTTGCACACATGTGGGGTCCCATTGCCGGCTTTCAGAGGGGAAGGCCAGTTTGGCTGATGGTGCGGATGACAGGTTGCACATGGCATGCATCTTCCCCGAAGCTGGAGTATGAGTGCCTTAATGGCAGGATAAAAAACAGTCATACACACAAAACTCCATTCTCTTTGTTGGACAGATGGGTTTAATACTTGCCTGTCTATACAGGGAGTGTCCGCAGGAGTATCGGCCTGTGTACACAGAAGAAGAAGAAGAGAAGTATGTTGGATCAGAACAGGTACCACTGAATACTAGCAGCGTTACTCGGCAGCAGTGCAGTGTCTCCTCTGGAGGGTTGTCTCAAGATTGCTTGATACTGACTTGCTCCTTGTGGACTACTAGTGCTGGAGATGTGTCGGGGACATGTCAGGCTGAGACCATGAACATGGAACTGGAATGAGGCGCTTGGGTGCAGTGCCACTGAAGTAGCACAGAAGTCGAGAGAGAGAGAAAAAAAAAGAAGAAGATGAAAAGAAAAAAAAACAAGAAAAAAAAAACATTTGCCTGAAAAACCTTATCATTCCAGTTGTAAGTGACACAATCTGTTAATCCCTGTTTGATTTGAAGCAGAACACTGTCAATGCAAAGACAGCTCTGGGTTTTCCCCAACACCACCACACCCATAATGGCATGACATGATCATCAAGCAAACATTGGAAACCCAATTATATTTGTTTTTAAAATGAACACCATACATCATTTCACATGCTCTAAAAGGGAGCTGATCTTCATACATACTGCATAGATACTACTTCCAGGCAAAACTTTAAATACATTTAGTTTATACTACTTCCAGGCAAAACTTTAAATACATTTATTTAGTTTTAGTAATTATATCAAGGGGATGTTTGTCAGCTTAAGCATAAATTAGACCATGATGTTCATGATAGCAGTCTCAGGCGCAAACATATGCTGCTTTTAAATAACTAAGGGATTTGGTATATGACTTCATACTTCAGAAGTATAAGTAAGTGGCTGGATCTGACAGTCAAGTCTTTTAAAAAGGAAATGAAGAAGGCTGGTTGCAGACAGTCCACAGCGGTTTCAAAATTATACAAAGAATGCCCTTCTTAGTTCTATGAGCCATTTCTTCTCTGCATAGGAACAGTACTGCTGGAGGAGAGAAAGGAGAAGCCAGTGGGGGGGGGGGGGGGGGGGGGGGAGAAGAGAAGAGAGAGAGGGGGAGAGAAAGAGAGTCATTGTATGTAACAATTTCTTTGCTAAGTGTGTGTTAGTGTTAGTGTGTGTGCGTGTGTTGTGTGTGTGTGTGTGTGTGTGTGGTGTGTTGTGTGTTTGTGTGTGTGTGTGTGTGTGTGTGTGTGTGTGACAGAGAGAGAATCACTGTATGTAAAAAAGAAAGGGGAAGGAGGTGAGTGTGTGAATGTGTACTTGACAGACAGACAGACAGACAGAGAGTCAGAAACAGAGAAACAGAATGAGATAAATTCTCTCATACAAAGCCATACACAC
Organism: Conus canariensis; assembly: GCA_033310375.1. Taxonomy (NCBI): domain Eukaryota; kingdom Metazoa; phylum Mollusca; class Gastropoda; order Neogastropoda; family Conidae; genus Conus; species Conus canariensis. Next base: position 6,626,876 of record CM065725.1, on the reverse strand, counting down.
TGTAATACATTCTCTCTCTCTCTCTCATTCTTTCCCGCTACTCCCCTGCCACACATACACATACACACACACACACACACACACAAACAACACACACACACACACACACACACACACACACACACACAGAGTCTCACACACACACACACACACACACACATACACACACACACTGAACCATACCCATTAAGCTACTATTTAAGAGGTTGTCTCATAAGTCAACAGTACCCCTTTTCCCATTACCGCTGACACTGAACCGAAGTATTTCATTGTCTTGTCTGCACCATCAGCACAATCATCTTGCTCCTTAGCTTTCCTGTCTTGTGTGATTTAAGTTAACTTTTGGAAGATGAATACTCATCATACTCAACTACTATAGTTCGCTTTATTATGAAGTATGAGTTGCCAAAGTTGAGTAGCATTAGTTTGCTCTTCATTTATTCATGTCGCCATCAAGTTTTGTAAACCAATTTTGCAATACTTTTTTTTAAATTGTACGATAATGAAATGGGATGAGAAAGACAAAACTGATGTTGTGGACTTCCATTCTGATCTGATACTGCATGATAAGGCTGTGCTCGACCAGGGAGTTTAGTTAGTGGAGTAAAAACTATTGGTGCAACACCGGCAGCCTGTACAATCAAATATTAACACAGCCAACTAAAGCAAATGACATTCATTTTCCCTCTTGGCAAAACACAAAGAAGAGATGAGAAAAAAATTTTGAAAACCAAAGACTGAATGCTTTGCTAATAAAAGAGACAAAGAGCCAGCTGCTATGGAAATGTAAGCAAGAACCACTGAAGACTTCCTAACAACCAAAGGATGCTACTATTTTTGGTACATGGGGACACAAATTATGGCTGAACCTTAGTCAGTAACCCAGTAACCCCTTACGACAACCTTTGTCTTGTTCATATAGAATTCTGATTAAATGAATGTTACACAAAAAGCTGAATTAGACACAATTAAGATTCTATAAACTTCATTTTTCTTTCAAATCTCTTAAACAAAAAGAAGCTGAATTAGACTTAAGATTGTATGAACTTCATCTTTCTTTCAAATCTCTGTCTCTTTCAATCATAAATAGCATGTATTTAAATATGTGTCATGCTATATGATTCAGCTGATTCTGTTAACTTCCTTGTGATTGGTAGGATGACAGTTTGGCGTTCATGTGTTCGTTGCATGGTCAGTTCAGCCACTCATCATTTAGTAGGTGAGGAGGTGAAAGGGAATGGTGTGGAAGAAACAGTGTGGCTATCTCTCATACTGATTTGAATAACACCTGCTGACAGGCACTGTAGTAAGCACAGCAGAAAGTAGAAACTGGATAACACAGCAGAAACTGGACAGCACACAAGAAGAGACCTTTCTTTACACTGTTATGGTATAGAACTTGCCTGAGAGATAATGCCACAAAAGAGGCTCATATCTGCCAGTTGATATCACACCCTTCTTTGTTTTACAAGTACATGGCAAAAACTGCCCAATGAAAACAGGCATATGCCAGTCTAGCAGAACCTCCCACTCTATGCTTCCTTTCATATACCCAACATCAACCATGGTGCAAAAAATATGCAAGCAACTGCAATGTTGGTCAGAAAACTTTAGCAACACTATCACGACAAATGCAGTTAGTGGATAAAGTTTAACTGTGTGGCTCCAGTCTTCTCATCTGAACCCATAGAGCATACTCAGCTTTAGGAATCAACCAGTAGCTGCTGGAAAGCCCCACAAATACATACCTCTGATGGGGCATGACTTCTCAGTCCATAGCCTATAACGCTGCTACCCATGTACTACACTGGCTTGTTCTACTTACATAAAAAGACCTATGACTAAACAGTGCAGTACAACCATGATCAATCCTCATCCTTACTGTTAAGATGGAAGCAAGAGTGATAAGCTGGAAGAGAATGACTGACAACTAGACAGGAGGTTGACTGGGACCAATCAGTGGCCTCAGCATGATGTTGATTCTTTAACAACTGCTGGCTGCTGTAATGAAAAACAAACAAACAAACAAAGACAGGGTTAGTTTTGGGGCCATTGTTCTACAAAACTCCCAAAGAGATGGCTCTGTCGGATGGAGCTAGGATAATTTTTCACCGAGAATGTTCCAGTTGCGAGGGAAGGGGGGGGGGGGGGGGGGGTACGTGAGGCTGGAATTCTACAGTAAGTATGTGCTCAAAGATTCACGTCATCTTTGGGTTTCGAATAGCTCGAGTTTTTGGCTCTTGATGATCTTGATCTTGATCTTGATCTATAGTCTATAAGGCCACATAGACGGATGTGCTGATAATGCTATTCATTGTGAACTTTGATGAAGATCGAGAGGTTGGCAGCACATTTATTTGGCACTATTTGTTCTCGATTTTTAATTGAATCTAACTCGTTCCCGAGTTTCAGTTTGACTGAAACGGCATCCTTGTGAGCATGACTGAACACCCCCCTTTGAAACCCGCGCTGTTTCCTCCCCCTTGGCCCTTACACCTCTTCACTTTCAACATGTTGTTCTACATACAGTAATCACTTACTGTTGCCGTGTCCTGGCAAAGTCGCCATTGTAAAACCGTCAAAGTGTTCGTCACGAGCGGAAACCTCAATACTTTTACCCCCATTCATTGCTGATGCTAACTTAAGTTTACAACTTTGTTGTCACTGACGCTCGTTCTCCAGTTCCGCCATCTCGTTCGGACTATGACGTCATGTATCTAAGTAAGCCGTGTCCACAGGCACACGACAGAGTGTGTCATCTCTACGAACGGCGGGTGCGCCCGGTCCTTCTTTCTCAACTCCGACCAGTTGTGTGTGCGCGCGCGCGCGCACACACACACACACACACACACACACACACACACACACACACACACACACACACACACACACACGGGGGGGGGGGGGGGGGGATCGTATACGTTTCGCATGGATGGTGGAGTTGTTTTTTTGTCGTTTTTTTTTTTGTTTGTTTTTTAATCAAAGATATGTCCAAACAATAATAAAACTAGAAATCAGAACTAAATCACTGATCTTTTTGACACATTTCCTTCAACAGCTTGAAGAATCATGCACCGAGTAACGGTCAGAACTGTACAAATTTGGAGTTAACTTCCGTAATATATTACATCTTTTTTTTTTTTAAACCCTGCACTCTCACAACTGAATTTCAAGGCAGAAAGGTCTACTACACATTCACTTTGAAATCAGATGAGATGGAAATCATAACAAAATTGAATACGTCGACGTGTGAATACACCCATTACCACATAGCGTGAAGGAAAAAAAAAAGGCATTAAGTTTGTTATAGGGATGGGACGTAGATGAAGTGATCAGACACAGTTTATTGTCAGTCCTTTACTGCTACCTATTTTAATGCCAGTGCTACTGTTGCTTACTATCACTGCTACTACCACTGCTACTGCTGCTGCCGCTGGTGTTGCTGCTGTTGCTAATAAAGCTATTACTAGTAGGGCCTACCACTACTTCTGCTGCTGCTGCAGCTGCTACTGTTTCTGCTGTTGCTTGCTGCTGCTGTTTGCTGCTGTTGTTCACTTCTACAACTACGTACTACGACAACAGCAACTGCTACTACTACTACTATTACTGTGCTGCTGTTGCTGCTTCTACTCCTTCTGCTACACCGTTTCTGCTACTTTTCCTGTCTGCAAGGAAGGGCTCTGTGACAAATTTGGTTGGACAGTCATCTGGAATAAAGCAACTAACTTGCCTAACTACTTCAGAACTTGGTGTGTGTGTGGTGTGTCATTTTCCTTGGTGGATATAATTACTTTGTAATCCATGAATGCTTTTAGAAGGGTCATTTGGCATCCTAATTCATTCACGACATCTGCTGAATCCATACGCTTCATTGTTGCTTTCAAGATGACTTTGAGTGGAAGCACAAACAATACTGCAGAAATTGGACAGCCCATTCCAATTCCTATTTCCAAACTGATCCAGTCTGTACACAACACCGAGGAACCTTTCTCTGGCTCCTTTTTTTTTTTTTTTTCTTCTTCATCATCTTCTTCTTCTTCAGCGTACGCAGGCTAATACTCCTGCAGATACCCCCTGTATAGGGAGTGGAGTTTTGTGTGTATGACCGTTTTTTTATCCCGCCATTAAGGCAGCCATACTCCAGCTTCGGGGAAGGTGCATGCTATGCATAACGTGTCATCCATACCAACGGCCAAACTGGCCTTCTCTTCCGAAAGTTGGTGATGGGATTTTACGTGTGTACAAGATGTTATGCGTGTGTTCACACACGGAACCTCGGTTTATAGTCTCATTCGAAGGACTTTTTTTTTCAAATCACTTCCAAATCATAGCTGCATGTTCTTCACAGCCAAACAGTCATGGGAGCCACTAAAGAACATTGGAACATTTCTCATACAGCAGATATTTCATCGGGTCCAGGCAATGGTTTGGCCCTTTGTGGTTGTTGTTGTGTTCATTGTTGTTGTTGTTGTTGTTGTTGTTGTTGTTTTCAATTACTTTCTTTACCTCAACTAGTGCTGGTGGCTCATCACTGAACAATTTCTCTGGTGTTGCAGACACACAAGCCAAGGTTTTATGTGATGCTTCGCTCTGAGGGTCGCAATACCTTTTGCTGAGATGCTGTTCCAGAGTTTCTTTGTCCGCTGTGAGCGTCCGTGGTGTAAGCTGCCCAACGAGCTCCCTGGAAAACTGTCAGAAGATTCTGAGGAAGCAGTTTGGGAGGTTCTTCGTTTTGCTCCTTCTCCTCCTTCCTGAATTTCTTTTCTGTGTGTAACTCTGTCTCACCCACTACAAAAGAAAAGAAAACTCTGTTTAAGTCTTTGCAGGTCATTGCCACATTGATGGAGGAACTGTTTGGCTGCACTTGTTTTCCCAAGAGTGCCCGTGGTCAAATGGTCAGAGCGTTTTTCGCTGGAGCTGACAGTCGTGAGTTCGAGCCATTCGTGTTGTCGGATTTTTTCGGCTTGAAAACCCTCTCTGTCCACCCAGCTAAGAAAAAGAGGTACCTGGTTCAGTTCAGGTAAGGTTAAAGGGGGTAGAAGGAAAGGAATGGGTCCCACTTTCCATAACACCGTACCCTTGATACAGTAAACCTATGACAGTTCATTGGCCCTACGGCCAGTTTTGTATGTAATCCTTTAACTTGCTTCCTCAACTAGTTATTTGTTCTAGAAATAATTTAAAACCGTGGCAGAAAAAAGCACCCACCTTTACTTACACACCCCAAAATATCCACAACCAACTCGAACAAAGAATCCAAAGAAGGGGCGAGTTTGAAGGACCGCATTATAATTCCTATTTGCATCCAAACACACGGCCACCCTCTTCCCCTTCCTGCCCCCACCCCACACACCATTTCCCACCCCATTCCCCTTTCTTCTTCCACATAGCCTACGAATGCACAGCCACATGACCAACTCCGCTACCCCCCCCCTCCCCCCTTACTTTTCCTCATCCCGGTCCCCCTACAAAGAAGACATCTGTACGAATACAACTGCATCAGCTTTCTCCTCGTCAGTTTTCGGTTTTCATACCTGTGGTCCCTCAGGTCTCTCTCTCTCTCTCTCTCGTTCAGTCGCGTCGCTGTGGGATTCGTGTCAGAGGGCACTAGTCTTCGCGCACTTTCTTTCCAGGATGTAATCTCTGTTGACATTATGTTTGTGTCTTCATTTATTTCAGAAAAACGAAACGTCCATCTCCGCCGGTGTACTCGTGACGTCATTTATTCCAAAAGGATCGAACAAGACCATAGAACTGAGACTGCAATTGAACGGATTTCGGAGACTGAAATCCTTTAAGAAAAAGAAATTTTCAGTTTGGCCAAAACCCGATTTTCAGAGTTTAAAAAAAAAAAAGAAGACAATATTGCAACACATTTTTGATTTAAAAAAAAAAAAAAAAAAAGCACTGGACAGCAATTTTTCCATCTGTAGAACGTTTACCATCAGGCGGTCTCCTTGACTTCCCTTCAGTACGACTGCTTTGAATTTTAAACACATCAACATTTTCGCTTCGAGAAGATGTTTCTTGAAATAACAAAAGCGCATAAATGTGTTTTGTAGTAGAACTACTGTTCATTCAACGAATATCCAGCTGACTGGTTAAAAACCTTATACCGGCATTTAACGCACAACACATCTGTTACAGAAAAGGGACAATGTATTAATTTTGAAAGAAAGAAATCAGAAGAAACGCCCCCTCCCCCTAACCTTCTCGCTCTTCCCCTTGAAAAAAAAAAAAGAAGAAGAAGAAGAAAAAGGGTAGTAGCCAGTCCACAAGAGAAACCCTACACTTTCAGGGTTACATTGAGTATTGTGATTTTCTCGAAACAGACAGTTTTAACAGACGACAAAATCCTATTTGGACTCTCAAATTAAATTGATCATATCCCCAGATTCTTCCCAAATTGCGTGGAACAGCAAAAACAAACAAACAAAACAAAACAAAACAAAAACGGAGACTTATACAGAAAACCAGTTGCTCGAAGTCTTAGTGTGGAACACAATGGGACCCATTTCATGGTCACGGACTAATAACAAACCGAGACAGCTGACAACGACATCCTGGTTATTGTGGTCAGTGGTGTTGCTGTCATCGTGGTGGTGGTTGTCGGTGAGGGCCCAGCAGGGACGGTATCAGGGCCAGGAGGTGTGGAGTCTTCTGAGGGACCACTATGGTGACCAGAACGGCAGCCTGATCGGGTTCAGTCTGCAGGTGTTCTTCTACGACAATGTGGACCTCCTGCACCGCAAGGTGAAGAACATGGAGTCGACTGGGCAACTGCACGATTGTAAGTGATTCGTTTGTTTGTTTGTAGGTTTGTTTGTTCGCTTTTGTTTGTATGCACTTCAAATGCTTTCTTCATTGATGCCCCCCTCTTCTTCCCCCAAATTACAGTGCTGTTCTCCCCCCCCCCTCCCCCCCGGCCCCCCCCCCCCCCTTTTTTTTTTTTCTTCTTCATTTTGTCACGTTAGTGGCACATACAACCAAAATACCAACACTTTCTGATCAGAACTCATTCTCCCTGTATTCAGTTATTGTTTGTTTGTATTTCGTATCTACTAAGGGAAGCAACAGTATACTTCCTGTGCTCTCTCTCTCTCTCTCTCTCTCTCTCTGTTGTTGTTGTTGTTGTCAGCACGCGCGCGCGCATGTGTGTGTGTGTGTGTGTGTGTGTGTGTGTGTGT
>CM065725.1:6607189-6612189 GCA_033310375.1 Conus canariensis | reverse complement strand
GTACAAACACGTTTTTCAGCTGGGCTGAGACCAAAGTTCTATTCACCGGGGGCTCTTGAGGACATGCTCTTCCAGAATGGTCCGTAGAAAGTCATGGAAGAAGTGGTTTGCAGTTGTCCTGCACTGGCGGCTGAAGTGGCGGGATGGTGAAGTTGAACAGGTTACAGTCAATGGTGGTGGCCTTCCACCGACCCCCCCCCCCCCCTTCACCAAACAAGTTCTTCTCAGGGTCACTGCATATGGGTCCACATGACCCAAGGGAATCAAATCGGACAGAGCCGCTCAAGCTGACCAACCCCCTGTCCGACTTGGTGGTCAAGGCCATCCGTCCACATCCGAGAAAGGGAGTGGGAAATGCACATCCGAGAAAGGGAGTGGGAAATGGGAATTGGACAGAGTCCTGGACCTCATAGGCTTTAGTGTTGAACCGCAGGGGGTCACTGGCCATTCCCATTCTTTTTCTTTCAGTGCTTCCCTTCAAACTTCGCCCTGAGGTAAAGAGGCGCACTCCTTTGTCTCTCTGCTGGTCTGAAGCGCATTCAGCGAGCTCTTCGTCAACCGAACCAGGTCCACGAGTGGTACAGGCCGTGATACAGTGTCCTTCGCCTGGTTTTGTATTCTTCCTCTTCATCATATTCGCCACGAGCCTGATCTGCCTCTTCATGGTCCCTTTTGGCATAGTGGGTCAACTATAATATCTCGAGCGACGTTATGCTGTTGCTTACTGAGCTGTGCCACTTTTTTCGTACCTCTCAAGCTCCTCATTCTGAACGCGTAAGAGTTCTGGCGTAGCTCTGTCATCTGCTTTTACAGTTCTTCATGTTCCTTGTCCTGAACTGACGAGAACGGTTTTGTGTATTGGACTCTGTCCCATCCTGGGGCTGACTGAACTCCACTTGGAGGTCTGGGTTGGACTAGTTCACGGTTTCAGACAGAGTCTGAGGCTGAACGGCAGTGTAGGTGGAAATTTTGCTCACCTACTGGTTCGTCTCAGTTTGAGGACAGGGTTAGCGCCCTTTCCTTGTGTCCCTCCGCTACAGTGGCGTAAATCTTTAGTGGAGTGTCCAGTTGTCACAATGCGCTAGGATGAGATGTGTATTTTTAGGGCTCTGTCTGCCTGCCTCCTCTCTTCTCTCTCCTCTCTCTCTCTCTCTCTCTCTCTCTCTCTCTCTCTCTCTCTCTCTCTCAAGATACATAGACAGATAGATAGATGGATGGATAGCTAGCTAGTTAGATAGATGGTTGGAACAATCATTGTGTGTGTGTGTGTGTGTGTGTGTGTGTGTGTGTGTGTGTGTGGCGCACGCATGTGTGTGTGTGTGTGTGTGTGTGTGTGTGTGTGTGTGTGTGCATGCGTGCGTGCGTGTGCCAGTTATTGAACATATCATGACGACAATTTACATTTGTCTAGTACCACCAGTGGTCCACGGAATGTGGGGAGGGTGGGGGAGGTGGTCGGCGTGCTCCGTGACGTGTGGTCAGGGCACAAGGTCAAGGTCACGTCAATGTGACGATCCCCCTCCCTCCGGTGGGGGTCAGTACTGTGCTGGTGACGGTGTCCAGGGTCAGCAGTGTCAGGCCGTGGGCTGTCGGTCAACTGGTGTGTGGTACCTCCTCTTCCTCCTTTCTCTTTCTCGTGGTGTACCCACTCCACACACACACCACACACACACACACACCACACACACACACAACACACACACACACACACACACACACACACACACACACACACACACACACACACAGTCACACACACACACACACACACACACACACACACACACACACACACACACACACACACGCGCGCGCGCGCACACACAACACACACACACACACACACACACACACACACACACACACACACACACACACACACACACACACACACACAACACACATACACACAATCTCACACACACGTACCTCTTTCTGTCTGTCAGTCTGTCTGTCTGTCTGTCTGTCTGTCTGTCTGTCTCTCTCTCTCTCTCTCTCTCTCTCTCTCTCTCTCTCTCTCTCTCTCTCTCTCTCACAAAAGCGTTCAGTCCTGTAATAAGTCAGGGCTCCGCAGCATCGAACAATGTACAGATATATGCCAGTAAAGCAATATGAATTTTCTTCACAATATCTATTCATTTATTTATAATCCGAGTCTATTTATCTACCTGTCTGTCTGTCTATCTACAAAACCTTGTAGATAGTTGTCAAGACATAACAAAACCTTCGCAGTGTTCAGGTTTAGCAGAAACTTTGTGATAATCTAAGCGGATCCTGGATCCAATGTTTGTTCCGGATCGACACCACAGATCCGCATCAAAATTTGACGGGTTGGTCTTTGGGCCACGTCCGTCGTCCCATCGAGTCTGGGTGTCAGACGCTGTTCTTTGCTGTTACATTCATGTTTGCTAATATGTTTACTTTCGCCAAGAAAGTTGTGTTGTAAGCTTGTCTGTTTCTGTGTTTGTTTATCTTTCAGTGAGCAAGATTACGCGAAACCCACTGAATCAGTTTCAACAAAACTTCGGTGAAAAATGGAACGTGAGCAAGGAAATAACTCGTCAATTTTTTGTGTTAATTTGCAATGAGGTTCCCATCAAAAAACGGATCTAGACTCCGTTCGGTCGAGGTGGAGGTGCGCACTCTGCCCAGGGACTGTCTAGTTACTGAATTAATTGATACTGTGTTTACTGTAGTCTCATGGCCTACCATCCAAGGTGCAATTCATGAAATTGTTCCTTTTTTTGATGATTAAATCACCAACTTAACCAATTTATGGAATAACCCACACGCAGCGATACCTCAGAAACAACAAAACTGATGTTCAAGTTACGTATTATTGCAGTACCACCAGTGGTCCACGGAATGTGGGGAGGGTGGGGGAGGTGGTCGGCGTGCTCCGTGACGTGTGGTCGGGGCACAAGGTCAAGGTCACGTCAGTGTGACAATCCCCCTCCCTCCGGTGGGGGTCAGTACTGTGCTGGTGACGGTGTCCAGGGTCAGCAATGTCAGGCCGTCGCCTGTCCACCCGGTGAGTTCTGTCCTCTCTCTCTCTCTCTCTCTCTCTCTCTCTCTCTCTCTCTCTCTCTCTCTCTCTCTCTCTCTCTCTCTCGTCCACCTGGTGAGTTCTGTCCTCTCTCTGTGTGTCTCTGTCTCTGTTTCCCCCTCTCTCTCTCTTTCTCTCTCTCTCTCTCACTTTCTCACTCTCCTCCCCCCCCCCCCCCTCTCTGTGTGATTATTTCGATAGTCTGTGAAACGTGAGACCTTTTTCGAAGAAAGGCACCTTTGGGTGTATCTTTTTCTTCTTCTCTTCTTGACTGTCTAAGAAGCGTGAAACACGGGTGTGATGACCTAGCTCTAAATCATTTTACTTCTTGAAGAACTGGCCATCGTCTTGTTTTTCATAGGAAAGCCTTGACCTCAACTCTCCCCCCCCCCCCCCTACCTATTCAAAGATTAAATCCAAAAGAAATGACATATAATGCTGCTAACTGAAGACAATGAAAACGAAGAACGAACAATCAGTACAGGTCGTTCGATGACTGCTAAGGGATTGTTCGTTCTTCGTTTTCACTGTCTTGAATGTTGTTTTTCTTGCCTGAAGAAGACCAAAGAGGTCGAAACGCGTCGTGTTTAATCATATAACTTGTTAAGAGGTCGAAACGCGTCATGTTAAATCTTATAATTTGTAAGTCTGTTTCGTTCAGCAGTACAGTAAATATTGTTTTAAGTTCGTTTCAATTTCCGCCTGCAGTCACCTCCCTTTGAAGCTAGCTGCAGCATGTGAAGACACGCCGTCAGGCCTGCGGAGCAGTGACCCCAGGGGGAATCGGCAGTGACGGGAAAGAGGAGAACGTGGACGCCAGAGGAAAACGTTAGCACCATGGCAACCAGACGAGGCATTCGCCCGCAGCAGCAAGATCTGCATGGTAGAACTGGGCTCTGCGTCTGATTATGGCGCCACTCCATCGTCTCTGGAGACAGAAATATGCCAGCAGCATTATTGCCATTTCTTTTGGATTTAATCTTTTCTTTTTTCCCCATAAAAACAAGTAAACTGATAATTTTTCATGTGCATACGAAGCAAATGACAGAAAATCTGAGCCATGTACATAGCTCTCATGTAACTGTGGATGCACAACCAACACACTCCCGAACCCTTCAAATGCTCATTGTTACTTTGGTTTCCCATAGAAGATTGACACCATGTCAGTAACTATGTTTGTAGAACTCTTATGACTGGATGTAAAACCAGTAAAACCACAAACTATTCAGAACCAACTGGCCACTCACTGTTACCTCGCATTTCTTCTGCAAATACAAAACTAACAAACCCAGACAGTCAACCAGTTCATTCCAAATAACACAGACCAGTGTTTGATTGTAGCTTTCAAAACACACACACACACACACACACACACACACACACACACACACACACACACACACACACACACACACACACGCACACACACACACACACACACACAACTGACAAACAAACGCCCCAAATGACCAACTGACCACGACGACGAACTCCGCACAGCCTTGTCTCTGACGCATGGATTTGACCCCCCCCCCTCCCCCCCTGTCCCTGACACAGAGGGGCGGCAATGCAGCCGGACGCGGTACGACCTGGGGGGCCGGGTGATGGGGGGAAGCACGGCTCCGCGAGGTCGGTACCCCTGGCTGGTGCACCTGGTGATCGGAGGCACCATCCGCTGTGCCGGGGTCATCGTGGACACCCTCCATGTGCTGACCGCTGGTCACTGCCTGTCCGAGTGAGTCGCCGCTAAGGGATGGAGGGGGTGTGTGTGTGTGTGTGTGTGTGTGTGTGTGTGTGTGTGTGTGTGTGTGTGTGTGTGTGAAGGGGAGTGTGTGTGACTGTGTGTGTGTGTGTGTGTGTGTGTGTGTGTGTGTGTGTGTGTGTGTGGAGAGAGAGAAGGGGAGTATGTGTGTGTGTGTGTGTGTGTGTGTGTGTGTGTGTGTGTGTGTGTGTG
>CM065725.1:6522189-6594689 GCA_033310375.1 Conus canariensis | reverse complement strand
TTCTACTGTGTGTGTGTGTGTGTGTGCGCGCGCGCGTGTGCGTACGTGCGTGCGTGCGCGCGCGCGCGCGCGCGTGTGTGTGTGTGTGTGTGTGTGTTGTACGCGCGCGTGTTTGTGTTAAAGGCAAAGGGTGAAATTAAGAAAGAAAAGGGGTTAGTTACCGCCGCAAATACAGACAAATAGATTACAGCACAAGGGTGAGTCAAGAATTTAAGACAAACTCATAAATTCTTTTGCATGTAATTCAACGTCTGTCTGATATCTTATTCTACCAAGCTTAGAAGTGTAGCACCAAACAAGAATAGCAACGACTGTTACTTATCTTTCACACAAAAGCACAAATAAACCTGGTCATTGCTAATTCCTGAAAAATAAACTCGCCACCTTATTTCCCCCTCCTAGTCTAGTATGTGACAGAAAAAAATGGAATGACATTACGTCCCAGGAAAATCCCAATGAAGTATCAGACTGGCGTAATTCAAACTGAATGGTCACACACCCAGTTAAAACCAAATGTATGAATATAACCACCCACCAAAGCTTCTCGATCTTTACTTAAAACTTCATTTGAATGGCACTTATATCAAACAGACAGATGAGCATCGTGTTTTAGGTGTAACAGTAGATGGGTTAAAATGTCTGTCTCATCTCAGTAATTACTGTGGTTAAACGTTTTTTTTTTTAACACGCACATAGTGCCATAAATCAATTACGCTTCCACAACATGAGATGGGAATAGTGATGTCAACAACAACAACAACAAACACAACAAAATCTGTAGACGTGCAGTAGAAATACTCCTTGCAGCTGTACCGCTAACAAGAGATGAAAAACTAAAAGCACTTCATCTGAGTAAACAACTTGAACTCAATAAGGTATTATTTAAGTATTGAATTTCGAATAATACCATGTCATGTTACATTAATGTCCCCCACCCCCCCCCCACCCCCCACCCCCCCCCCCCCCTTTTTTTTAAAATTTTTTTTAACAAGACTGAACAGCTATTCTGACTCGCAGAAATTACTTTTCCCCTACCCACGTATTGACCAATACAAAGCAAGCTTGACTTATCTTAAAATTTAAGTAAAACATCTGCCAAACATGAACAAACGAATCACAGGGTGAAATACGACGCGTTTCGACCTCTTAGGTCTTCTTCAAGCAAGATTAAAAAAAAAGAAAGAAAAGAACACCCAGGACAACGAAAGTGAAGAACGAGCAATCACCTATCTCGCTAAATTCGGCGCAAGATGGTGTTGAATGCGTTGATTTTTTTGCGTTGATTCAACGCCCATCTTGCGCCGAAATTGACGAGATAAGTGATTGCTCGTTCTTCGTTTTTGTTGTCCTGAGTGTTGATTATCTTACCCGAAGAAGATCTAAAAGGTCGAAACGTGTCGTGTTTCGTTTTCTTTTTTTTTTTGCTATCCCAACCTCTGCGCCACCTTACAGGCAGTGCACCCACCCTCATTCCGACATCCCGTCCACAGCCACAAGCCACAGCCCGGTCGGCCCCGCCGCAGCCCCGGGACCGGCAATCCCCAGGCAGCAGTCAATGTCAAATCGTCAAGAGGCAACCCACCGGAGGAGACACTGCACTGCTGCCGAGTCACTTCGATGGTGTTCAGTGGCGCCTGTTCTGATCTAACATACGCAGGACACCACCTAATAAGCCCCTTACTGACGACAATAATTGCTTAGTCGCTGAGCCGGCATGAGTGAGCTCTCCCTCCGGAGGGCGCCACCACGTCCGTCCAGCGACAGCCCCCATGGACTCGCCGATACCGGTGACCCTGACGGAACCAAACCAAGGCCACAGACGTCGAAAGGACATCGAAATTGAGGTCACCATGAGAGCAGGGCATGAAGGGCCACAGAAATTGAGACATCTTTTTTTTATGCTGATCGATGAGAATGAGGATGATTAAGATGATGCCACGGATTTCCATTTCAGTCTGAGACTACATGACAGGGCTGTACTCTACGCTTCCTTTCATAATATATCCCGGCGTCAACCAGGCCCGAGAGATACAGGCACCTGCAGTGTTGGTCAGGAAATTTGAGCAACACTCTCAGAAACGCATCCATTAAGTGGATGAAACTCGACTGTGTGGTCCCAGTCTTCCCAACTGAGTCCGCAGCAAACTCAAATCCGGGTAGGAGCCGGTCGGGGCAGAAAAACCCACATGACTCTGATGGGTTTCGAACCATGACCTCCCAGCCGGGAGTTCGCGACATTAACCACTTCGCCACGGCGGCTGGTACGTGTCGTGTTTTGTCTTGTGATTTGTTTGTTCATGTTTGGCGGATGTTTTACATAGACTTTTTAAGATTCGTTCAGAAATACGCCTGCAGTCGCCTCACTTTGCCGCTAAGCTTTGAACCGTATGTCCAGAACTACTTCCATTGAGGGTAGAAAATATGAATACGTTACGACATTTTAAGAAACGTTTAGATAAAAATTTCATGTCTCAATAATTTGATTAGTTGATTAAGAATAATCCTAAACATCCATCTGCAAATTCTTCTGTAAGTCATACTTTGAATACAGAATCTGAACGCATGAACTAAGCTTACTGTATGAAACCATTCACATTCACACCCACTGTCTCTCTCTCCAACCCTCTTCCCCTCCAATTCCCCACCTTCTCTCTCTCTCTCTCTCTCTCTCTCTCTCTTACCGTTATAAAATAAAGAATCATTGTCATTGTCATTGTCCCTTGCCTTGTCTTGTCTCTCTAAAATATACACTTGCGTGCGCCGGGGCATAAGCGCACACATAAAAACTACCTACGCACTTACACCTCCCTTCAACCCTGCACACACTCTGCTTAGTTCCCGTCTATCACCCCCTCCCCCAGTTCCCTCCTTTTCATCCCCTATTTCCCCCGACGCCCACAAGTACACACAAGGCATCACTCATTCTTTGTTTCTTTGTCAATATTTGTGTTGTTACTTCTTTTTTGGATAAATTGTGGTAAATTTATGTCTTGAACAAATATGGTTTTAGAAAAAGGAGAGCCAACATCGTGCGGACGACAAGAGGAATCTAAACACGGGTTGTCTTTTGGATTTACCAATCTGTATTTTGTACATATATCCTTGTTGAATGAACTGTATGGCAGTTCTGAATGTCTTCTGTGGAACACAGTAAAAAAAATAATTCTGCTACCTAAACAAGAAATGTGAAAAAAATGGGAAAAGTGTGATTTCGAAACTAAAAGAGTATGTGATGTCGATCTGATAGTTCATTGAATTGGCGCAGCTAGACGCAAACTGTTTTTCGCAGTCCGTGACATCAAATTTGTTTACATCTTGTGCAGTTTTTTTTCCTTTTCAACATTGAATAAGCGACAGTCCTGTCAATATGGCCTCACTCAGCTTTGACGACGATGGGGACGTGCATAGACTGGAAGGATCCAGCGGCCAGGAACAGGGAGGACTGATCATCATGAAGAAGAAGCCTTCAGGAGAAACTCACACATTCAAGAAACCAGAAGTGCCCAAAGTATCGCTGTTGGGTCTGGATAAGTTGGCAGCACTCAAGCGGCAGACAGACAGTTCTGAGGGGGGTGTCACTCCCAAGAGATCCAAGGTTTCCTCCTACAGGGATGAAAATGATGATGCAGATGTCGAAGAGGAGAAAAGTTCTGAAAAATCAAAACATGGCCATGACAGGTAACACCATTTTTTTTGGTCAATGTTAACTCCTGCTAATGGTTTTGTTGTCTACATATGTACCAGTCGGCCTGTTCTTATCAACTTTGACATGGTGTGCATGGTTGCTACTTTTACTCTTAGCAAAGTATGTTTATGGTTAAGACCATTTTAAGACCAGTTTAATGTACACTGGAGTGTACTCAATTACATGAAATTCTGTGCATTAACATTTCTAGTTTGTTACAAATCTATCTTCAAATAGGCATCAACATTATTGTTTATGCACGTATTGAAATTCTATTTTTATTTCTGTCCAACTAATGTCACACCATTAAAAATGGGCATAGAAATATAACTTAATAAAGTAATGTAATATCAGTGCTGAAATGAATAAAATCAGGATTTTTTTTAGAAGTAAGAAAGTTTTTTTTTTTTTTTTTTTTAAATATTAGAGCTTTCCTTGGTACCGACAGCAGAATTCTGTTTGTTTATTAAGGTAAGTATGCATTTCCACTTATCTTAAATTGTTACTGAAAATACTTCAACTAAAGTTAACATAATTGCCAGTCGCCATGGCACAGCGCTGAGTGCTTGCTGGGATATTCATGTCCTCTTCCTGTGATGGTGTCAGGTTTGATTTCCTTTCCATGTCTATGCTATATATTATGTGAGTTTGTGTTAAGGTTGTTGGTACTGGCAAGTTCATGGGAACTGTTGTTAGAAGGACTTGGTGGTAGCTTATTGGCAGGGATAATCTTTCACAATGGCTCTGTGATGTCATCAGTAGGGGGCATAGCAGGTGGTGTCTAGTACATCATGTTGAATCAAAACAGGCACAGCTGAAAATGTCCAAAGTGACTGGGTATCAGTGCAGTTACATAGTTGACTAACAAATCTAGATCGACAGCCCATGTCGCTTGACTAAAATCAATATGCTCCTCTGAATTTGATTTGATTTATTTTTCATGGTTGGAAATAAACTTTACCTGTGCAGGTATAGAAACAAGCTGAATTTCATACAAAGAAATCCACATTTTACCGCGCATAATATACACTGCAGAGTTGTACAAAACATGATGCAGACTGATGACTGAATTTATCCGAATGACTTTTCTTGAAACATTTTTCCCCATCCCGCTGAAGATGTGGTACAGCTTAAATTGTACCCCGACCATCCAAAAATGATGTGTGAGAAATTTTTCCAGTTCCATCCATTCCTATCAACATAAGTTTTACCCTGTTTTATCTATAAAGTTTGTAAGCTTGAGTGGAGAGTTGAATTTTCAGATATGCCCGGCTCTTCGGTTGCATCTTGACTGTTGTTGTTTACTAGTAAGCATTACACAAGAGTAACTTGCCAGTAACTTGGGTTGTTGCTGAACAAGAATGAATAAGCTTTGTCACTTCATAAAGGTGTTTTGTATGTCCTGTGATTTATGTCTGAGAGAAAGATCCATCAAAACATGGGCTAAAGTTCAAGTTTTATATTGCACTTTTGCAAATCTTCATTGAGTGCTGATGAAAAATAATTTGTGCTAAACCAAGCAAATCCTTTTCTTATTCTCATTATTCTTACATTTATTTTCTATTCCCCAGACATTATCGACAGCAAAGAGTGGACACACCATCACATCCAGGGGGGGTGAGCAGAGAGGCAAGGGAGCGCATGTCGAAACATCACCGTGACAAGGAAAGGGGCGTGTACGTTTCCTCCAAAAATGACAAAGATGATCGGTATACAGATCGTGACAGAGAGCATCGCAGAAATAGAGGTTAGTCATGAAATAGTGTTCAACAGTGCAGAGTGTATAGAAAGTGATACATGCATGCATATTTTTTATGCGCACCCACAGACAGACAGACAGACACACACACACACACACACACACACACACACACACACACACACACACACACATACACACACACACACAACACACACGCGCACGCACGCACGCACGCACGCACACACACACGCACGCAGAGGCACATGGACACAGAGACACTCGCACATACACAAACACACACGCACATACACACACACACTACACCCATAATGTGTTGATTTATACTAAGTCTGCATAATAAGCAGCAAACACATGAGAGCATTCATGTGTGCACACAACACATCTTCACTCATACGTGTACTAAGGCATGAATATACATGTACACAGCACATTCATTATTTAGGGTTCCAGAAATTTGTTGTTAACCAGATACAGTGAAATCATTAATTGTTTTAAATGTGGTGAAGGTCTGTGAGGAAGTACTGCCATTGCCATGAAATTCTTCAGTGAATTCAAGGACATGGGAGTTTTCATCACCTCAGCTTCAAATTTTACAGGTCTCTTCACAGCAAAAGTGTGCACCACCACTGGTCGTAGTACTCAGTCAGTACCTCGTCTCTAGGCAAAGGCACTCACATAGGCTGGGAACTAAAATTCCTTTCATGCACTGAACATTGCTGCAGCTCTGGTTTGCTGTTTGGTCACCGAGCATGCCACTAGGACACCTTAATTAAACAGCATGACATCTCCAGCAAACAAGTTAATTGTTGTGTCTCAGATTCTGCCCTCAGAAACTTTGGAATGGAAATTGCTGTACACTTTTAGAATCTGGTCTCAAAATTTACACTAAAAAGAAAATCAAATGGAGCTCTGCCTTGGTGGACTTTGGAGCTCTCTTCCAGTGCCATGGTGTCATGCCAGACAGCAAGTTCCCTACATCTACAGTAAAACTTGTAGTGGGTGTGTGTGGCAGTATTAGCACAGTAAGTTGTTTTCAAGCATTGAGCTTCACCATTGATTAGACCGTCATGGCTGAGTGAACAGACTGATGACAAGGACTGATGAAGGAGAACTGATTATGGGTCAGTGAAGAATGGAACAATACAATGGTATGGTGAACTTTTATTGCGTGGGAAGTTCCCCTCTCTCCCTCTCCCATTCCTCCTGGTTCACTAACAAGGGGATGCATAGAGTGGAAATTTTCCTCTAAGGAAAAAAATCAGTCGCACTTTCTCTCCACCCTTTTGGAAAGAGGGATGGAGTAGGGTGGGATGAGAGGGCTGTTCACTCTGTGTGTGTGTGTGATTGTTTTAGATCTTATTCCTTTTTCATTTTTTACAACAAATAAGAAAGAAAAACATGGTCAGAATTAAAACTCACCATCACATACAATGATCTTAAATAGTTTCACGAACAAAAAAGACTTCAGGTACAATTAGTTACTCTCTGACTCTTTTTTTTAATTTTTTTTAAATATATATGAAACATTGCTGAAAGAAAAGGAAAAATGTTTGAAATTGTGTTGATCATTGATGACATTTCTTAGAAGAAAAAAATGTAAGATGACTTAAAAAAATTCTTGAATGGTTGGCAGGTTTGAAGCATTTTGATCTTCCTGATTTTTTTTTCTTTGTTTTTAAGTTTCATTTCTCTACCAATAGGAATGTAAGATTTAGTTTACATGTCTTCATCCTCCTTAATTGTGATGTATGTTACTTGTTAGATGAAGAGTGTGGTCAGCTGAGTTTACATGTCTTCATCCTCCTTAATTGTGATGTATGTTACTTGTTAGATGAAGAGTGTGGTCAGCTGAGTTTACATGTCTTCATCCTCCTTAATTGTGATGTATGTTACTTGTTAGATGAAGAGTGTGGTCAGCTGAGTTTACATGTCTTCATCCTCCTTAATTGTGATGTATGTTACTTGTTAGATGAAGAGTGTGGTCAGCTGAGTTTACATGTCTTCATCCTCCTTAATTGTGATGTATGTTACTTGTTAGATGAAGAGTGTGGTCAGCTGAGTTTACATGTCTTCATCCTCCTTAATTGTGATGTATGTTACTTGTTAGATGAAGAGTGTGGTCAGCTGAGTTTACATGTCTTCATCCTCCTTAATTGTGATGTATGTTACTTGTTAGATGAAGAGTGTGGTCAGCTGAGTTTACATGTCTTCATCCTCCTTAATTGTGATGTATGTTACTTGTTAGATGAAGTGTGTGGTCAGCTGAGTTTACATGTCTTCATCCTCCTTAACTATGATGTATGTTACTTGTTAGATGAAGAGTGTGGTCAGCTGAGTTTACATGTCTTCATCTTTCTTAACTGTGATACATGTTAGATGAAGAGTGTGGTCAGCTGAGTTTACATGCCTTCATCCTCCTTAATCATGGTTTATGGTAGATGAAGAGTATGGTCCGCTGAGTTTACATGTCTTCATCCTCCTTAATTATGATGTATGTTAGATGAAGAGTGTGGTCAACTCCTCCTTAATTATGATTTATGTTAGATGAAGTGTGTGGTCAGCTGATGAAGAGTGTGGTCAACTGACTTTATATGTCATCCTCCTCCTTGATCATGATTTATGGTAGATGAAGAGTGGTCAACTGAGTTTACATGTCTTCATCCTCCTTAATCATGATTTATGTTAGATGAAGAGTGAGGTTAACTGCTGAATTTTGGACAGTCTGTACAGTTGATGGAGGAGGTTGGCTTCAAAGTTTAGACAATGATGTGATCATTTCAGAGATTTTTTTTTTCTGTGGTAAAAATTGTCATCTGAGACGTGTACTCTATTTCTCCAGATGACAGAAGGAGTCACAGACGACATGAGGGTGAGCGAAGCTCAAGGGAAGGCTACTCTGAGCGCAGAGACAGGGATTCTGAACGCAGAGATCGGGGCTCAGAGCGCAGAGACAAAGACAGTGAGCGCCGACACCGGGAATGGGAAGAAACGCCTAGCAGACTGTACAGAGATGAGGTTGAAACCCCAAAACTTAAGGTCAAAGGTATGTGAAAGAGAGAGAGAGAGAGAGAGAGAGAGAGAGAGAATACGAATACGAATACGAATACGAATATTTATTCAGATTTAAGGCCATGGCCCCATACTGAAGGGGGCATTTACACAATTATACAATGCAACTTACGCCTAAGACATTATAGATAATGATCCTTTTCAGTGCAACAATGAAAATATACATAGTAGAATGAAGTTAATGCACAACAGCACGCAGTCTTTTTTGTGCTTCATAAATATACATAGCCAGATTGCAGATAATGTTTTCTTTTCTTGACGACAACAGTAATATTACCTTGAAATGACATGGTTCAGTAAAATACTTAGGTTGAATAAGTTTGGTTCTAAGATCATGTAATACAGGACAGCACAACAAAAAATGAACTTCATCCTCTTTGGCTAAACCACATAAACGGCATATAAATTCACCTTCGGCATAGTTGTAGTATCTGAAACGATGACAAGCGATATCAGAAACACCAAATCTAAACTTTGCTAATGTGCTCATAACATAGCGATTCATTTTAACATTGACATATGGCTCTAGCTCATGCGTTGTCTTAAAGAATCTGTACTGTAAGAATCTATCACTATGATCAACATGATCATGCCAGTTTTGCCATCTACAATCAATAATTCTGTCTTTAAAACATTTCAAAAATCCAGATATGTTTTGAACGCCCTGATTATCCCAAACAAACCCAAAACCATATGAATTCAAACATAGTCGCACACTAGAAGCCCATGTCTTCTTTCCATTATTATCCAAAAACATCAACATTTTGTATGCCTTAAAGGGTAACCTATCTTCATGCATTCTAGTTAACTTCAGCCAATATTTAATACATTTTACATAGGAGTTCAGGTAAATTGGATATCTTCCGAGTTCTCCATAAATCATATCATTTGGAGTTCTCATATCAACATTTAAGAAACGCTTCAATGCATACAGGTGAACTTTCTCTGTGATCATACTTTTTTCGAAAGCCCAGATTTCAGCTCCATACTGCAGAATTGGTTGAACTTGTGAGTCAAACAGCTTCGTAAAAATACTAAATGAGTTACAGTCTAGTTTGTACAAAATATGAAGAATAACTACAACTGCTCTCTTTGCTCTGTTTGCGATATCTTGACAGGCATAATTAAAACTGAGTTTAGTTGTAAAGTATATTCCTAGATATTTATACGCATTCACTACAACGACTCTCTCATTTCCATAGGTCCATCTCTCAACTTTTGCCAAGTACCCACCCTTACGAAAAACAATAACGTTAGTCTTCTTCATGTTAACATGTAATTCAAGTCCTTTGGCTGCAGAGTATAAAGAATTAAGTTGACGTTGGAGACCAATTACTGTCGTGGACAATAATACAATATCATCAGCAAACAGCAAAATAAACAATTCTAAAAAATCAAAAGTTACTCCATGCCTACCATTTTCAATTATTTCCAGGGCTAGCTCGTTTATGAACAACGAAAACAACACGGGGCTAGAGACATCACCCTGTTTAACACCACGAGAACACATAAAAGAATCAGATAATTTTGCTCCTGATCGTATTCTTGCTTTCACTTCACTGTACATATTTTTTACGCAACGAAATAATTTACCTTTAACTCCATTTTTTATCAAAATAGGCCATAAAAGTTTACGAGAGATTGAATCAAAAGCCTTTTCAAAATCAACAAAGGCAACATATAACTTCTGATTATTTACAAACTGTTTTTGCACGGCAGCTAGTAGCGTAAATATATGGTCAATTGTTGAGTAACCTTTTTTAAACCCAGCTTGATGTTCCCCAGTTATATCATTCAAGCGTACCCATTCACGTAACCTACTATTAATAACAGAACTATACAACTTACTACAAATATTACTCAAAGAAATACCCCTGTAATTGTTCACATCATTGACTTCTCCCCTTTTAAATAAAGGCAGAACTATAGATTCTTTCCAGCCATCAGGATATATTCCAGAATCAAACAGAAAATTGAATAGCTTTATTAAAAAGTTCAAACTACTTTCTCCAGAATTCTTGAAAAACTCACCAATCATACCATCTGGTCCAGCAGATTTACCATTTTTCAATTTCCGTACAGCAAGTAATATCTCCTCTTTAGATATTGGTCTGTCAAACAAACAACCTTCCTCTCCGTCTTCATCTGTTAACGTTTCCTCAATAATGACACTCTCATCATCGTCTTTTTCTAACAAACTTCTGAAATGTTGATACCATTCATACATAGGAATATCATTTGAAGGTTGTGATCTCTTTCTAGATATTTTATGAACATGTTCCCAAAAAGATTTCTGGCTCTGAATGGAATTCATGAGTTCATTTAACAAGCTATCATTATATTCTTTCTTTTTCCTTTTGTTTAAATTCTTATATTCACGCCTTGCAATACAAAACTCAATTCCATCTTCTTTATCTAACGTTTTATTAAATTTTCTGAACAGTCTACGCATTTTACATTTATATAGTTTACATTCCTGGTCATACCAATTATTTTGAGTAATGTTTTTGTTTACTGGTATTCTTTTCACCATACATTCAGCTTGATCTTTAACAATTTTATTGAACTGATTTATTGCGTCGTTGACATCCACATGTATCAGATCTTCAGCCGCTACTATCTGGTTCTGTACATCTTCTGACTGCATGGAAAAAATAAACTGCCGAGCGTAATCTTGGTTCCAACAATATTTAACCATAAATTCGTTATTTTGAGCACGCATATTCATGTTGGAATACATCTTTTCGCTCCGGACATTTATACATAATACAAGGGGTAAGTGATCAGATTCAAATCTTTCTAGTACTCTCAAAGTTAACTGGTTACTTAATAAGTCGAAAAGGTCTACAGATGCTAGGAAATAATCGTTTACACTGTTACCTGTATCAGAAATGTATGTGAAACGACCCTCTGAGTCGCCATTACATACACCATTTAAAATACATAATCCTAACACAGAACACATGTTAAGCATTTTCTTTCCGTACAAGTTGAGTACTTTATCTTGGGAGGATCTCACCATTTCGGGACTTTCGCTGTTATTGTGACATACATGTAGATCACGCTCACTAATAATTTCCGGGGACAGGTTAGATGTTCTTGCATTAATATCACCACAGAGCAATATATCAATATCACCTAAAGACATCACATTGTTCACAATACACTCTTCTAGCAAGTCAATGCCATTGTCAAAACTATTTACAGAGTAGTAAGGTGAATTTTCAGGTGGAACATATGTACAAGCCAGTAAGGTTGTTTTTCTTAGACCAAAAAATTCTTTATCAAGCACAAATAACATCAAATAAGGATTCTCACAATCAATAAGACGCACATACGGAACTAAGCTTTTATGTACCAAGCAAATTATCCCCCCTGAACATCTTCCATGTCTTGTAAGCTTAACCGCTGACTTTACATAGAGATTATGATTTTCGAAAATAGACGATTGAAATTTGTCTACAAACGTCTCCACTAAACAAACAACATCAAACGAGGAAACAAATTGAATAAAACATCTATCTTCTAATTTGTTAGACAATCCACATATATTCCAATGAAGAAAAGATACGTTTTTTACAAAACCATACACACTCGTCACATTCAGACCAGAACAGGAACCGCTCTCAGGTTGTAAATTCATACCACCATCTCTCTCTTCTCCTGACCCTCTCGTAAAATTGGTTTGTTGTTCATACGTCCCAAACGACTTACAGGAATCATTCACACATCTGTTTTTGTCTTTTCTATCCACAATTACATCGTCACCATCTTTGTTATTACAATTTCTACATTCACCTCTGCTACTTTTACTTACATAGTTGTTACAGTTACTACTAACATTTTTACATGCAGGATGAGTAAAATGATCAGCTTTATTTTCACAATTGCCATTGATGTCTATAGCATTCAGATTCTCACAGTCATCACCGCTGTTTATTTCAGACATATTCAGAAATTCACCCCTACCACCAGTTTCTGTCATCCTCACTCCGTCCCCTTTACATTCTCCCCCACATTCTTCCCGTGCAACATTCGCACACGTTTCAACCTCAACGTCATCACTGCAGGGTGGACGAACATCAACATGCGGTTGGTTGACAGAGTGATCACTGATCTCAAACTTCCCCTTTTTCACACACAGCACATCAGCAAGGCTATATACACATTCAACCTGATGGTTGGAAAAATCCGTGCACAAATCGCCTACACTGACATCAGGCACGGGATTTGTATCACACGTTTCTTGTACACAAAAACAGTTCACAACATTGTTCTTCGTGCCCTCTCGTGACACAGAAACACACTTGGTAAACGGTGTCAGCTTATTTTTGAAACCAGTTAAATTTTGAGACTGGGACATTGTCACCGTCACCGTTTGGGGCGGGCCACACCATTATCCAAGCAGAACAAGATTATCACTATCATCCAGCCCGTATTTTTTGCTATCAATGACGAGGTGGTCATATACCATGAATGCCTTTTTGTCCTTTGACCTTGCAGACTTCAAATGAGTGGAAAGCTTTTTCCGGATTTCCCTTACTTTCAAAGAAAAGTCTTCCCCAATAAAGATGTTGCTCCCCTTCAATTTCCGTTTGGCACGCAAAATCTTGTCCTTATCCTTGAAAAAGGTACAACGGGCAACAATGGGAGAGTCTGGCTTTGAATTAAGGCGATGGACCCTATCAAACACAATATCGTCAGTTAACTCCAGTTCATCAGTTATCATGTCCTTCACCACATCCGAGAGAGAGAGAGAGAGAGAGAGAGAGAGAGAGAGAGATGAAATTTCAGGGTCAAAGCTCATTAAAGCTGACAATTTAAAGATGAGCTTGAAACACAAAAATTCAGTGCAGAGGAAAATGAAGCAGACGGTACACAAGTGAGTATTTGAAATACCTAGAATCAAAGATAAGAAAAGATTAAAGTGAAACAGACAGTGATTTTGGAGGTGAATTTGAAACTCAAGAAACAAGGTCAAAGGTAAATAAATCAGATGTTACAGAGATGAGCACGAAATACTAAGAAACAAGGTCAAAGGTAACTTAATCAGATGTTACAGAGATGAGCACAAAATGCCAAGAAACAGGGTCAAAGGTAACTAAATCAGACAATACAGAGATGAGCAAGAAATACCAAGAGTCACCATTACAGGTAAGTGAAACAAACGCAGCAGAGGTAAGCTTTAAGCACCAAAAGTCTAGGTTTAAGATGATTGAGGCATACAATTGATATAGCTCAAATACCATCAAGGGGCATCTTGTGCTAAATGTGAATAATGATTTTGAAAATGACATTCGCTAACTTTGCAGTTGAAATAAAATTTCACTAACAGCATTTACTACAAAATGATGCAGTGAAAGGCAAAATTCTCAATAGCGATGACTTCCTAAATTGACTGATCAAGACCTTCTGTGTCTTGTTTGACTTTGAACAGAATTAACAGGAAATAGGCCAGGATATATCTATAGCGATTTGCAGTTTTGAAATTTAATTTTGTTAACACCTATTACAAGTAAGGCTGTAAAGCTACAAATTCCAAGTAATCAATCAAAACAGCCAATCCTCAGGCTACCCATGCAAAAACATGGCATGATTTTGAAAAAAACCATCCAGCCTTGCATATCTCCCATTGAACTACCTCCAGCAAAAAAATCATGGAGGCTGTTAATTTTCAAAAGTAAGAACTTTAAGATTTGAAAGCAATCAGATTTTTGATGCAGAAACATGCATGCATAATATATTTCACAGAAGTAAAGGCCGTTTATAAAGTAAGATTTAGACGGTGTTCATCAACTGAAACACAAATATGCGTCCTTATTTCACCCAGAGTCAGACCACCTCCCGCTCCCATGAGTCCATCCACAAATTAGGAAGCATAAAATCTCTGTCAAAAGCAAGTCACGATGGTTCTGCATTGCAGGTTTTCATGTTGTATAATTATTTTTTTGTTCATCAATGAAAAAGTTAAAACTTTAAGTCATTGATATAATGAACAAAATGAGCCTCCTTCCCCACTTCTGAATTGTTCGCATTTTTGATTGGAACATCTCATGAACCCAAATCACAAGATCATTGCGAGTATTGACACGTAATGTGTTATCCTTTTTTCTTGTACCATGAAATCTAGTATGTCAAATGTTAATGTAACATGTTGAAATGTAGTTTATAACTACATAAAGGAAATCAGCATTTTAGAATCCTTTGCTGGCTGCTTTGGGGTGCTTTTGGATTCTTTTTTTTTATGAACCCTTGGTGGTGAGAACACCAAGAATTATGGACTGTGGTGCGTCTCTATTTGACACCAGGAGTGCAGACACAATCAGCCGTGTCTCCTGATGAGTCCGATCCAGCGGACGAAAGGCCTAGGAGCAGGCAATACAAATAGATCTGCCTTCAAAAAGGATCACGATGGTTCCCTCAGGCAGCTAGTGAAGGGTTTCTCATATTTATAATATATTTCCCCCATTTTCTTCATCTTCATTTTTTTTTTTTTTTTTCTTTCTCAAAAAGTTCAAATCTTTGCGAAGTCATTATTATAGTGACCGAAGAATTGTTAGCCTGCACTTGTTTTCCCCCACTACTTAATTGTTCAGCATTAGATTTTAGAAGTGTAAGTAAACTCTTGAGTTGTGTTGTCTTAATACTGATAGTTTCTGTCCTGTTTCTTTTACCTTGAGTTATGTGCATTGTGGCTTTTTTAAACTTTCATTTGCAGTTGTGAATGTTGAGATTCTTTTTTTGCTTCCTTTATCTTGAGTTGTCAATGCTGAGGATATCTTTTTTTCTTCATTCAGCTTCTGACATAAATATCAAGAGCTATCCTCCACCTTCCTCCCTCTCTCACCCCGCCCTTTATATGTCTTGAGGTATATCGTGGGACATGAGTGTTGAGGGTTATTTTTCCTTGATTTGCCTTGAGTAAATTCATTCGTCCTTTGTGCAGACACTCCATCCAGTTCAGCATGGGACGACGATGACATCACGCCACCTATGAAGTCCAGCTGGGACTTGCCAACACCGTTGAGATCTAACTCAGAGAGAGAAGATCCCAGTGAGCGAAGCAGCTCTCGCAGTAACCGTTCATCCCGTGACAAGGGCTCAGAGAGATCCAGACATCATGAGAAGTGAGTAGTGCTGATACATCCATTAACCATGGATCTTCAACACAGATCTCTACAGCAAGGACTCGGCTTCCTAGAAGGGTGTTATACAGTGAGAGAGACAGTACATTTAACATGAATGTGGGAAGTTAGTAGCCCATAGGCCATTGAATTGACAAGACGACTTAAACATTAGTGTGCAGTATATGGATATGACTGTACTCAATTTCAATTCTTTCACATGGATGTCTGCTAACATATAGTATTTCTCTTGTTAAAATATGAAAAAAATCTGTATTACACCTCTTTGATATAAATGTAAAAACACATGGGATTTTACAAGTATGTAAAATAAAGAAAAATATAAACAACACACGCACAAATGAAAACAAAAAATTGATGTGGAAATGAAAACTGACATAAACATACCGGAGTTACAGGCAGCAAGTTCCTGCCACAGCAGTCGGTAACTGTCCCATACAAACATGCACTGGCATCACTATATACTGGACAACAACAAATGACATGAACATAAGAGCATGGCTCGAAAAGGGTGAATCACCGATTGACTGTTGAGCAGGTAATTTGAAATGAATTTTTTTTTGTTTGTAATGTAGCAGAATTTTCTGTATGATGAAAATAATAGGGCAGGGAAACCCACAGAGATGGTGCATGGTGAGGGAAATGAGTGGAAGCCAATAATGCTAGTGCTAGTTATAGTCATAATATGTGTGGCTCCAGATGGTTAGAACCGCCTGTATAAAAAATGCAAAGGAACAGAATGTAGGAGAAAAGCTGGAGAAAAACTTGTGGCATGATTTGCTCTTTTCATTATGGGGGACACTGTTTCCTGAGGCTAGGCTTGCGACACTTGTTCGACTGACTGTTGTGAACATTCAGAGTGTTGGCCATAAGGCCGGTCAGAGAAATGTATGTATGTTCATAGCGTTGAGACACTTCTTTATCTGACTGTTGTGAGCATTCAGAGTGTTGGCCAAAAGGGCCCGGTCAGAGAAATGTATGGATGTTCATAGCGTTGAGACACTTCTTTATCTGACTGTTGTGAGCATTCAGAGCGTTGGCCATAAGGCCGGTCAGAGAAATGTATGGATGTTCATAGCATTGAGACACTTCTTTATCTGACTTTTGTGAGCATTCAGGGTTATGGCCAATCAGAGAAATTTGTGGATCTTGTTAATATGAAAATCTCTTTTTGATGAAAAATTTCTTTTCTTCTTCTTTTTTTTCTTTTTTTTGCATGGAGTTGAGTTGTATTTAATCATGTATTGTTGGTTTATTTTTCATAGCATAATATTTTTTTTTGTTAGAATAGATTTTGAGTGAAATTTAAGCTGCTCTGTGTACTAAATCATATTTGACAAAACATTTTTATAGTTGCTGATCTTCCAGTGTCTGGATATAGATTGTAAGAGGATTTTGTCGTGTATCCCAGTGCAGTGATCTAAGAATGGTGGGAGGCAGATTCTGAGAAGATACGCTTAGAAAAGAAAGTAATCCGCCTTTGACCTTGGTTTTTTTTCATCCTATTTCACCTTCTGTGCCACGTCTGTGGAACTGCACCCACGTGGCTCATTGAGGCTTCCCATCTACAGCCGCAGTCTGGCATGCCAGGAGAAGTCATAGTCAACTCTTCATGAGGCAGCCCACCAGAGGAGACTCAGTACTGCTGCCTCCCTCTGGAGGGCACCACCACATCTGTCCTACAACAGTCCCCATGAATCTGCTGATACTGATGACCTTACAGAACTTCACCATGGACATAGATGTGGAAAGGAACTTGAAACTGAGATCACACTAAGAGCAGGGCATGAATGGTCACTCAGTTTGGGACTTTTTTCAAATGCTGATTGATAAGGATGAAGATGCTGAAGATAATGCTGCAGATTTCCATTCTGGTCCGAGACTGCACGACAGGGCTGTACTCTACACTTACTTTCATGATATATCCCTGCGTTAACCAGGCCTGAGAGATACGACACCTGCAGTGTTGGTGAGGAGATTGTTGGAGCAGCATTCTTAGAGACCATTCATTGAGAGGATGGAACTTGATTGTGTGGTTACAGTCACAACCCAATTGAGTTCCTGGCAAACTTAACTCTTGGAAGGAGCTGGTCAGGGAAGAAAAATCACACAAACAAATCACTCTGGGGGAATCAAATCAGTGATCTCCCAACTGGAAGTCTGCCTCACTAACGATTTTGCCACAGCGTCTGTATCCATCTTTAATCTTGACTGTCTGTATTCTCTGTGTAATTGTTTATGTTCTGTGTGTAATTGATTGATTGTGTTTTCTGTGTAATTGATTGATTGTGTTCTCTGTGTAATTGATTGTCTGTGTTCTCTGTGTAATTGAATTGTCTGTAATTGATTGTCTGTGTTCTCTGTGTAATTGATTGCTGTAATTGATTGTCTGTGTTCTCTGTGTAATTGATTGTCTGTAATTGATTGTCTGTGTTCTCTGTGTAATTGATTGTCTGTGTTCTCTGTGTAATTGATTGTCTGTAATTGATTGTCTGTGTTCTCTGTGT
This sequence comes from Conus canariensis, assembly GCA_033310375.1. Lineage (NCBI taxonomy): Eukaryota > Metazoa > Mollusca > Gastropoda > Neogastropoda > Conidae > Conus > Conus canariensis. The sequence continues at coordinate 6,576,560 of CM065725.1, read as the reverse complement.
AATTGATTGTCTGTGTTCTCTGTGTAATTGATTGATTGTGTTCTCTGTGTAATTGATTGTCTGTGTTCTCTGTGTAATTGATTGTCTGTGTTCTCTGTGTAATTGATTGATTGTGTTCTCTGTGTAATTGATTGTCTGTGTTGTCTGTGTAATTGATTGTCTGTGTTCGCTGTGTAATTGATTGATTGTGTTCTCTGTGTAATTGATTGATTGTGTTCTCTGTGTAATTGATTGTCTGTGTTCTCAGTGTAATTTGAGATCTGTGTTCTCTGTGTAATCGATTGTGTTCTTTGTGTAACTGCTGCAGCAAGCTCGGACATGTGATGCAGGAACACTGATTGAGGAGAGAGCCAGTTAGTTAATTTAACCTCTTCCCTGCCCGCCCCGTGTCTATTACGGGGTCGTTTCCGCGATCCTGTACGCCCGTAACCGTGTCTATTACGGGGTATTTTCGTCATCGAAATTTCGAAAATCGGCACGGGAAATAACCCTAGAAATTGTCCCTGACTCTATTGGGGTGTTTAAATAACAGTTCTATCCCTTTATCGGTGTACTGCAGTGTTAGGAAATTGTCGGTTTAGTATTCAAGAAGGGTCGAGCTGATTATCATAATCAAGATGGCGGATCAGAGACGAAGCTCGACATGGCGACCTGTTTTGAAGCGTTATAGCGCACTGGAAGTTTTAGATGAAGTGTTGAATGATATTGATAGTGGTGACGAAGACTTCCAAGCATCAGGTGACAGTGATAGTGATGAGGAAGAGATGGATGGTAACCAGCACCATCCACTTTTGTCGGAACTCGTGGCGGTCACGAAGAAGAAGACCCGGACTTCGACCCACGTGGTGTTGGTCAAGCGAGCGATACCGGCCATGATTCGACCAAGAATCAGAACCAGAGCCGATTCCCAGCACCAGCACAGCACCCCCTCCTGTCATGAGAGGTCGTGGTAGGGGCAGGGGCAGAGCTAGAGGCACTGGACAGCATCAAATAAGGGGGCGTGGCAGAGGGCGTGGCAGAGGGCGTGGAGCTCGACAATCTTGCCCCAGTATTCCAGAGACAAAATCAGTGGGAACCTGTGGCTGCTGAACTAAAAAAGTTCCTGGCCCTGGTGTTGCTGATGGGAATCGTGCGACTGCCTGCAATTGAGCTGTACTGGTCGAAGAAGGTGCTGTACCGCATTCCAGTCTTCAGCTCAGTAATGACAAGAAACAGATTTCAAGTAAGTTTCTTTACTCTCTCTGAGTCTCTCTCTCTGTTTACTTGTTCTCATTTTCCTTCCACCCTCCCTCTCCAACTCCTTTCTATGTCTAAGTCTTTCTTTTTAGCATTACAATAGATGAGGATGATGTGTGTGTGTGTGTGTGTGTGTGTGTGTGTGTGTGTGTGTTCTTGTAATGTGTGGTGTGTGTGCGCTTCTGTTTTGTGTGTGTGTGTGTGTGTGTGTGTGTGTGTGTGTGTGTGTGTGTGTGTGTGTGTGTGTGTGTGTTCTGCATGCTTCTGTGTGGTGTGTATGTGTGTATGCTTCTATGTGGTGTATTTGTGTGTCATTGTTTATGGTGTTGTGTGTGTGTGTGTGTGCTTCTATGTGGTGTGTATGTGTGTATACTTCTATGTGGTGTATTTGTGTCATTGTTTGTGTGTGTGTGTGTGTGTGTGTGTGTGTGTGTGTGCTTCTATGTGGTGTGTGTGTCTGTGTCTGTGTGTGTGTACAAATGTGTGTATGTGTTCTTGATTGTTTCTCGGTGGGTTGGTGTGTGTGTGTGTGTGTGTGTGTGTTTTTACACACACTGATCAAATGTTGTTCAATCCTATTTCAGATCATCCTACAATTTATCCACTTTCACGACAACTCCGCGATGCCATCACCAGACCATCCCCAGTATGACCGGCTGTACAAGATCTGTCCAGCACTGGACCACCTCCATGAAAAATTTCAGGAGGTGTATGAGCCACGGCGAGCGGTGTGTGTGGATGAAAGCCTACTCCTTTAGAAGGGTAGGCTTATATTTCGCCAATACGTCCCCCTCAAGCGTGCCAGGTTCGGGATCAAGTTATACCTCTGCTACCGGTCCGACGATGAAGTGAGGCTGACGGAGAGGCATTTCATGTTCCCCATCCCACCGACACCCAACAAGGCAGCACCACAGAGGGCCTGCAGTGTCTGCACCAAGAAGCTGAAGATCAGGCTGTGATGTGCGGTCCCCCACTGCCCCTCCAAGCCTGCACTGTGCTATCCACAGTGCTACATGGATTATCACACTAAGTTCAACTACTGGGAGTAGTGTGGATCTGTAGCACAGCTTAGTTTTGCAGTGCATTTTTTTTTCATAGATCTTCTTCAGTTAGTCAGTGCGTGCTTTTATCTCTGTGTTTTTATATTCTTGAGTGCGTGTGTGTTTTTCTTTTTTTTTGTCTTCATGGTGGTGTTTCTTCTGAAACTCTGGTTTGTTCATGAGTGTGACCAGACTGTTCAACTGGTGGAAATAATCAGACTGGGTTATATTGGTGAGGCTGCTCAACCCAAGAACAACCCCAGAAACCTGCGAGATGTACAGAAAGAAGTAGTGTACGGGTTATGAACATGTACTGAGTGAGTACCAGATGTTTCTTCTCGCATCCAGTGAACACTAACATCAGTTTTTCTAATGTTTTGTGTGGTTTTATATACAGCAATATGACTGTTTTTATTTTGAAACTGTCATAAGATTTGATTTCATCAAATTTTACTAAACTGTTTACTAACAAAATATGATTATTAGTACATCAGGTTATAGCCAAAGATGCAAGATAAAAACATGCAAAAGGTGTAAGACTTACCTAAGTGAATGAGACATACTTAGTGATCACATTAGTAAACCTACTGCAAAAGGCAAAATTTGGTCCCTTTATGTCTGGATTATGGTACCTACAATGATGTATGTATGTATTATCATACAGAACAGACTTTTCTGGCGGTCATATCAATGCCAGATGTTTATATTATGTTCAGTCAATTCTAACATCATTTTTTTCAAAGTTGTTTTGTGGTTTGATATATTGCAATGTGTATGCGAGTCCTCAAAAAGTCAGTTTAGTACAGAAAAGTTGATATTATCAATTTTTACCATACTGATTACTAACAAAATATAAATATTATGAAATGATAGCATACCACAGGGTATAAGAAAAAAAAAGAGCAAAAAATGCAAGAGATATAGACTCAAATAATGAATGAGATGTGAACAGATGAATGAACCTACTGCAAAAAGCAGAATTCTGTCCCTTTTCCCTTGGATTGGGGTACTCCTCAAGATGTGTATAGTACTATGCAGAAGAAGACTTGCTGGCAATAATATCAATACCAAATTTTTGTATGATGTCCAATCAATACTAACACCAATTTTTTCCATGTTTTGTATGGTTTGATGAGCTGCAATGTATGTGTGTGTGCCCAAAAACAGTCATTTCATTACTAAAAAAGTTGGTTATATTACTTTTTACCATATTACTTATCAACAAAATCAAAATGTAATGACATCACATAATGCCACAAGGTATAAGGGGAAAACATACAAACAATCTAATAGATATAGCAATAAATGAAGGAGTAGTGAACAGATAAGTGAACCTACTGTGAAAAGCAGAATTCTGTCCCTTTATCCTTGGATTGGGGTATCCCCAAAGATGTATATATTACCACACAGAAGAAGATTTGCTGGCAATGACATCAATACCAGATGTTTGTATGATGTTCAGGCAATACTAATAGCATATTTTTCAATCTTTTGTATGGTTTGATGAGCTGCAATGTGTTTGTATACACTCAAAAACAGTCATTTCATCACAAAAAAGTTGGTTATATTACTTTTTACCATATTACTTACCAAAAAAAATCAAAATGTAATGACATCATATCATGCCACAGGGTATAAGGGGAAAACATACAAACAATCTAATAGATAAAGCAATAAATGAAGGAGTAGTGAACAGATGAGTGAACCTACTGCAAAAAGCAGAATTCTGTCCCTTTACCCTGGGATTGGGGTACCCCCAAAGATATATGTACTACCACACAGAAGATGATTTGCTGGCAATGATATCAATACCAGATGTTTGTATGATGTTCAGGCAATACTCACACCAATTTTTTCTATGTGTTGTGTGGTTTGATGTGTTGCAGTGTGTATGTGTGTGCTCGAACACTGTCATTTTATAACAAAACATGTTGATTATGTTACTTTTTACTACACTAGTGCCACCAAAATCAAAATATTATGATACCACATAATACCTCATGCTATAAGGAGGAAAACTGCAAACTATCTAACAGATATCTCAATAAATGAATGAGTAGTGAACAGATACGTGAACCTACCACAATATCAAAATTCTGTCCCTTTACTCCTGAATTGGGGTAACCCCAATGATGCATGTATTACCTCATAAAAGAACATTTGATTGGAGTGATATCAATACCAGATGTTTGTATGATGCTCAGCCAATACAAACACCCATTTTTTTCATTGTTTTGTGCGGTTTGATGTGTTTCAATATGCGTGTGATTGTTCAAAAACAGTTATTTTATTTGAAAAAAGTTTATCATAATACTTTTTACCAAACTATTTGGCAACAGAATCAAAATATTATGAAATCTCATTATAGACCAGGAAATAAGGAAGAATCATGCAAGAAATCTAAGACATATCTCCATAAATGAATGAGTATTGAACAGATTAGTGAATCTACCGCTAAAGCAAAATTCTGTCCCTTTACCCTGGGATTGGGGTACCCCCAATTATGCATGTGTTACCACACAGAAAAACATTTGCTGGCAGTAATATGAATACCAGATGTTTGTATAATGTTCAGTCAATAAGAAAACCAGTTTTTTCACTTTTCTCTTTGGTTTGATGTGCTGCAGTGTGTGTGCGTATGCAGAAAAAGTGTCAATTTATTACAAAAATAGTTGATTATATTGATTTTTATCACACTTATGACCAGCCAAATCAAATTATTATGATACCACATCATAGCAGAGGGTATAAGAAAAAAACATGCAAAAAATCTAAGAGATATCTCAATAAATGAATGAGTAGTGAACAGATGAGTGAACCTACTGCAAAAAGCAAAATTTGGCCCCGGCACACAGCAATACAGAAAAACACTTATACTGTGGCAGGGAAGGGGTTAAGATCATGAAGCAGTAACTTGCCGCTGTTGACGTGTGTGTACAGAGCCAGCTTCAGAAAAGGGAAAGACTATACCCCTCAGGCCACCCCAACCTACAAGTACAACGACTGGATGAGAGACAAGAAGAAGATCCCCTACACCCCCAAGGAGGGGCCCAGAAAAGGTGACAATGTCATTCACAGTTGCCACTCTTTTCCTGACACAATTAGCCTTCCTCTTCCTCACATTCTTTGTAACTGGAAAGCAACACAGTTGTTGTATCTGCCTCGTGAAATGTGCGTGGGATCACCATAGAATATCAAGGTAAGGAAATGTCTTAGGGTCCAGTAAAGATGAGCTTGGGACGAATACATTGAAAAAACATTTTAGAAGATCAGGATAGGGATATCCTCAAAGGCCTGGTGCGGAAGATCAGGACGCAACATTTAAAGAACCAGTATAGCCCAGGACATGGAAGCATTAACAGGACCAGTATGGACCAGGGTATGGAAACACTTAAAGGACCGTTATAGAAGATTGGAGAAAGATTTGAAAGTCTTGTATAGAAGATCAGAGTATGGAAAGAGTGAAGAAACAATATAGATCAGGGTATGGAAGCATTTAAAGATTCAACATAGATCAGGAAATGGAAATATTTAAAGAATAAATGTAGAGCAGGGTATGGAAAGTTTTAAAGAATCGATATAGATCAGAGCATGGAAACATTTCAAAGGATCTGAGAGATTAGGGTATAGAAATATTTTAAGTCATTCCAGAAGACTTGTCACATAATTCATATCATTATTGCCACCACACCAATGGACTTCTGAGATGACCTGGAGTACTTAGCAAGTGGGGGCCAAGTCTTTGGACAAGTTCAGTGATCTGTGGTTTAAGACAAAGTTCTCATGCTTATTTCCCTTGAAAGATTTGCATCAGAACATTGGGTGGTGTTCTGGCTGTGTTAGAACTTTTGGACCATTATTTTTACTTTGTGTGCTGGTTTTACTGTGTTTTCTGCAAGGCACGTCAGGGCATGGGATTCCCTTTGTTTGGTCCCTTTGTTTGTTCCCTTTGTTTGGACCTTTTGTTTTGTTTGTTTGGGCATCTGGGTCACAAATGGGTGAAAGAAGCAGTGAAGATCAGAGGAAAAAGACCTTTTAAGCACAGGTATTGATCAGGGTATGTAAAGATTTAAAAGACCAGTATAGACAAGGGTATGAACACATATAAAGGACCAGTGTAAAAGATTTGGGTATGGAGATTGCAGCAATGAAGTTTTAGAAACATATTTTGTACATTTGTATGATGCATGCATGTTGATGCAGAATTGTGTGTTTAAGCCTGAACTAATACGTAAACAAAATTGTGTGCACTTGACCCAGGTAAATGTGTACATTGGAATGTGTGCCCATACAAACATGCATATGTACAAACATGTTTATGTTCCCATGTATGGGAACACCTGCACATTCATATGCATGCACACGCACATAGACATACACACACAAACGGATGCACACATACAAGCACTCAAACATGCATGCGTATACAAACACACACACACACACACACACACACACACACACACACACACACACGCACACACACTTTTTTTAATATGTCATGAATAGGTGCCAAATCAAACACAAACCCTTTTTTCTGCTCCCTCCCCCCTTCTGTCCCCATACCCCACCTCCTCCTTCCCTTATCACCATTTAAGGACATGCATTCATAAACCCACACATACACACACACACACACACACACACACACACACACACACACACACACACACATTAACACAGACATAGACACACACTCACACACGGACACAGACACAGACAGACAGACACACACACACACACACACACACACACACACACACACACACACACACACACACACAGAGATAATCTCATATTGGCTGTCATCCACAATCTGATTTTCTATGCAGGCCTACAGTTTTCCTTTTCGTATCTCTCCATTTCTTCCTTCTTATCCACCATTTTATCCTTTGTTGATACATACTGTTCAAGTTTTGATATGTTCAGACAAAGATTTTAGAAATATCAAGCTTTGTTCACGCGAGACGAAAACCAGTGACAATAAGAGTGTGCGATGCACATATTCATCTTGATCTGTGTTCAATCCTGCAGGCAAGGAAAACATCGAGTTCACCTCGGAGGAGGACCGTGCGGAGTGGGAGGAGGAGCAGAAGCGGCTGGACCGACAGTGGTACAGCATGGACCAGGGATACGACGACGACTCCAACCCCTTTGCCGGAACCTCCGCGGAATACACCAAGAAGAAGGAAGAGGAGCTGGAGCAGAGGAAGAAGAAGCGCATGAGTGCCCAGCAGCGACAGATCAACAAGGTGAGGGGAGCAGCCTGGGGGGGCAGGTGAACTGACTGTTACACTGAAATGGTTGCTGTCCTTGTGTGATTCTTCAAATTCCTTTGTGACACTGAAATGGTCGCTGTCATAGTGTGATTCTTCAAATCCCTTTGTTTTATGTGGAGAAGGGGGGGGGGGGGGGGGGGGGGGGAGAAAGAGGACATGTGTACAAAGAAATTCTTCTGCCTGCTGATGGACTTGCTGATGCTTATGAATGGAGACTTCAGACTGAAGTAATTCAGTTTTTAAGGGAAATAGGGGAGTGGCCATTTTGATAGAAATGATCTTGCCCATGCAGATTAACCCGTAGAGTGCCTTTAAGCCGTCAGCCGACGCCGCATTAAAAATGCTTTCCCAGTGCCTATGGGCCGTCCACTGACGTCATGCATTTTTCTTGAATTTTCATTCGTTACTATTTCTATCAACGGACTTAAATAGAGTGTGCGTAGTAAGCCTTATATGTCTGTAGTATTAAAATGATATGTAAATGACCACACGTGAGGGGAAAGCCCATTTATTCTCATCACTGACTGGATGACCAGCCAGCACTTTGTCTCGCTTGCAAAGATGGCGGCACAACCTTCGACAAGCGCAGCGACCAAATCAACATATTTACACAGCTGAGCAGGCTCTGCTAATGATTTTTGACAAAGACAATAATCTTTTATTCAACGACTCACTCGAGCATGAAGGTGAGATGATGATAGTGATGGAATTGCCGACCGTATTCGTCAGTTATTGTGTCGGGCTGTGTGACCTCAATGTGTGTTCAGCTGACTGGTTTGCCAGCGTCGAACGAGCTCGCCTAGTGTGTACTCTGCACTGCGTGCCAGTGGTCAGTGACGTGATAGTCAGCGCAAGAGGGGAGCACGGCCTGCTCGCGGCGTGGCACGGGGCAGAGGGAAAGGTAGGGGAAGAGGAGGAGTGAAAGAGAGGGTTGAAGTCCAGCAAGGGGGCGTGGTGGGAGAGGGGGGGCGTGGTCGTGGACTGACCTGTCTGCATAGAGTGTGAGCGTCTTGATAGACTTCTAAACTGTTTTACTTTCATTTACAGGTGTAGTGTGACAATACAAACTTTATTTTCAACTTTTTTGCTTTGTGTTCTTGTTTGGATGTGAAGATGTAGTGGTAAATAAATATGCTTTTGATCGTGCAAAAAAATCTATCCAAATCTAATTGCCTAAATACTTTTTTATTATCAAAATTAAAACAAAAGAAACCCAGATTCAAAATCTTCATTCAATTTCCTTCAAAAATCATATATATTTCATTGTTATATCTTTTGTAGTTTCTGAGCTAGAATTTTTTGTTAATTATTACCCCCAAATCATTAGATTTCCCTGGCACTGGGAAAGCCTTTGTTTGTAACATTTTCAAGCAGCGAACGGGTTAAAGAACTGATACTGTAATAGCAAAATTGGTGAATTTTTGACAAGGTCATAAAAAAAAGTATATTGTACCAATGTCTTTTATATGATGAAGTACTGTGAGTGTGACAAAAAAAAATTTTTTTTTTGCAGTCTCAGCCCAGAATTGAACTCTTAGCATCATCTTCATCATCTCCATCCTCATCGATCAATAATAAGGGGAAAAAAGTCAGCTTCAGTAGCCATTCATGCCCTGCTGTCACAGTGACACACATACCCAGAGCACGCACACATGCACATGTACATGCACACACACACACACCTACAGGCACACACACACACACACACACACACACACACACACACACACACACACACACACACACACACACACACCTACACCTACAGGCACACACACACTCACGCACACACACACACACACACACACACACACACACACACACACACACACACACACACACACATACACACTTCTCATATCACATTCACACAAATGCGTCTAATATCACATTGTGTGAAATAACTTGTACGAGTGACAGGACTTTACAGATCAAATTCATGCCTGACAGAATTCATCAGAATAAGAGGGACCCATCAAGCCATAGGCCACAGCCTGAAACACCCTGTCTGATTCCACTTCCAGTGTCAGGACATTGCTCATACCTGACAAAGTTTTCACCTGAACAAAAGCAAGCCATGTGCAGCAGCACAGAACACCTGTCTGATTCCACTTCCAGTGTCAGGACATTGCTCATACCTGACAAAGTTTTCACCTGAACAAAAGCAAGCCATGTGCAGCAGCACAGAACACCTGTCTGATGCCTTCTTCTGTGACAGGACATTGAAATGTGGGAGACCAACCGAATGCTGCGCAGCGGTGTGGTGGCCAAGACCAACTTTGACGAGGATTTTGAGGAGGAGAACGCGGCGCGTGTCCATCTGCTGGTCCACAACATGGTGCCCCCCTTCCTGGACGGCCGCATCGTTTTCACCAAGCAGCCAGAGCCTGTGGTTCCTATCAAGGTCTGAGCAGGGAGAAGTCCGGTGCTTTCTGGTTGAGAGAGAGAGAGAGAGGGGGGGGGGGGGGGGAAGGGGGGGGATGAGGGGGGGCGAGGAGACAAAGAAAAGCAAAAGACTTCAATGGTGAAAGAGGTGGGGAAGGGGATGCTGGGGGTGGGCTGAACATGGCAGGAGGAGACAGAAAGAGGGGTTGTTTCTAGACAGCAGATCTGGTGAGTTAGTCTTCAGGCAGGTGCCCCAGTTGTTAGGCTTGTGCGAACATGCTTTTCTTCATGTGGAGAGAGAAAGTGTTAAAGGGAAAGAGAGAGTCAGATATCAGATTGTGTTTTATATGTTTGTTTGTTTGTTTACTGGTATATTCGGTTTTGAGAAAGGACACATGTAGTAATGCATGCCCAGCTATGTTTATTGCATAAAGTTAAAAGTAACTGCAAGGTAGTATTTGCAGTTGAGAGTTGATCAGATATAAGATTGTGCTTTATAGTATCATTTTTTTAATGTTATTCTTTCAGTAATACATACTCTGATGCATTGATCATAGAAAGGAAAAATGGTGTAAATGTCTGAACTATGACAGGAGTAATGTGGGAGAGGATCACATAGAGGTATTGCATCCACACTCGCACACACACACACACACACACACACACACACACACACACACACACACACACACACACACACACACAGACACACACACACACACACACACACACACACACACACACACACACACACACACACACACACACTCATATGTATGCAGACAATCAGGTCCTCCAACATGTTGTAAATCAGTTATTCATTAAATAACAGTTACAAAAATGTTTAAAGAAAAAAAAGAATAATGAAAAAGAATGATGAAAAGAGATGGAGAACATCAAAGCATTTGTCATGATATCAGATCAGTGTGGCAAATTGTGTCTGGATGATCCCGCTGTATCTGAAGTGTCAGTGCTGCGTGCAGTGCATCAGAAGTCACAGCTGTAGCAGTAACAACTCTGGTGCACCTAGTACTGCAGGAAAGAGAGACACACCTAACAACTTGACTCTTTGGCTGCAGACTGTGCAGAGTGCAGACCAAAAGCAGCGAAAGAGACTGTTTAATGTATCTAGCAGATGTGCATGTGTCGTTGTGTGTGATTGGGCAGGACCCCACAGCGGACATGGCGGTGGTGGCCAGGAAAGGCAGTGCGGCGGTGCGGACGTACCGAGAGCAGGCGGAGCGCAAGAAGGCTCAGGCCAAACACTGGGAACTGGCCGGCACCAGGCTGGGAAACTTGCTGGGGGTGGAGAAGAAGGAGGAGGTCAGCCAAGCCTCGTGTGTGTGTGTGTGTGTGTGTTTGTTTGTATGTGTGTGTGTGTGTGAGTGTTTGTATGTGTGTGTGTGTGTGTGTGTGTGTGTGTGTTTGTATGTGTATGTGTGTGCGTTCGTGTGTGTGTGTGTAGGTAGGTAGGAGGGGTAGGTGGAGGAGTGACTTGATTTGAATGAACAAATGGCATGAAGAGTAGGGTTGTTTTGTTTTTAACGTTTATCTCTCATCTCCCTGATTTTCTGTATGGAAAGAAATCTCAGTAGACGTAATCTTTACAAATCAGAGAATTCACATGAAAACCACCTGTAGAACATGTAGAACCTATGTTTAACGTTTTAACGACAGGTTGGCTCATTACTTCCTCTCTTTCAGCCAATACCGCCCATCTTCCATCGCCATGTAGCTGCCATTCTGGCCTGTGCCACAGGTTTAGGCGTTATTTTCATTCCCATTTAGGTTATTCGCGAAGCTTTGAGCTTGAAGACACATCACCATGAGATGATGGCTGCTGCAGAATTGAGTTGTTACTGCTACAGCTGTGACTTCTGATGCACTGCACGCAGCACTGACACTTCAGATACACTTTTTGCAAAGTGCTCTGATTTGACTGTAAATCCCCCAAAGTTGGAGTGTGGCTGCCCATGTGGCGGTGTAATCAAAAACAGTCACTCACGTAATGTTCTCATCCCCATCTGATGCATTTGTACCATATTGTTCAAGTACTTTGGCTGTTCAGATGATCCCTGGAGTCTTTTAGCCAGGGTACGACAACAACGACAACAACAGCAACAACTAAAGAGTTCAAAACATATAATTTTGTGGTTTATGTTGAGTATGACCTTGAGAAATAGTGCTAGGTGTCTATTGACTCAGTACAATTGCTAGCAGCTTAATGCCTGAGGTTCCACCTACAGGATACCATTGGCTCAGAAAGCCAAACAGATTGTCTGGGGGCATCTACACTTGAATTTCCGTGGCAGTGCGTATTCCAGTTTCAGGATTTTACATTTCCTCGGTATCGGCTCTGGGCATGTGGTCGTGTGTGTCCATTGATGTCATGTCCAGTGCTGACGTTATGTCCAGTGTTGATGTTATGTCCAGTGTTAACATCATGTCAGTGTTGATGTTATGTCCAGTGTTAACATCATGTGTTGATGTTATGTCCAGTGTTAACATCATGTCAGTGTTGATGTTATGTGTTAAAGTCATGTCAGTGTTGATGTTATGTCCAGTGTTAACATTATGTCAGTGTTGATGTTATGTCCGGTGTTAACGTCATGTCAGTGTTGATGTTATGTCTAGTGTTAAAGTCATGTCAGTGTTAATGTTATGTCCAGTGTTGAGGTAATGTTCAGTGTTGATAGTGTTTAGTGTTGTTGAAGTGTTCAGTGTTAAGGAAGTGTTAAGGAAGTGTTAATCGTTGACATAGCGTGCATGTGCAGTGTTGATATATCGTTCAGTGTTGAAATAACATTCAGTGTTAACATAGTGTTCAGTGTTGATGTGATATTCAGTGTTGATGTCGTGTTCAGTGTTGATGTAATGTTCAGTGTTGATGTAATTTAACATAGTGTTCAGTGTTGATGTGATATTCAGTGTTGATGTCGTGTTCAGTGTTGATGTAATGTTCAGTGTTGATGTAATGTTCAGTGTTGATGTCGTGTTCAGTGTTGATGTCATGATCATCACTGATGTCTGATGTTGATGTGTTCGGCATTGATGCTGTGACCGGGGTTGACCTCCTGTCTGTGGTGGTCCCCAGGAAGACCAGCGTAAAGAGGAGGATCTGAAGGCAGAGCAGCGGTTCTCCGAGGTGATGGCTGACAAAAATGAGGCTGTCAGTGAATTTGCACAGCGCCGCACCATCCGGCAGCAGCGTCAGTACCTGCCCATCTACGCCGTCAGAACAGAGGTGGGTGTGGAGAGGGTTGTGTGTTCGTATTACATGGAATGAAAGAGGAATGCAATATGCTGAATTACCTTGCACTTGGGTGTATTTCATGGGGCTATGCAGGGATGCAGCTAGAATATCTGACGATGGGCCATGTAACGTACAGCCTCCCAGTTCTTTGGCTGTTTTCAGCATTTTTAGGCCTTCAGCCGGAAACATTTCCCCAAATCTTTAGCTGGCAATGGACAGAAAAGGAATAAACACAAATACAAGGTTGATGCATTATCAAGCACTATATCTAGTCCTACACCCACATATGTCCACAAACCATATCATATCAATTGTTCAATGTTGCATTGTTTGTTTGGTTTTCATTCCTCCTTTTCTCCCGAAAGAGAGACAAGACTGATGATGTATGAGTCTGCGTTTCTATAGTTCAGTTTTTATACAGAAGCAAAATTGCTCAAGTGGGTTGTCAAAACGCATATGTTGAAAAGCATACTGTTGGGTAACTGGCAAGGAAAACCTCTCACTTTAGACACCAGTGTTTCCAGCTGGGTCTGCAGCTAGGCGTGATTTATAAAGCCATGAATCTGTATTCCATGAGCCTGATTTGTGTCATTCCTCATATCTCTAATAAACCCACATATACCATGCTGATTTGTTAATGAAGCCTTTGGCCCATACGCTGGTTGGACAGCAACTTTTCCAGCCATTTCGACATATTTTGGGCAAATTGCTGAGGATATAAGGCCTTACTACATTTCTGCCACTTAGCTGCTAATGTTACTGAATTTGTACTGGTATTTCCTTATTTCAGAGGTATTTCATGAAAAACTTAATTCGGTGAGAAATTCCAGAATTTCAAGCTTTCTTTAAAAAAGAAGTGAGGGTACAGTTGTGAGTTAGGCTGATAAAGGATTGCAGAATAAAGCCCAACTGATGTCAAGTTGAAGTTGCCAATGTCTTATAAAGTAGAAAATGCATTTTCCTTACACCTTTATCTGCTAAAGCAGTAGGAATTGAAACTTCCTTAATCAAAATTGAGCCAGAGTGCCCCTCTCCAGTCTACCACACCCTCCGCATCCCCTGGTTCCATAATTTTGACTCCAAAAGGTTGGCAGCTATTCTGCCATGCAATCATGAGAACTGGACATTCTTTTTTTCTTTTAGATTTATGATATTGATATCATTTTAGACTGAATTTGGGAACTGTGTTGTGTTGTTCTTCAACAGCTTGCAAAAACGTTAACATATTGTTTTATTTATTATTCACAAATGGGAGTGTACATTGGATTGGTCAGTCTTAAACCCTGGTAGCGCTATTCCTGGACTGGTCTAGGATTGCATCCCCTTAGTGTGAAGAGTGTGCATATGTTAACATTAAAAATACATAAAAATGGAGGTCTTGTTATGAATGAAAGGTGTGTATATATGAGCATCATAAAGACACAGTAATGGTTAGGTCTCCTTATGAATGAAGAATGTGTATGTGAGCATCGTAAAAATGTAGTAACAGAGGTTCAGATGCTGAGAGTGAAATGTTTTCAGTTGCTGAACGTGATTCGAGACAACAATGTCATCATTATTGTCGGAGAAACAGGATCAGGAAAGACCACCCAACTCACACAAGTAAGCTATTGTTTTTTTTTTTGCACAGTGTGGTGATATTTTCTTTTGTTTTCATAATTCTTTTACATTTTTTTTGTTACAGAAAAGATGTTGGCTTCATGATTGCATCAGTCTCTTGCTTTCACTTTGTCTGTTCATGCTCTCATTTACTTTAAAAGACACCCCCACAAAAAAAAAGAAAAAAGAAATAAAGAAATGAAAAAGAAAGTAAATGGATATTACTTAAGTTTTATATGAATATATGTAATTTGTGTGTGTGCTTATGGATGTGCGCTTCTGTATGTGTAAATAAGAATAGATGATGGTTTCATTTGTCATGTGATTGCTGTGTTTAATGTTGACAGTTTCATTTGTCATGTGATTGCTGTGTAAGTGTTGACAGTTTCATTTGTCACGTGATGCTGTGTTAGTGTTGACATTTCATTTGTCACGTGATTGCTGTGTTAGTGTTGACAGTTTCATTTGTCATGTGATTGCTGTGTTAGTGTTGACAGTTTCATTTGTCATTCGATTGCTGTGTTAGTGTTGACAGCTTCATTTGTCATGTGATTGCTGTGTTAGTGTTGACAGTTTCATTGGTCATGTGATTGCTGTGTTAATATTCACATTTTCATTTGTCATGTGATTGCTGTGTTAGTGTTAAGAGTTTCATTTGTCATGTCATTGCTGTGTTAGTGTTGACAGTTTCATTTGTCACGTGATGGCTGTGTTAGTGTTGGCAGTTTCATTTGTCATGTGATTGCTGCGTTAGTGTTGGCAGTTTCATTGGTCATGTGATTGCTGTGTTAGTGTTGACAGTTTCATTTGTCATGTGATTGCTGTGTTAGTGTTGGCAGTTTCATTGGTCATGTGAATGCTGTGTTAGTGTTGACAGTTTCATTTGTCATGTGATTGCTGCGTTAGTGTTGACAGCTTCATCGGTCACGTGATTGCTGTGTTAGTGTTGACAGCTTCATTGGTCACGTGATTGCTGTGTTAGTGTTGACAGTTTCATTGGTCATGTGATTGCTGTGTTAGTGTTGTCAGTTTCATTTGTCATGTGATTGCTGTGTTAGTGTTGACAGTTTCATTTGTCATGTGATTGCTGTGTTAATATTGACAGTTTCATTTGTCATGTGATTGCTGTGTTAGTGGTAAGAGTTTCATTTGTCATGTGATTGCTGTGTTAGTGTTGACAGTTTCATTTGATATGCGATTGCTGTGTTTGTGTTGACAGACAGTTTCATTTGTCATGTGATTGTTGTGTTAGCGTTGACAGTTTCATTGGTTATGCGATTGCTTTGTTAGTGTTGACAGTTTCATTTGTCATGTGATTACTGTATTAGTGTTGACAGTTTCATTTGTCATGTGATTGCTGTGTTAGTATTGACAGCTTCATTTCTGTTAGAGATCTTGATTTCGTGTCATGTGATTGCTGTATTAGAGATGATGGTTTAATTCATCATGTTATTTCTGTGTGTAGGATGATGGTTCCATTTGTCAAGGTATCGTTGTGTTGGTGATTTTGATTTCATTTGTCATGTGATTGCATAGCTAATGAGCCAGCTTTCATGAGTCATGTGATTGCATAGCTAAGGAGCCAGCTTTCACATGTCATATGATTGCATAGCTTAGTACCCTGCTTTCATTCATGTATCATGTGATTGCATAGCTAAGGAGCCAGCTTTCATGTGTCATGTGATTGCATAGCTAAGGAGCCAGCTTTCATGTGTCATGTGATTGCATAGCTAAGGAGCCAGCTTTCATGTGTCATGTGATTGCATAGCTAAGGAGCCAGCTTTCATGTGTCGTGTGATTGCATAGCTAAGGAGCCAGCTTTCATGTGTCGTGTGATTGCATAGCTAAGGAGCCAGCTTTCATGTGTCATGTGATTGCATACCTAAGGAGCCAGCTTCATGTGTCATGTGATTGCATACCTAAGGAGCCAGCTTTCATGTGTCATGTGATTGCATAGCTCAGTACCCTGCAGCCTGCTGTCATTCCTCATGGTAACCCTGTATGTTGAGTTGCATAGCATAGTACCCAGCTGTCATTCCTCATGGTGACCCAGTGTGTTGCCCAGTACATAGCTCAGTTCCCTGCTGTCGTTCCTCATGGTGACCCTGTATGTAGTTGCATAGCTTAGTACCCAGCTGTCGTTCTCATGGTGACCCTGTATGTTGCCCAGTACATAGCTCAGTACCCTGCAGCCTGCTGTCGTTCCTCATGGTGACCCTGTATGTTGAGTTGCATAGCTTAGTACCCAGCTGTCGTTCTCATGGTGACCCTGTATGTTGCCCAGTACATAGCTCAGTACCCTGCAGCCTGCTGTCGTTCCTCATGGTGACCCTGTATGTTGAGTTGCATAGCTTAGTACCCAGCTGTCGTTCTCATGGTGACCCTGTATGTTGAGTTGCATAGCTTAGTACCCTGCTGTCATTCCTCATGGTGACCCTGTATGTTGAGTTGCATAGCTTAGTACCCTGCTGTCATTCCTCATGGTGACCCTGTATGTTGAGTTGCATAGCTTAGTACCCTGCTGTCATTCCTCATGGTGACCCTTTATGTTGAGTTGCATAGCTTAGTACCCTGCTGATTTCATTGCCCTCATTGGTGCATAGCGGCTCCTTGTATGCCTTGTGAGTTGCATAGCTTAGTACCCAGTGTCATTCCTCATGGTGACCCTGTATGTTGAGTTGCATAGCTTAGTACCCTGCTGTCGTTCTCATGGTGACCCTGTATGTTGCCCAGTACATAGCTCAGTACCCTGCTGTCGTTCCTCATGGTGACCCTGTGTGTTGAGTTGCATAGCTCAGTACCATGCTGTCATTCCTCATGATGACCCTGTGTGTTGCCCAGTACCTCCATGAAGACGGCTACACTGACAAGGGGATGATTGGCTGCACTCAGCCGCGGCGTGTGGCGGCCATGTCTGTTGCCAAGCGGGTGGCTGAAGAGATGGACGTCGGCTTAGGAGAGGAAGTGGGCTACGCCATTCGCTTTGAGGACTGCACGTCAGAGGTCAGTGCTCAGTAGCTGAAGAAAGTCTGATATTGAGAGTCACAGAGGTGGACAGACATACAAGAAATACTGAAGTAAAAGATACAATTGTCTCAGGACTTTTCAGGAGTCAAGGTTTTGAATAAAAAGATTTATGCTGGCCAAAATATCACACTGAAAGAGAATAGCATTTAAAAAGAAAAAAAAGCAAAAAAGACTACAATGAACTTTCCATCCAACATGGTATTAGAGAAAAACCTTAACGTGGTGTCAGACAAAAAACAATTCAGAAAATCTTATATTTTTGCCTCTGCTATATGCCCTACATTGTATTTCCCTCTGCTGTATGCCACACATTGTATTTCCCTCTGCTGTATGCCTAACATTATACTGCAGTTTGTGCTTCCCTCTGCTGTATGCCCTACATTGTATTTCCCTCTGCTGTATACCACACATTGTATTTCCCTCTGCTGTATGCCCAGCATTATATTTCCCTTTGCTGTGTGCCCAGCATTATATTTTCCTCAGCTGTATGCCCACCATTACATTTCCCCCTGCTGTATGCCCACCATTATATTTCCCTCTGCCGTATGCCCACCATTATATTTCCCTCTGCTGTATCCCCCACATTACATTTCCCTCTGCTGTATGCCCACCATTATATTTTCCTCTGCTGTATGCCCACCATTATATTTCCCTCTGCTGTATCCCCCACATTACATTTCCCCCTGCTGTATGCCCACCATTATATTTCCCTCTGCTGTATGCCCACCATTATATTTCCCCCTGCTGTATGCCGGCCATTACATTTCCTTCTACTGTATGCCCTCCATTATATTTCCCTCTGCTGTATGCCCACCATTACATTTCCCTCTGATGTATGCCCACCATTATATTTCCCTCTGCTGTATGCCCAACATTATATTTCCCTCTGCTGTATGCCCACCATTATATTTCCCTCTGATGTATGCCCACCAGTATATTTCCCTTTGCTGTATGCCCACCATTATATTTCCCTCTGCTGTATGCCCACCATTACATTTCCCTCTGCTGTATGCCCACCATTATATTTCCCTCTGCTGTATGCCCAACATTATATTTCCCTCTGCTGTATGCCCACCATTATATTTCCCTCTGATGTATGCCCACCATTATATTTCCCTCTGCTGTATGCCCACCATTACATTTCCCTCTGCTGTATGCCCACCATTACATTTCCCTCTGCTGTATGCCCACCATTATATTTCCCTCTGCTGTATGCCCAACATTATATTTCCCTCTGCTGTATGCCCACCATTATATTTCCCTCTGCTGTATCCCCCACATTACATTTCCCCCTGCTGTATGCCCACCATTATATTTCCCTCTGCTGTATGCCCACCATTATATTTCCCTCTGCTGTATCCCCCACATTACATTTCCCTCTGCTGTATGCCCAACATTATATTTCCCTCTGCTGTATGCCCTACATTATATTTCCCTCTGCTGTATGCCCAACATTATATTTCCCTCTGCTGTATGCCCACCATTGTATTTCCCTCTGCTGTATGCCCAGCATTATATTTCCCTCTGCTGTATGCCCACCATTATATTTCCCTCTGCTGCATGCCCACCATTACATTTCCCTCTGCTGTATGCCCTGCATTATATTTCCCTCTGCTGTATGCCCCACATTATATTTCCCTCTGCTGTATGCCCACCATTACATTTCCCTCTGCTGTATCCCCCACATTATATTTCCCTCTGCTGTATGCCCACCATTACATTTCCCTCTGCTGTATGCCCTACATTATATTTCCCTCTGCTGTATGCCCACCATTATATTTCCCTCTGCCTTATGCCCTCCATTATATTTCCCTCTGCTATATGCCCAGCATTATATTTCCCTCTGCTGTATGCCCAACATTATATTTCCCTCTGCTGTATGCCCACCATTACATTTCCCTCTGCTGTATGCCCACCATTATATTTCGCTCTGCTGTATGCCCAGCATTATATTTCCCTCTGCTGTATGCCCAGCGTTACATTTCCCTCTGCTGTATGCCCAGCATTATATTTCCCTCTGCTGTATGCCCACCATTATATTTCCCTCTGCTGTATGCCCTCCATTATATTTCCCTCTGCTGTATGCCCTCCGTTATATTTCCCTCTGCTGTATGCCCTCCATTATATTTCCCTCTGATGTATGCCCACCATTATATTTCCCTCTGCTGTATACCGCCCATTATATTTCCCTCTGCTGTATGCCCACAATTATATTTTCCTCTAATGCATGTCCACCATTACATTTTGCTCTGCTGTATGCCCAGCATTATATTTCCCTCTGCTGTATGCCCTCCATTATATTTCCCTCTGATGTATGCCCACCATTGCATTTCCCTCTGCTGTATGCCCTCCATTATATTTCCCTCTCTGTATGCCCTCCATTATATTTCCCTCTTCTGTATGCCCTCCATTATATTTCCCTTTGCTGTATGCCCTCCATTATATTTCCCTCTGATGTATGCCCTCCATTATATTTCCCTCTGTATGCCAGATTATATTTCCCTCTGCTGTATCCAGCATTATATTTCCCTCTGCTGTATGCCCCATTACATTTCCCTTCCCTTTATGCGCACCTTCTAATCATTCTTGTCCTGCCCCCGTTTCCCCCCCCCCTTCCCTCCCCCCCCCCCCCCCTCCCCGGCCCTTTCATTTCTGTTTTCTTTTTCCATCTAAAAATTTAGAGCCATGATCAAATGTTGAAGAATGATGCAGGAGGTGAGACAAGCCGAAAATGAAATGCAAACACTGTGTGCCCCAGAAAACGATGATCAAGTACATGACGGACGGTATTCTGCTGAGGGAGTCGCTGCGTGAGTCTGATCTGGATCACTACAGCTGCGTCATCATGGACGAGGCTCACGAGCGTTCGCTCAACACCGACGTGCTCTTTGGCCTGCTCAGAAATGTGAGTGGATTAGTTTACATGAAACGGATGTTGACTTAAACATGCTGTAGGGGGGCTGGCATATGCACATTACTTATATGCATATGCATGCTCATGTACCCAAACATGCGCATTTATCACAACCTCCATTCCCCATTTCACTCATCACACGCATACAGTTACACACACACACACACACACACACACACACACAACACACACACACACACACACACGCACCACACATATGCAACACATGCCCACGCATAGGCACAAACACACACACACACAACACACACACACACACACACACACACACACACACACACACACACACACACACACACATGCATGCCCCCCTCCAACCGTCGCCCTCCCCCCAACACACACACTCACACATAAACACATCCTCTCCCCACCCCCCTCTGCTCACACACTAACACACACATACACACACTCAGACATTGAATTTGTAAATGCCTTCCTCCCCTCCCCCTCTGTTTCACACTCACCCTTGCCCTCCCTGTTCCACCTACAAACATCCACACCAAGCAACCAGTCTCTAACCTCCCATCCTTTCAGGTGGTGTCACGGCGACACGACCTCAAACTGATCGTGACCTCAGCCACCATGGATGCCAGCAAGTTCGCCATGTTCTTCGGCAACGTTCCCATCTACATTATTCCTGGCCGCACCTTTCCCGTGGATGTCCTGTACGCCAAGAACCCTGTGGAGGATTACGTGGAGGCCGCAGTGAAACAGTCTCTGCAGATCCATCTGCAGGGCCTTGATGGTTGGTTGTCCTTTGACCCTGAATGCACATGAAGCAGTGAGCAGGAGTAGGCAGAGAAGGGTGGCGAAAGCTTGATTTCATCAGCCGTTGGCAATAAACTGTAAAATGTTTATGAATGAAAACAATGTTAATTATGATTAACATGTACCCATGAGGAATTTAAACTGTATGTTAAGAAGAAAGGGAGGAGAGGGCCAGGCACATGGAGCAACCAACCAAAGTCTGTAACGCAACATCAGTTTCAATGTCCCTCCATGTCAGTGGCCTTGATTTGATTCTGTTGGGGTCACAGGGTTTGGACAAGTTCATGGGGGCTGTCGCTGGATGGATGTGGTGGCACCCTCAGGAGAGAGAGCTCACTCACGCTGGCTCCCAACTAAGTAGTTACTGCCATCACAGGGGGGCTTAGTGGGTGGTGCCCTGCGTATGTTGGATCAGAACAGGCACCACTACTGAACACCTCTGAAGTGATATGGCAGCCTAGCAGTGTCTCCTTCAATGGGTTGCCTCTTGATGACTTGACATTGACTGTTTCCTGTGATGTATGTGTAGCAGGTGATGTAGGATGTACAGTGTGATGTATGGTGTGATGTATGTGTGGCAGGTGATGTAAGATGTACAGTGTGATGTATGGTGTGATGTATGTGTGGCAGGTGATGTACGAGGTACAATGTGATGTATGTTGTGGTGTATGGTATGATGTATGTGTGGCAGGTGATGTATGAGGTACAGTGTGACGTATGGTGTGGTGTATGGTATGATGTATGTGTGGCAGGTGATGTATGAGGTACAGTATGATGTATGGTGTGGTGTATGGTGTGATGTATGGTGAGGTGTATGGTGTGGTGTAATGAGGTGCAGTGGTAGGTGTGATGTATGGTGTGGTGTATGTGTGGCAGGTGATGTATGAGGTGCAGTGTGATGTATGGTGTGGTGTATGTGTGGCAGGTGATGTATGAGGTACATTGTGATGTATGATGTGATGTATGGTGTGTTGTATGTGTGGCATGTGATGTACAAGGTACAGTGTGATGTATGTGTGATGTATGCTGTGATATATGTGTGGCAGAGGATGTATGAGGTACAGTGTGATGTATGGTGTGATGTATGATGTGATGTATGTGTGGCATGTGATGTATGAGGTACAGTGTGATGTATGATGTACAGTGTGATGTAATGTATGTGTGTGGCAGGCGATGTGCTGGTGTTCATGCCTGGTCAGGAGGACATCGAAGTGACCTGTGCCCTTCTTTCAGGTCAGTCCACCTGATGCCCTGCAGGCACCATGATGTTTTCTTTGTGTGTCTTAAGGATGGGAAGATTGAGGGCTTGGTATGCACGTCAGCATGTGTCATTTTCCTCTGCTATGTCTGGGCCATATTGTTTTGCCAAACGATTCAATAAAGAAGGTAAGGGGTTCGATACAAAAACACTTGGCTGAACAACAAACGACATACCAAACAACTCTCCTATCAACCAGCCCTTGAATTAACCAACTGACCCTGGGGTTAACCATCAACCCTCAGTGAACTAACTTGCCAATCAAACAACCCTCCAATCAGTCAACCCTCCTGCGAATCAACAACACATCACAATTGACCCTCCAGTCAAAGCCTCCAATCATCTGACTGTCCAGTGAACTAAACATCCAATCATCTGACTCAGACCAGAATAGAACCCCAGAGCACCATCTTCAGCATCCTCATCCTCACTGATTAGCAGCAGAATTTGTTGAATTCTGTATCCCTTCATGCCTTGCTGTTATGGTGAGTTCATACACCGGCACATTCACATGGGCCTATGCCCACACACCCAGCACACACATATAATACACCAGTGTACACTCACCACACACACATATACAATGATAATAATGTTACAGCCAGTGTTAGGTAGGTGCCGGAGGACTGACCAGTGCGCTGGGCTAATGCATACGTCAGACATCTGCTAAGTCGTAGCCATGAGACCCTCTTCATAAAAATCTCAACATGCTCATTGTTTCATTTATCCATCAGCTTTAAACTGTGTGCAGCGTTCTCAAAACTTAGCAGATAGTGAGACCTCTTTGATGAAACTGAAACTGAAACGGGTGAGTTGAATGTCACGCTCTGTGCATCAAGGAGATGCTGGCACAGTGAAAGGAATGGACAGAGGCAGTATGAACTCGTGGCCATGGTCATGACTGGAGCAGAGTGTGGACAAGAGGGTATTGATGACAATGGTGTTGTCGACAGAGCGTTTGGAAGAGCTGGAGGAAGCTCCCCCCCTGGCCATCCTGCCCATCTACTCCCAGCTGCCCAGTGACCTGCAGGCCAAGATCTTCCAGAAGGCCCCCGATGGGATCAGGAAATGTGTGGTGGCCACCAACATCGCCGAGACCTCCCTGACTGGTAGGTGGTGTGTGTGTGTGTGTGTGTGTGTGTGTGTGTATGTGTGTGTATTTGTGTGTGTGTGTGTTGTTTTCAGTGTTTTTGGCAGTGTCTGTGCTTCATCCTATAGAAGAATGTTGAAGAGAGCATACGGGAAAATGTGTGGCTACTACTGGAAAGTATGGTAAAATTGAGCTATTTTCAGTAATGGGCAGTACTAGATTTGTTAAAAAGAGCATGTCATCAGCCCCCATGGCGAAATGGTTAGCATTGTGGATTCCTGGCTGGGAGGTTATGGGTTCAACTCCCATCAGAAGCATTCATATTTGTGGAGTATTTTTGGCCCAGGTCTGGCTCCTCCCCAGAGATCAGTTTGCAGTGGGCTCAGTCTGGAAGACTGGGACAACAGTCGAGTTTCAACCATTTCATTGATGCACCTGTGAAATTGAGAAGGTTTTTTTTTTATGGATTCCCCCTCTGAGAGTGTGACTCAGATTGCCTGGCCAATGCTGCGGATATATGGGCCCGGTTGACGCTGGGATGTGTCATGAAAGTAGGTGTAGAGTAACAGGCCCTTTCATGAAGTCTCAGACTGGTGTGGAGCTCCATAGCATCATGATCATCGTCTTCATCCTCATCGATGAGCCTAAGAAAAAGTCTCACATTCTTTGGCTCTTCATGCCCTTCTTTTATGCTGACCTCAGTTTTGATTTGTTTTTCACGTCTGTGCCCTTTGTGAGTTCATGCCAAGGTTACTGATATCAGCCAGCACAAGGCAGCGCCCTCCAAAGAGGGATAATCACGTGTATACTGGCTCCACGACTTGACAATTATTATCACCAGAAGGGGGCTGAGCAGGTGGTGTTCTGCATATGCTGTATTAGCAAAGGCACCACCGAACACCAACACAGTGACTTGGCAGTAGTGCAGTGTCTTCTCTGGGGGGTTGCCTAGGGATGACTGGACATTGATTCACCCTGTGGATTGGCAGTGTGGGAGCTGTGAGGGACAAGCCAGGGTGTGACTGTGGACCGGGGCTGGAAAGAGCAGTGAGAGGACATTGCCGCTGGAGTGGCACAGGAGATGAGACAGCAGGAAAGAAAAAGAAAGAAGAAATGTCATTTTCACTGAAGAGGGCTGTGGTAGGAGGTGTGTGTAACAGGTAAGGTAATGTTGCTTATAGCCCAGCCGGTGTGTGTAACAAAACGATTTGTCTTCAGAATATGTTGGAAAGAGTAAGCAAGAAATCATGTGAGACTTTGGAACTGGAGGCTCTGTGTTGTTTTTCAGTGTTTGGACACCGAAACGTAAGTCGACGGGAGCAAAGTATATCACTCGGGTCATCATGAGGCGTCTCAGCAGAGGAGACACTTTGCTGAGTTACCTTGGCAGTGTTCAGTGGTGCCTGTTCTGATCCAGCAAATGCACATTACCCCTTACAACCCCCCCCCCCCCCCCCCAATCCTCCTCCTCTTCCCACTAACAACAATGACAGGCTTGTGGCAGACAGAGCATGAGCAGCGAGGACGAATGTTATGTTTTTCAGTGGATGGGATCAGGTTTGTGGTGGGACGCCGGCTACTGCAAGCTGAAGGTGTTTAACCCCAAAATTGGTATGGACGCTCTGCAGATCTTCCCCATCAGTCAGGTGAGAGGAGCCTTGCTTTTTTACTCTGTTGTGTGTCCAGCTGCCATGAGAACATGCAGCTGAGTGGAATGCAGCATCTGTCACAACATGATAATCATGATCAAAGCATTCGTTTTTCCTCTGGAGGTGAACAGACCTGTGTAGCATTCTGACCACTATGTTGGGGTCTGCCACTGAATTTTTTTGCTTGAGAAAATGAAACAGACTGCAGTGTTACTGGAAAACAGGAAAAACAACAATAACAAACAAAACAAAGTGTAAAGTAATGCAGGTTTTATGTACAGTACAAAACAGACAAGTATATTTTTGACAAGTATGTCTCCTTCAGACCTCATAAACAGGAAACAGAATACTGACTCTCATGCTGACTGCTATCTGGGGAGTACTGTTTTGTGTTTTTTTTGTTTACTGTTACTGTAGACACGTTTATTGAATATTTACTTGTCTGTGTGTTGTACATAAAATCGGCATTACTTTATGCTTTGTTAGTGTGCTATCTTGCTTGAGCTGGGACATTATTGTCATCAACATTCTGTATCAGTAAACAATTTTCACCAAACATTCTGTATCAGTAAACAGTTTTCACCAAACTTTATATCTGTAGACTGAAATGTTCATATTTTTCTTTTTATTAGTCATTTAAATGCTGAGTTTTGGTTATTGCTGTTAGATATTTAGCTTACCTGGTAACCGCTGGAAATTAAAACGTAAGTATTAAACTTAAATTGTCACAAGTTGAAATTGCCTGCAGAGTTTACTTATCTTTCAGATATTTAAAAGAAAAACAAACATTAAATATCACAAAAATAACTTGACCTTAAAGTTTTACTTCATTAACAAGATTGTTAAAGTAAGCTTTCAGTTTTCTTTGTGGTAGATAGAATAAGTTTTCAGTTTGCTTTCTGCATGAAAGTAATGATACTGAGAGAATACTTACAGCTTCCTCTCCCCTCCCTCC
Organism: Conus canariensis; assembly: GCA_033310375.1. Lineage (NCBI taxonomy): Eukaryota > Metazoa > Mollusca > Gastropoda > Neogastropoda > Conidae > Conus > Conus canariensis. The sequence goes on along the minus strand of CM065725.1, from coordinate 6,550,089 downwards.
TCCCCTCCTACTCACTCATCTCACCCCACCCCAAAAGAAGGAAAGAAAATGTTAATAGTGCTTTCATGTATCGTTCATTTTAGAAACTTTGTCAATCTTAATATGAAGCTTCCTTAGTGCTACTTGAGACAGTGATCCGTTTCTTTTGTGAGATGTTTACAATTGACTTTCACATTGACTCTGACAATTGACTATCACAGTGACTGTGACAATTGACTGTCGCAATGACTGTGACAATTGACTATCACAGTGACTGTGACAATTGACTATCGCAATGACTGTGACAATTGACTATCACAGTGACTGTGACAATTGAGTCACAGTGACTGTGACAATTGACAATCACAGTGACTTTGACAATTGACTATCGCAATGACTGTGACAGTTGACTATCACAGTGACTGTGACAATTGACTATCGCAATGACTGTGACAATTGACTATCACAGTGACTGTGACAAGGACTATCACAATGACTGTAACAATTGGCTATCACGATCACTGTGACAATTGACTATCACAGTGACTGTGACAATGGACTGTCACAATGACTGTGACAATTGACTATCACAGTGACTGTGACAATTGACTATCACAATGACTATGACTGTCGACTATTACAGTCACTGTCAGTGTTGACTGTCACAATCACTATAATTATTGACTATTACAATCACTGTGATTATTGACTTTCACAATCATTGTGAATATTGACTGTCATAATGACTGTGACTATTGACTGTCACAATCAGTGTGACTAATGACTGTTGAGTGTCATAGTCACTGACTATTGACAATCACAGTCAGTGTGACTATTGATGTTGAGTGTCATAGTCACTGTGACTATTGACTATCACAATCAGTGTGACTATTGACTGTTGACTATCATAGTCACTGAATATTGACTATTACAATCAGTGTGACTATTGACTGTTGAGTATCATAGTCACTGACTATTGACTATCACAATCAGTGTGACTATTGACTGTTGACTATCGTAGTCACTGTGAGTGGTGTGGATTCAAACCAAAAGAACGATTGCAGGCCAACGCCAATCAGAGGTCAGGCAGAGCAGGAAGAACAGGTCCAGGGTAAGTGTCTGATGCCTGCAGTGCAGACAGTGGGGGGAGGAAGGGTGGGGGGTGGGGAGGGGAGCATCTGTGTTTGTGGTCCTGTGCTAATGTAGGTGTGCATGTAGTCAGTAATAGTGTGTGTTGTGTGTGTGTGTGTGTGTGTGTGTGTGTGTGTGTGTGTGTGTGTGTGTGTGTGTGTGTGTTTTGTGTGTGTGTGTGTGTGTGTGTGTGTGTGTGTGTGTGTGTGTTCTTTTGTGTTGTGTGTGAGTGTGTATGTGTGTGTGTCTCATTTATACTTTACGGGGGTATGTGTGAGCGTGTGGGTGTATTTGTGTTTTGAGTGCATGTGGGATTATAAGTGTACATGTGTGTTCAGTTATACTTTGTGTGTGTATATATCTCTGTGTGTGTCCAAATGCTTGTATGCATGTACACTTGGACGAACTTGGTTTATGTGTGTGTGTGTGTGTGAGAGAGAGAAAGAAAGAGAGAGAGAGAGCTGTGGGGACTAAATATTTGACACATTGTTGAGAACCTAGTTTTAAACACTTCTGCCCCATAGTACTCTTCTTTGTCCGTGGTTGTCTCGTCTTTCATTGCCTCTGGGTTGCACCACCACCACACCACCACGCCACCTATTCCATCTTCCTCATACACATCCACACCCAGGCTGCCCTGTCAAAACCTCATCTCAAGCAATCCATGACAGTTATGTTACCACCATTGCAACCATCAAACACAACAAACAACAACAACAACAAACGCTGCAGTTCCTCCTACAACAGATCCTGTACAAACATTAACAACTGAAGATTGTAACAGCAAAAATGCTCTGTAGAAATCACTCCCATGATGATGATGATTCTAATAAGCTGTCCACATGCTTATGTTGATCAGACAAGCGTATCGCCTGTACACCCATCGTCAGTACAAAAACGAGCTGCTGACGACGACGGTGCCGGAGATCCAGCGGACCAACCTGGCCAACGTGGTGCTGCTGCTGAAGTCTCTGGGAGTGGTGGACCTGCTGTCCTTCCACTTCATGGACCCACCACCTCAGGTCAGCGGGAGCGGGGTCACAGGTTGTCATTGGAGATGACTGGAACCCTTTGCAGATTCCCATGTTGGCACTGTTTGTTTGCATGCTACCTGTTGGGCACCCGTGTGTTTATTGGTATCCATGCACACATGGGCACCCTGGCACATGGCAGTTATGGATGCTAGCACACATGTATGTGCCATGCACATATGCAGGCATGCCTACACAAACACACACACACACACACACACCACACACACATGTAGACATGCATATACACTTACACACACACACAGACACACACACACACACACACACACACACACACACACACACACACACACAGACACACACACACACAGACACACACACACACACACATACACACACACACACACACACACACACACACACACACACACACACTGATCAACTGTCACGTCAAAGACAAAACTCCTAGGTGAATTTGGCTATCTGACAATAAAGGTTGTCATAATGATAAGAAAGAACCATGGGCAGTGGATTTGAGATTTATAGATCAACTTTGGGATGTAAAATCATATACTGATGTTTGTCACTCTCTCTCTATCTCTCTCTCTCTCTCTCTCTCTCTCTCTTTTTTAAAAGGAAACCTACATTTCAGATGTTACAGATGTACATTCTGACAGAAGGCAACTTTTGGCTTGTTTCTTGTTTTTCTTGTATTATCCTTCTTTCATTGTTTTGATGTTTTCTTTCCACAATGACAGGACAACATCATGAACTCCATGTACCAGTTGTGGGTGCTGGGAGCGTTGGACAACACCGGTTCCCTCACCCCTCTGGGACGCAACATGGTGGAATTCCCACTGGACCCCGCTCTCTCCAAGATGCTCATTGTCTCCGTGGAGATGGGCTGCAGTGCCGACGTGCTTGTGAGTTGTCCAGTGTGTGCATGTGGATGGTGGTTTTGGTGGGTGGTGTGTGAGTTGTCCTCTGTGTGTGTGTGGACGGTGGTTTTGGTGGGTGGTCTGGTTTATTTCCTTCTGTTTTGTTCTGTTCATGTTTATTGGTTGCTTGGTGGTCCGTTTACTCTGTTTTTTACTGTGTTGTTTGTATGAGATGATTGGATGATCACTTGTTCATTCGCTTGCTTGGTTTGAAGGAAGTGTGTATACAGAGGTGCCAACCCTTATATTTTTGCCTTATTATTTTTTTTCTTATTTACTTTCCTCTTTTCTTGAATTTTGTTCAAATTCGTGGTAATTCAGTTTATTTTCCGAGGAAGAAGCTTCTGCTGATGCTTGCCAACTGAAAGCAAATGTCACTGAGGACATGCGTGATTTACTGATTCCATTCAATCACCATAGCTTTAGAAACTGTGATCTGTAAACAGTGAGAAGGTTCGATGCCTGAAAGTTTGCTGTTGTTTTTTCTTCCTTCGCTTCCACTTACTTGCCTGTTGGTGGGATTACTCGTAGGCCTGTGTACTGTCTTCACCTTGTGTCTGTCCTGTAGGCGTCTCATCAGTCATTTGTTTACCGTCTGTTTTTACATTCTGTCAGTCCCACATGCATCTGTCATTTGTCTGATTACTGTCTGTCTCTCATATTCTGTTTGTCTACTGTCTGTCTCTCATATTCTGCCTGTCCCTCAAATCTATCTTCAAGTTCTACCTATCCTACATATGTCTGTCATTTGTCTGTCTGTTGTCTGTCTTCAGAAATTCTCTCATCTTAGTCACTAATTCATTTATCCATCAGTTATAAACTGGCGCAGTGTGGTCTCGAAACTTGGCAGATGGGGTGTAGGGTATATAGACTAGTCTGTGTGAAGTGACACTTCCTGGATGAAACTGAAACTGAATCAATCTTAACGCTCTGTCGGTCCAACATGATTATGTCATTTGTCGGTTCACTGTCTGTGTCCTTTTTCTGTCTGTCCTTCTGCATGTATCTGTCACTGTTCACTGTGTCCTTTTTCTGTCTGTCCTTCTACATGTATCTGTCACTGTTCACTGTGTCCTTTTTCTGTCTGTCCTTCTGCATGTATTTGTCACTGTTCACTGTGTCCTGTTTCTGTCTGTCCTTCTGCATGTATCTGTCACTGTTCACTGTGTCCTTTTTCTGTCTGTCCTTCTACATGTATATGTCACTGTTCACTGTGTCCTTTTTCTGTCTGTCTTTCTGCATGTATCTGTCACTGTTCACTGTGTCCTTTTTCTGTCTGTCCTTCTGCATGTATCTGTCACTGTTCACTGTGTCCTTTTTCTGTCTGTCTTTCTGCATGTATCTGTCACTGTTCACTGTGTCCTTTTTCTGTCTGTCCTTCTGCATGTATTTGTCACTGTTCACTGTGTCCTGTTTTCTGTCTGTCCTTCTGCATGTATCTGTCACTGTTCACTGTGTCCTTTTTCTGTCTGTCCTTCTACATGTATATGTCACTGTTCACTGTGTCCTTTTTCTGTCTGTCTTTCTGCATGTATCTGTCACTGTTCACTGTGTCCTTTTTCTGTCTGTCCTTCTGCATGTATCTGTCACTGTTCACTGTGTCCTTTTTCTGTCTGTCTTTCTGCATGTATCTGTCACTGTTCACTGTGTCCTTTTTCTGTCTGTCCTTCTGCATGTATTTGTCACTGTTCACTGTGTCCTGTTTCTGTCTGTCCTTCTGCATGTATCTGTCACTGTTCACTGTGTCCTTTTTCTGTCTGTCCTTCTACATGTATATGTCACTGTTCACTGTGTCCTTTTTCTGTCTGTCTTTCTGCATGTATACTGTCACTGTTCACTGTGTCCTTCTTTTTCTGTCTGTCCTTCTGCATGTATCTGTCACTGTTCACTGTGTCCTTTTTCTGTCTGTCCTTCTGCATGTATCTGTCACTGTTCACTGTGTCCTTTTTCTGTCTGTCCTTCTACATGTATTGTCACTGTTCACTGTGTCCTTTTTCTGTCTGTCCTTCTACATGTATCTGTCACTGTTCACTGTGTCCTGTTTCTGTCTGTCCTTCTACTGTATATGTCACTGTTCACTGTGTCCTGTTTCTGTCTGTCCTTCTACATGTATTGTCACTGTTCACTGTGTCCTGTTTCTGTCTGTCTTTCTGCATGTATCTGTCACTGTTCACTGTGTCCTGTTTCTGTCTGTCCTTTCTACTGTATATGTCACTGTTCACTGTGTCCTGTTTCTGTCTGTCCTTCTACTGTATATGTCACTGTTCACTGTGTCCTGTTTCTGTCTGTCCTTCTACATGTATCTGTCACTGTTCACTGTGTCCTTTTTCTGTCTGTCCTTCTACATGTATCTGTCACTGTTCACTGTGTCCTGTTTCTGTCTGTCCTTCTACATGTATCTGTCACTGTTCACTGTGTCCTGTTTCTGTCTGTCCTTCTACATGTATCTGTCACTGTTCACTGTGTCCTGTTTCTGTCTGTCTTTCTGCATGTATATGTCACTGTTCACTGTGTCCTGTTTCTGTCTGTCTTTCTGCTGTATTGTCACTGTTCACTGTGTCCTTTTCTGTCTGTCCTTCTACATGTATTGTCACTGTTCACTGTGTCCTGTTTTCTGTCTGTCTTCTACATGTATAGTCACTGTTCACTGCTGTCTCTGCTTTTCTGTCCTGTCCTTCCTCATGTATCTGTCACTGTTCACTGTGTCCTGTTTCTGTCTGTCCTTCTACATGTATACTGTCACTGTTCACTGTGTCCTTTTCTGTCTGTCCTTCTCATGTATCTGTCACTGTTCACTGTGTCCTTTTCTGTCTGTCTTCTACATGTATCTGTCACTGTTCACTGTGTCCTGTTTTCTGTCTGTCCTTCTACATGTATCTGTCACTGTTCACTGTGTCCTGTTTTCTGTCTGTCCTTCTACATGTATTCTGTCACTGTTCACTGTGTCCTTTTCTGTCTGTCCTTCTGCATGTATCTGTCACTGTTCACTGTGTCCTGTTTCTGTCTGTCTTCTACATGTATCTGTCACTGTTCACTGTGTCCTGTTTCTGTCTGTCCTTCTACATGTATCTGTCACTGTTCACTGTGTCCTTTTCTGTCTGTCTTCTGCATGTATTGTCACTGTTCACTGTGTCCTGTTTCTGTCTGTCCTTCTCATGTATCTGTCACTGTTCACTGTGTCCGTTTCTGTCTGTCTTCTACATGTATCTGTCACTGTTCACTGTGTCCTGTTTCTGTCTGTCTTCCTGTCACTGTTCTGTCACTGTTTCACATGTATTGTCACTGTTCACTGTCTGTCTTCTTCTGCTGTCATGTCTGTTCACTGTTCCTGTGTCCTGTTTCTGTCTGTCCTTTGCCTGTATCTGTCACTGTTCACTGTGTCCATTCTGTCTGTCTTCTACATGTATTGTCCTGTTCACTGTGTCCTTTTCTGTGTCCTCATGTATCTGTCACTGTTCACTGTGTCCTGTTTTCTGTCTGTCTTCCTACATGTATCTGTCACTGTTCACTGTGTCCTGTTTCTGTCTGTCTTCTACATGTATCTGTCACTGTTCACTGTGTCCTGTTTTCTGTCTGTCCTTCTCATGTATCTGTCACTGTTCACTGTGTCCTGTTTTCTTCGTCTGTCCTTTCTCATGTATCTGTCACTGTTCACTGTGTCCTGTTTCTGTCTGTCCTTCTGACATGTATCTGTCACTGTTCACTGTGTCCTGTTTCTGTCTGTCTTTCTGCATGTATCTGTCACTGTTCACTGTGTCCTTTTTCTGTCTGTCCTTCTACATGTATCTGTCACTGTTCACTGTGTCCTTTTCTGTCTGTCTTTCTGACATGTATCTGTCACTGTTCACTGTGTCCTTTTCTCTGTCTTCTTGTCATGTGTCGCTGTCTCATGTATGTCACTGTTCACTGTGTCTCTGTTTTACATGTTGTCCTTACTATCTGTTTCTGTCCACTGTTTCACTGTGTCCGTGCTTTTCTGTCTGTCCTTCTACATGTATCTGTCACTGTTCACTGTGTCCTTTTTCTGTCTGTCCTTCTACATGTATCTGTCACTGTTCACTGTGTCCTGTTTCTGTCTGTCCTTTCTACATGTATTGTCACTGTTCACTGTGTCCTTTTCTGTCTGTCCTTCTTACATGTATCATGTCACTGTTCACTGTGTCCTGTTTTCTGTCTGTCCTTCTACATGTATTGTCACTGTTCACTGTGTCCTTTTTCTGTCTGTCCTTCTACATGTATCTGTCACTGTTCACTGTGTCCTGTTTCTGTCTGTCCTTCTCATGTATCTGTCACTGTTCACTGTGTCCTGTTTCTGTCTGTCCTTCTACATGTATCTGTCACTGTTCACTGTGTCCTGTTTTGTCTGTCTTCTACATGTATCTGTCACTGTTCACTGTGTCCTGTTCTGTCTGTCCTTTACATGTATCTGTCACTGTTCACTGTGTCCTGTTTCTGTCTGTCTTCTACATGTATCTGTCACTGTTCACTGTGTCCTGTTTTCTGTCTGTCCTCTTCTACATGTATCTGTCACTGTTCACTGTGTCCTGTTTCTGTCTGTCCATATTTCACTGCATGTAGTCTGTTCTCTGTTTCACTGTTTGCCTGTTCCTTTCCTTTTCTGTCTGTCTTCTACATGTATCTGTCACTGTTCACTGTGTCCTTTTTTCTCTGTCTGTCCTTTCTGCATGTTCTCTGTCCACTGTTTCACTGTGTCCTGTTTTCTGTCTGTCTTCTCCATGTATCTGTCACTGTTCACTGTGTCCTTTTCTGTCTGTCTTTCTACATGTATTGTCACTGTTCACTGTGTCCTGTTTCTGTCTGTCCTTCTACATGTATCTGTCACTGTTCACTGTGTCCTGTTTCTGTCTGTCCTTTACAGTGTATGTCACTGTTCACTGTGTCCTGTTTCTGTCTGTCCTTCTACATGTATCTGTCACTGTTCACTGTGTCCTGTTTCTGTCTGTCCTTCTCATGTATCTGTCACTGTTCACTGTGTCCTGTTTCTGTCTGTCTCTGTTCTGTCACTGTTCACTGGTCTGTTCTGTCTGTCTCTCATGTTTGTCACTGTTCTGTGTCCTGTTTCTGTCTGTCTTCTACATGTATCTGTCACTGTTCACTGTGTCCTGTTTCTGTCTGTCCTTCTACATGTATCTGTCACTGTTCACTGTGTCCTTTTTCTGTCTGTCTTTCTCATGTATCTGTCACTGTTCACTGTGTCCTGTTCTGTCTGTCTTCTACATGTATTGTCACTGTTCACTGTGTCCTTTTTCTGTCTGTCTTCTCATGTATCTGTCACTGTTCACTGTGTCCTTTTCTGTCTGTCTTTCTACATGTATCTGTCACTGTTCACTGTGTCCTTTTTCTGTCTGTCTTTCTGCATGTATCTGTCACTGTTCACTGTGTCCTTTTCTGTCTGTCCTTCTACATGTATATGTCACTGTTCACTGTGTCCTTTTCTGTCTGTCCTTCTACATGTATATGTCACTGTTCACTGTGTCCTTTTTCTGTCTGTCCTTCTACATGTATCTGTCACTGTTCACTGTGTCCTTTTTCTGTCTGTCCTTCTACATGTATCTGTCACTGTTCACTGTGTCCTGTTTCTGTCTGTCCTTCTACATGTATATGTCACTGTTCGCTGTGTCCTGTTTCTGTCTGTCCTACATGTATCTGTCACTGTTCACTGTGTCCTGTTTCTGTCTGTCCTTCTACATGTATCTGTCACTGTTCACTGTGTCCTGTTTCTGTCTGTCCTACATGTATATGTCACTGTTCACTGTGTCCTGTTTCTGTCTGTCCTTCTACATGTATCTGTCACTGTTCACTGTGTCCTGTTTCTGTCTGTCCTTCTACATGTATCTGTCACTGTTCACTGTGTCCTGTTTCTGTCTGTCCTTCTGCATGTATCTGTCACTGTTCACTGTGTCCTGTTTCTGTCTGTCCTACATGTATCTGTCACTGTTCACTGTGTCCTGTTTCTGTCTGTCCTACATGTATCTGTCACTGTTCACTGTGTCCTGTTTCTGTCTGTCCTACATGTATCTGTCACTGTTCACTGTGTCCTGTTTCTGTCTGTCTTTCTACATGTATCTGTCACTGTTCACTGTGTCCTGTTTCTGTCTGTCTTTCTGCATGTATCTGTCACTGTTCACTGTGTCCTGTTTCTCTCTGTCCTTCTACATGTATATGTCACTGTTCACTGTGTCCTGTTTCTGTCTGTCCTACATGTATCTGTCACTGTTCACTGTGTCCTGTTTCTGTCTGTCCTTCTACATGTATCTGTCACTGTTCACTGTGTCCTGTTTCTGTCTGTCCTACATGTATATGTCACTGTTCACTGTGTCCTGTTTCTGTCTGTCCTTCTACATGTATCTGTCACTGTTCACTGTGTCCTGTTTCTGTCTGTCCTTCTACATGTATCTGTCACTGTTCACTGTGTCCTGTTTCTGTCTGTCCTACATGTATCTGTCACTGTTCACTGTGTCCTGTTTCTGTCTGTCCTACATGTATCTGTCACTGTTCACTGTGTCCTGTTTCTGTCTGTCCTACATGTATCTGTCACTGTTCACTGTGTCCTGTTTCTGTCTGTCCTTCTACATGTATCTGTCACTGTTCACTGTGTCCTGTTTCTGTCTGTCCTTCTACATGTATATGTCACTGTTCACTGTGTCCTGTTTCTGTCTGTCCTTCTGCATGTATCTGTCACTGTTCACTGTGTCCTGTTTCTGTCTGTCTTTCTGCATGTATCTGTCACTGTTCACTGTGTCCTTTTTCTGTCTGTCTTTCTGCATGTATCTGTCACTGTTCACTGTGTCCTGTTTCTGTCTGTCCTTCTACATGTATATGTCACTGTTCACTGTGTCCTTTTTCTGTCTGTCCTTCTGCATGTATCTGTCACTGTTCACTGTGTCCTGTTTCTGTCTGTCCTTCTGCATGTATCTGTCACTGTTCACTGTGTCCTGTTTCTGTCTGTCCTACATGTATCTGTCACTGTTCACTGTGTCCTGTTTCTGTCTGTCCTACATGTATCTGTCACTGTTCACTGTGTCCTGTTTCTGTCTGTCCTTCTACATGTATCTGTCACTGTTCACTGTGTCCTGTTTCTGTCTGTCCTACATGTATCTGTCACTGTTCACTGTGTCCTGTTTCTGTCTGTCCTTCTACATGTATATGTCACTGTTCACTGTGTCCTGTTTCTGTCTGTCCTTCTACATGTATATGTCACTGTTCACTGTGTCCTTTTTCTGTCTGTCCTTCTGCATGTATCTGTCACTGTTCACTGTGTCCTGTTTCTGTCTGTCTTTCTGCGTGTATATGTCACTGTTCACTGTGTCCTGTTTCTGTCTGTCCTTCTACATGTATATGTCACTGTTCACTGTGTCCTGTTTCTGTCTGTCCTTCTACATGTATATGTCACTGTTCACTGTGTCCTGTTTCTGTCTGTCCTTCTACATGTATATGTCACTGTTCACTGTGTCCTTTTTCTGTCTGTCCTTCTGCATGTATATTTCACTGTGTCCACTTTCTGTCTGTCTTTCTGCATGTATCTGTCACTGTGTCCACTTTCTGTCTGTCTTTCTGTATGTATCTGTCACTGTGTCCACTTTCTGTCTGTCTTTCTGCATGTATCTGTCACTGTTCACTGGGTCCTTTTTCTGTCTGTCCTTCTGCATGTATCTGTCACTGTTCACTGTGTCCTTTTTCTGTCTGTCCTTCTGCATGTATATTTCACTGTGTCCACTTTCTGTCTGTCTTTCTGCATGTATCTGTCACTCTGTCACTTTCTGTCAGTCTTTCTGTATGTATATGTCACTGTTCACTGGGTCCTTTTTCTGTCTGTCCTTCTACATGTATCTGTTACCGACGTTCGGTTGTAGCGACCATTCTCCAGTGTGTTTTACGTGGTCCAAGCGAGGAGTTAAAGTTCAAAAAAATTTCCACAAGATAATTACCTACAGAAACTTTTCAAAATTTGACAATGACTCCTTTCAGCGGGATTTAATGAACTCATTCCTTTCCACGGTCTATCAATTCACAGACCCTGACGAGGCTTTAGAAGTCTGGTATCATAGTTTCCTTAATGTGTATAATAAGCATGCCCCATTTAAAACAATGCGTGTTAGTAACAATCCTAAAAAACCCTGGATAACTAAAGATATAGACACTGCTACCGACTTAAGAGAGTCGCTGTTAGTGTCAGGGAGTCGAGATTCCTATAAAAAGCAAGAAACTTAGTCAATTACCTAAAACGATCATCAAAGAAAAAGTATTTTCAAAATCTTATTTCTTCCAAAGCAGATAACAGATCTATTTGGAAAGCGATAAACGAGCTTACTAATAAAAATGTTAAAGGTCATACTACCTCGCCAAAAGATTTATCATCTGATGTCTTGAATTCACATTTTTGTGACATAGCTAACTCAACAATAAAAATAAACAGAACGTCAGAAAATAAATTGGATATTCTTCAGGACTTTTGCAATTCTAGAAATGTATCCTCTCTTTCAAATATACCATTTATGGGTGTGCACGAAGTGTATAAATCTCTTAGTAACCTAAAACAAAGTAACACAAGTGGTCTTGATGGCATTGATGGGAAAATCTTGAAATTGTCAGCCCCAGTAATCGCCGAAACGCTTACCTACATCTACAACCTATGCCTTGCAAAAAATTTATTCCAAAAGCTTTTAAAGTTGCTAAAGTTATACCCATCTATAAATCAGGTGACTATGCTGATCCCTCAAATTATAGACCCATCTCCATCTTGTCTATACTCTCTAAACCTTTGGAAGATCACATAAACAAACACATTCTTAATCATTTCAACTCCTTCGGTCTGTTTCATCCAAACCAGTCCGGATTCAGGGCCAACCATTCTTGCCACACAGCATTAACTAATCTTGTTGACCAGTGGCTTACTAACATAAACAATAATAAAATCACAGGTGTTCTAGTAGTAGACTTTATGAAAGCATTTGATGTCATCGACCACAGTCTTCTACTTGAGAAATTAAAGATCTATGGCCTAATTGACAACGCTTTGGAACTTCTATCTTCATTTCTCTCAGACAGGAAACAGTGCGTTTCGGTAAATAGATCAAATTCTTCCATTCTACCTGTTAAGTACGGCGTCCCTCAAGGCTCAGTCCTTGGGCCAATACTATTTTCTATATATATAAATGATCTACCTCTGTTTTTTACAACTTTATGTGAGATGTTTGCTGATGATACCACTATCCACACCTGTCACGATAGATTAGATAGCATTTTTATCTCCTTACAAGAAAGTATCAACAAGTTATCTGAATGGTCTGAACTTAATCATATGCGACTCCGCCCCCAAAAAACTAAATACTTATTAATTACTACCAGACAAAAACGTCAAAATCTTTCTTGTAGCAATCATTACCTTTGTATTAATGGCGAAAATCTCGAGGAAGTTGATCACCATAAGATCCTAGATGTTATTATTGATAACAATCTGTTATGGTCGAATCATATTGCGTTATTATGTAAAAATGTGTCCAGAAAGATTTACCAGCTTTCCAGAATGAAACACTTTTTAGATCAACATAGCCGTAAGTTGTTCTTTCATGCCTATGTTGAATCTTACATAAACTATGCCTCAACAATATGGGATTCCACTAGTGATAATATTTTAAAACCTTTATTCAGTTTACATAGACGTGCCATTAAACTGATCCTCCTGAAGTCCTCCTCCCTACTTTCTCAGAATATAAACATTTAGGAATTCTGCCTCTAAAATGGAAGCTAGTTTACAACAAAGCTATCTTTATGTTTAATATAATGTCCGACCGTGCCCCTATGGCTTTGAAAAATAGATTCGAAATGAAGAAGATTCGTCATGTTTACAAGATAAAAGTACCTCTTCCGAGAATAGATCTGTTTAAATCAAGCTTGTTGTACTCTGGTGGCTGCTTATGGAATTCTGTTATAACTTCATTCGATGTAAATACAAGCCTCCGAGTCTTTAAAAACAAATATCAAACACACCTTATGACGCAATACATGAACAGCATCTCCTGATCCTTATGGTAAGTGAATATTTACTTTTATATCTGGCCTCTCTCTCTCTCTCTCTCTCTCTCTTCTCTCTCTCTCTCTCTCTCTCTCTCTCTCTCTCTCTCTCTCTCTGTTTGAGTAGGGTTGGTTGTGAACGGAGGGGTAGATGGGGTGAGGTGGGTGTTTGTTACGAGGGGCGAGGATGGAATTGTTTGCAGAAAACACGGGATAGAGAGGAAAGGGGAATTGCGTGCGTATCTGGAAGGCGGAAAAATGTGTGTTGTACGCCCCCTTCCGGAACAGATTCTAGGTTTTAATATTGATTTACTATCATGTTGATTTATATTTGTGATTATTATGTGTTCTGTATTTCTATCTTTCTCAGATCATGCTATTTGATAGATGTAATGTTTGACAATGCATATGTATATATGTGCGCATGGTGTTATATTTGAATTGTAATGTTATCGTTTTTAATCATGATCATTCATTACTATTGTTATTGCTATTATTATTGCTTGGAAAGGATTGTGCGACAGGTGGATGTTTGGTTAATGGTTGGGGTGTGGAGGGTGGCTTTTGTGTTTGAAATGTTTCTTTTTCATTTTTGAGGGCAAGATGCAAACAAGCCTGCCATGTGCTTATTCTTTTCCCTCATTAAACAAATTTCGTTCGTTCGTTCGTTCGTTTGTTACTGTGTGTACTTTCTGTGTGTCTTTCTACATGTATCTGTCACTGTGTCTACTGTCTGTCTGTCTTTCTGCATGTATCTGTCACTGTGTCTACTGTCTGTCTGTCTTTCTGCATGTGTCTGTCACTGTGTCTACTGTCTGTCTGTCTTTCTGCATGTATCTGTCACTGTGTCTACTGTCTGTCTGTCTTTCTGCATGTATCTGTCACTGTGTCTACTGTCTGTCTGTCTTTCAGCATGTATCTGTCACTGTGTGTACTGTCTGTCTGTCTTTCTGCATGTATCTGTCACTGTGTCTACTGTCTGTCTGTCTTTCTGCATGTGTCTGTCACTGCTCAGCGTCTGCACTTTCTGTCTGTCTTTCTGCATGTATCTGTCACTGTTCAGTCATTTTTTCATGAGATCATCAGTGATCATGATTTTCATATTATCAAGTTTAAAATAAATGCTTCTGAAAGTAAGCTCATGAAAAGAAATGTAGCAAATACCTGTGGCAAGCTATGAAAGGTGTTCAATTTCCGTTTCACTGTGAGCAGTTAAAACCTTATTTGCCTGTGCTGTCTGATTTATTTCCCAGAACTTGTTACAAAACTGTCTCGGATGTGCTGCCTTGCTGTTTCACTGCTGTGTAATCTTATTATTTCTTTCTAGTGAACAGTTAGCGATAACGGGTTGTAACTATGATTTTATTTTGACTGTTCTTTTGTTTGATCGCTATTTTACTGTTTGTATTTGTCATTGTGGTGACTGCTTTGTATTGTATTATTATTTCATGGGAATCTGTCTGAATTCCCTTGATGGACAGATGGTAAATTGAAGGACCACCTCACACACAGTTATACACACACGCATGTGAATTATCAGTTTACTCATGTATAACTGGAATTGCAGATAAACATCAGGCAAAAATATCTAAAATTACAACACTACCACAGTAACCGCACGAAACACTAAGCAAGGAAATGAAAAAGCAGTTTCAGTGAAAGGAAATGCTACCCACAATTACAACGGAATCCACAGTGAAACCCATGTAAACCATCCTCACAAACCCATCGACATGGCCAGTGTTAGATGATTAAATGAATAGGAACTTCAACAAATGATGATCTCTTTTTTATAGAAGAAATAAGACTGCAGGTTTTTCTGAAATAAAGTTACAAACTTTTTAGATTTTACTGGTGAGTGATTGACCGTTTAGAGAGATGGAGGATCAAAGATTTGCTCTCTGTATGCTGACAAGGTCATTAGTAATAGTTAATGCTTGATTTGAAAAGGTTTAAGAGGCAAGAAGTAGTCTTTCTGTTCATGAATATTAATGGTAAGATGTCAGGGAATATGAAAATTGCTACTTTAAATCACAGTCTAGGACAATGAGGCCAGCTGCCTTGCTGTGTGAGCTGTGAGAAATGGCCCTTGTGACTTACTGTTTCTTTGAGACAGTGTGTCTATTGATGTGATGAGTTAATACATATGCGCAGGCAGGAAAGTTATGGCAAAAATAGTAGAACTTCCATCCCTGAAGATGGGATGTTGCTACATGTTAAAGCTAGGATTGAAGACAGGTGAGCAAAAGTCTCACCAAAAATAGTGAACTCCAGGAGTTTCAGCTGAAAAATGCAGAGCAAGGGGAAGAAGCTAGGAGTTCCTTTAGAATGACTCCCAGAGGTACAAAGAGTACAGACCAGAGCAGCAGAAGTTGCATTGAAGAAGAGGAAGTATGAGCACTTACATTGAAAGACCTGCATTGGCTGCCTGTTAAACACAGCTGCCAATGCAAGTTATCAGCTCATTCGCTGCTGTGCTTGCCTATTTATATACTTCACATTTCATAGTCTTTATTCAACTTCTGAAAAACTGCTGAAAGTCCCGTGACCACAATCAGAGGAGTGTTTGTTGTTGTTGTCGTACCCTGGCTAAAAGACTCCAGGGATCATCCAAACAGCTGAAGTACTTGAACACTATGGTACATATGCATCAGCTGAGGAGTGTTTGTGAGAGAGCATTTAATTCTATGGCTTCTGCCACCTGGAACTCTCTGCCTGCTGACACCAGAAATGGGCCACCTCAACTTGAATGAAAATTTGGCTAAACACCTATTTCTGTGGAGGAAACTTTCTGTGTCTCATTGTTTATAGAGAACGCCATCTGTCCGGATGAATGTGTTTGTGCAAGTGTGGATGAGTTTTGAAATGCCAGTGATGTGACGGTGTGATGGTGCATGTGTGTGTGTGTGTGTGTGTGTGTGTGTGTGTGTGTGTTTGTGTGTATGCATTTAATAGCCTAACATAATTAGTAATTATTCATTGTTGTTTCTGTGTGTGTGTGTGTGTGTGTGTGTGTGTGTGTGTGTGTGTGTGTGTGTGTGTGTATGCATTTAATAGCCTAACATAATTAGTAGTTATTCATCGTTGTTTCTGTGAGATTGTAGGACAAATTAAATCTGGTCAGTTGTACACATGCACACAGAAGCATTTACATCTATACACATACATGGACACTGACAGGGCTATAAGCAACATTACATTACCTAACCATGCACACTGACACTCAGCGCAGGTCCCACCACTTCCACCACCACCCCCACCCCCACCCAAACCCTCACTCACACATCCAGACTGCACACTTACTCAAATGAACACTATATGCACACACACACACACAAAGAATAATAAAACTGAAGCACTCATTGCAATAAAAAATGTTCTGTTCACAGATAGACTAAAGTCCAAATAGAACTCCTTTCCACAGTGGCAGTGTTTTGTACAGAAGTCACCGGAAATCAGTGGATTCTCTGTCAGAACACACTATGCTGAAGGAAGGCATAATTTTCCGTTTCACTAGAAATTGGTGGATTCTCTGTCAGAACACACTATGCTGAAGGAAGACATAATTTTCCGTTTCACTAGAAATTGGTGGATTCACTGTCAGAACACACTATGCTGAAGGAAGGCATGATTTTCCGTTTCACTAGAAATTGGTGGATTCACTGTCAGAACACACTATGCTGAAGGAAGGCATGATTTTCCGTTTCACTAGAAATTGGTGGATTCACTGTCAGAAGACACTATGCTGAAGGAAGGCATGATTTTCCGTTTCACTAGAAATTGGTGGATTCACTGTCAGAGCACACTATGCTGAAGGAAGGCATGATTTTCCGTTTCACTAGATATTGGTGGATTCACTGTCAGAGCACACTATGCTGAAGGAAAGCATAATTTTCCGTTTCACTAGAAATTGGTGGATTCTCTGTCAGAACACACTATGCTGAAGGAAAGCATAATTTTCCGTTTCACTAGAAATTGGTGGATTCTCTGTCAGAACACACTATGCTGAAGGAAAGCATAATTTTCCGTTTCACTAGAAATTGGTGGATTCACTGTCAGAACACACTATGCTGAAGGAAGGCATGATTTTCCGTTTCACTAGAAATTGGTGGATTCACTGTCAGAACACACTATGCTGAAGGAAGGCATGATTTTCCGTTTCACTAGAAATTGGTGGATTCACTGTCAGAACACACTATGCTGAAGGAAGGCATGATTTTCCGTTTCACTAGAAATTGGTGGATTCACTGTCAGAACACACTATGCTGAAGGAAGGCATGATTTTCCGTTTCACTAGAAATTGGTGGATTCACTGTCAGAACACACTATGCTGAAGGAAGGCATGATTTTCCGTTTCACTAGAAATTGGTGGATTCACTGTCAGAACACACTATGCTGAAGGAAGGCATGATTTTCCGTTTCACTAGAAATTGGTGGATTCACTGTCAGAACACACTATGCTGAAGGAAGGCATGATTTTCCGTTTCACTAGAAATTGGTGGATTCACTGTCAGAACACACTATGCTGAAGGAAGGCATGATTTTCCGTTTCACTAGAAATTGGTGGATTCACTGTCAGAACACACTATGCTGAAGGAAGGCATGATTTTCCGTTTCACTAGAAATTGGTGGATTCACTGTCAGAACACACTATGCTGAAGGAAGGCATGATTTTCCGTTTCACTAGAAATTGGTGGATTCACTGTCAGAACACTATGCTGAAGGAAGGCATGATTTCCGTTTCACTAGAAATTGGTGGATCACTGTCAGAACACACTATGCTGAAGGAAGGCATGATTTTCCGTTTCACTAGAAATTGGTGGATTCACTGTCAGAACACACTATGCTGAAGGAAGGCATATTTTCCGTTTCACTAGAAATGGTGGATTCATTGTAACACACTATGCTAGGGAATGATTCTACCTGTCAGAAACAGAGGAATTCATTGTGATTCACTGTCAACCATGCAAGAAAGATGCAGTTAACTAACTGGTCAGAAAATCGTGGATTCATTGTCATTCACACATCCAGGATGATAACTACCTGGTCAGAAATCAGTGGATTCATTGTCATTCACACCATCCAGGATGATAACTACCTGGTCAGAAATTCAGTGGATTCATTGTCATTACACCATCCAGGATGATAACTACCTGGTCAGAAATCAGTGGATTCATTGTCATTCACACATCCAGGATGATAACTACCTGGTCAGAAATCAGTGGATTCATTGTCATCACACCATCCAGGATGATAACTACCTGGTCAGAAATAGTGGATTCATGTCATTACACATCCAGGATGATAACTACCTGGTCAGAAATCAGTGGATTCATTGTCATACACCATCCAGGATGATAACTACCTGGTCAGAAATCAGTGGATTCATTGTCATACACACATCCAGGATGATAACTACCTGGTCAGAAATCAGTGGATTCATTGTCATACACACATCCAGGATGATAACTACCTGGTCAGAAATCAGTGGATTCATTGTCATACACACATCCAGGATGATAACTACCTGGTCAGAAATCAGTGGATTCATTGTCATACACACATCCAGGATGATAACTACCTGGTCAGAAATCAGTGGATTCATTGTCATACACACATCCAGGATGATAACTACCTGGTCAGAAATCAGTGGATTCATTGTCATACACACATCCAGGATGATAACTACCTGGTCAGAAATCAGTGGATTCATTGTCATACACACATCCAGGATGATAACTACCTGGTCAGAAATCAGTGGATTCATTGTCATACACACCATCCAGGATGATAACTACCTGGTCAGAAGTCAGTGGATTCATTGTCATACACACATCCAGGATGATAACTACCTGGTCAGAAGTCAGTGGATTCATTGTCATACACACATCCAGGATGATAACTACCTGGTCAGAAATCAGTGGATTCATTGTCATTCACACATCCAGGATGATAACTACCTGGTCAGAAATCAGTGGATTCATTGTCATACACACCATCCAGGATGATAACTACCTGGTCAGAAATCAGTGGATTCATTGTCATTCACACCATCCAGGATGATAACTACCTGGTCAGAAATCAGTGGATTCATTGTCATACACACCATCCAGGATGATAACTACCTGGTCAGAAATCAGTGGATTCATTGTCATACACACCATCCAGGATGATAACTACCTGGTCAGAATCAGTGGATTCATTGTCATACACACCATCCAGGATGATAACTACCTGGTCAGATATGTACATGGATTCATTGTCATTCACACCATCCAGGATGATAACTACCTGGTCAGAAATCAGTGGATTCATTGTCATTCACACCATCCAGGATGATAACTACCTGGTCAGAAATCAGTGGATTCATTGTCATACACACATCCAGGATGATAACTACCTGGTCAGAATCAGTGGATTCATTGTCATACACACATCAGGATGATAACTACTGGTCAGAATCAGTGGATTCATTGTCATACACACATCCAGGATGATAACTACCTGGTCAGAAATCAGTGGATTCATTGTCATACACACATCCAGGATGATAACTACCTGGTCAGAAATCAGTGGATTCATTGTCATACACACATCCAGGATGATAACTACCTGGTCAGAAGTCAGTGGATTCATTGTCGTTCACACCATCCAGGATGATAACTACCTGGTCAGAAATCAGTGGATTCATTGTCATACACACATCCAGGATGATAACTACCTGGTCAGAAATCAGTGGATTCATTGTCATACACACATCCAGGATGATACTACCTGGTCAGAAATCAGTGGATTCATTGTCATACACACATCCAGGATGATAACTACCTGGTCAGAAATCAGTGGATTCATTGTCATACACACATCCAGGATGATAACTACCTGGTCAGAAATCAGTGGATTCATTGTCATACACACATCCAGGATGATAACTACCTGGTCAGAAATCAGTTGATTCATTGTCATACACACATCCAGGATGATAACTACCTGGTCAGAAATCAGTGGATTCATTGTCATACACACATCCAGGATGATAACTACCTGGTCAGAAGTCAGTGGATTCATTGTCATTCACACCATCCAGGATGATAACTACCTGGTCAGAAATCAGTGGATTCATTGTCATACACACATCCAGGATGATAACTACCTGGTCAGAAATCAGTGGATTCATTGTCATTCACACCATCCAGGATGATAACTACCTGGTCAGAAATCAGTTGATTCATTGTCATACACTCATCCAGGATGATAACTACCTGGTCAGAAATCAGTGGATTCATTGTCATACACACATCCAGGATGATAACTACCTGGTCAGAAGTCAGTTGATTCATTGTCATTCACACCATCCAGGATGAATGCTGGATTGTCTGCCCCACAGGTGAAACTCGGGCTGTGTGACCGTCGTTCTCCCAGAGTGGAACTCGGAGCCTCAGCTTGCCCCATCACCGTCATGGCCCCTTGGCTGACTGTGGGCATGCAGTGTACTGGCATCTCACTTACAGTGGCTCCTTCAGCAGCCAGGAGTTCAGCAGGCTGGTGCTGAGGATTGAGCTTGTTCTGTGGTTGCCTGTCACCCGCCTGATGAACCACTGTGAGGGCAGCTGGGCTGTCTTGCTTCATACCCAGCGTGGGTGAGGGATCATCTGGGAATGTGGAGTCCTTGGTGAGAGTGACAGGAGCATCCTTCACCGATTGGCCCTCTTTGCCTGACGCTGGTTCTCCATGCTCTGATGGTGGGTCCAAGTTCTGTGGTGAGTCTGGGTTCACATGGTGCTTCTCTCTGCCGTTGTTGCTGAGCGTCACTCCCACAGTGACCTGATTGGTGCTGGGTTGTTCTTCCTTTTCATCAACCCGGATCATGACATCCTCAGTTTGTGGGGAACTCTCACTGACCATCTGAACGTAGGGGTTGCTCGCACATCTGACCTTTTCAGGGTCTGTCACATCATGGAGCTGCCATTTCTTGCGGATCATTTTATCCTTGATCATGATGTACACTAGAACCAGGAGACCGGGCATCAGGAAGACCACACCAGCCAGGATGCCCACGATGATATTCTGGGACTCGTCCTTGAAGTCCCGACACTGCTGGTGCACAACGGTGGTCTGGTAAGCCAGCACGTCCAGACACACCTTGAAGTGCTTTTCCAGCTCCAGGGGCCGAAGGATGTAGCTGCGGACATCGATGCCGATGATCGGGGAGTCGATGGGCTGGCTGTCCTCAGGCATGTAGTGGAGCTGGAAGCCATCAGCGGGCTCCTGGCTGGTGTCCTGGAATGTCCAGGAGGCCATCAGCGTGTTGCCTGACAGGGCCACGTCCAGGGTCACTACCATCTGAAAAACACCCAGCCTCAGTGAACGCAGTCACCTGTTGTGTGGTGATGGACTTTGTTTGTTTTTCTGTTTTTCCTTTTCATCAGCTGTCTGCAAACATCTGTCTGGTGGTGGAAAAACAAAAACAAAAACAAAACATGGTAGGTAGGCACTCAAGGTCTGACCAGCGCATTGGGCTAATGCGTAAGGTCAGACATCTGCTGAGTCGTAGCCACGAGACCCACTTCTTCAATTGTCTCATCTTAGTTGTTAATTCATTTATCCATCAGCTTAAAATCATGCGTAATGTGGTCTCAAAACTTAGCAGATGTGGTGTAGCGTATATGGACTAGTCTGCACACAGTGACGCCTCCTTGATGAAACTGAAACTGTCTTGATGGCTGTCTACGTTTGATGGTGACAACACCCATGTAAGGTGGTGTCTTTGGATGGGTATATATTGGCCACTGTTTTAACAGCAGTGCAGTGTTTAAGAGCGGTGTGGATAGCAGTTTGTTTAGGACTCCATTGTTGGATTTTCAAAGCAGAACTTGTGACTCTTGTGACGTCATGGAGAACTGCCAGCAGTACTTTCTTGTTCTTGTTTGTTCATGCTCTCTGTCTTTGTATGTGTGTGTCTTTCTCTCTCTGTCTCTTTGTCTTTGTCTCTGTCTCTCTTACTCTCTCTCTCTCTCTCTCTCTCTCTCTCTCTCTCTCTCTCTCACATACACACACTATGCATAAATGATACATACATTCATGGACATCTGTGTGATTACACAGGTTGACTGAATGCTGACACAAGCTGCAGGATCATGAATATTTATACCAAATCTTCTGTGACTATGGGGGTTCAAGCACTGACCCACTGACTTGGTTACAGGATTAGACAGGACTGAATAGGTATGTCATA
This sequence comes from Conus canariensis, assembly GCA_033310375.1. Taxonomy (NCBI): domain Eukaryota; kingdom Metazoa; phylum Mollusca; class Gastropoda; order Neogastropoda; family Conidae; genus Conus; species Conus canariensis. The sequence continues at coordinate 6,527,779 of CM065725.1, read as the reverse complement.
GCCTCTGTACATGCACCAGCAGATATGCATGACGTGTTGTTTCGACGATCAGACAAACCTGCTGTACACTTCCACCATCAGGTATTGCTGGGACTTGAACCAGCTTCTCTCAGAGCGTGGTGTTTGTACTGTCTTGGTGACAGACCACTGGTTGCCTCATGGAAGACTGAGCTCACCCCTCCCTTTCCACCACCTTCCCCTTCTCTGAACTGCATCAATTATCCATTTACTGCTGGAAGCATAGAGGGAGTTTTCAAAATACAAAAACCGCACCCTGCAAATTGTTCAACCTCATGGCTGTCAGCCTTTTATAGTGTAAAACCCCATAGGCTAATGATTGTTGGGGTGGAGAACTGTTGGCACCATGCCTGAGACATGGCATCATGGAAGAACATGCCCATCCCACTCCTTCCACCACCTTAACTTTCCCTGACCCAAATCAGCTTACCCATTTACTGCTAGGTGGACAGAGAGGGTTTTCAACCTGTCAAAGTCTGACCCAATGCGTTGTTCAAACTCACGGTGGTTAGCTCTGCAGCCATCTGCTTTAATCATTGGATCAGGGGCCTGTGTGTTGAGGCAGGCAGCCACAAGATGACAGTTTAGTCATTGGACCACGGGTGTGTGTGGGGGGGTACTGTGTTAGACAGCCGGCCTGTACCTGGGTGGCACCCTGCGGATGGTGCTGCCGGTGCTCAAGGGTCTGGCAGTGACTTGCTGTGTCCTGGCACCACTGAAGATCCCGCACGTACTGCACCTGGCTGCCCTCAGGATCCTCGTCGGTCGGAGCGGATGCGTGAGGCGGGGTGACGACCTTATCAGACTCGGAGTGAGGGGCGGTGGTGGGAGGTGAGGTGCGGGTGCAGGTCCAGTTGCTGCCAGCGCTGCTGTCTTCAGAGGTGCCAGCTTTGTGGTGCTGGTCCTGGTACCACTGCAGGAGCAGGTACAGCTGGCACGTGCACTGACGACAACAACAACAGCAATACTGACAACAACAGCAACAACACATTTAAAAGTAGTTTTTAAATGGCGCCTAAAGACGTACATAGTCAGTGTGTGCATGAACAACGCATGCAGTCAGTGAAAAAGAAAAAAGGAAAAAAAAAAAAAGAAAAAAAATTCAGACTTTGCTTTTAAAAACAGGTTTTAGTTTTAGATTTTGAAGGCTTGATACAGTTTGAGATTGGTAGAAAATTTGTAAAAGCTTAGTACTGGTTTGAGGTTGGTAGTAAATTTGGAAAAGTCCAGTACTGGTTTGAGGTTGGTAGTAAATTTGGAACATTTCAGCACTGGTTTGAGGTTGGTAGTAAATTTGGAAAAGTTCAGTACTGGTTTGAGGTTGGTAGTAAATTTGGAAAAGTTCAGTACTGGTTTGAGGTTGGTAGTAAATTTGGAAAAGTTCAGTACTGGTTTAAAGTTGGTAGTAAATATGGAAAAATTCAGTACTGGTTTGAGGTTGGTAGTAAATTTGGAAAAGTTCAGTACTGGTTTCAAGTTGGTAGTAAATTTGGCAAAGTTCAGTATTTGCAAAGGTTGATGGTAAATTTGGATCTCCCTTTTCTCAGTTTTAATCATGGACAGAAGAAGAGAGATCAGAGAAACACACAATACACACACACACACACACACACACACACACACACACACACACACACACACACCATCTTCAGCCCTGGATTATTAATCTCCTAGAGTCCACTCAGAGAATCTCACCCTTTGATCATGAACTGCTGAGTGTCCACTTCAGAAACAGCACTGCTTGATGACAGCTACGCTGCTACATGCCCACATGTCAGGCTCACCCTAAGCTACACTGCTACCTGTGCATAGATCCAGTCCACCCTCAGCTACATGTTACCAGCCCATATTTCGGGCTCACCCAAAGCTACACTGCTACCTGTATATAGATCCAGTCCAACCTAAGCTACACTGCTACCTGTATATAGATCCAGTCCACCCTTAGCTACACTGCTACCTGTATATAGATCCAGTCCACCTCAAGCTACACTGCTACCTGTATATAGATCCAGTCCACCCTCAGCTACATGTTACCTGCCCGCATGTCGGGCTCACCTTCAGCTAAATTATACCACCTGCTCATATGCCCAGCTCACCCTTACCACACTGCTACCTGTCCGTATGTCCAGCTCACCCTCAGCTACACTGCTACCTGTCCTTATGTCCAGCTCACCCTTACTACACTGCTACCTGTCACGATGTCCAGCTCACCCTTACTACACTGCTACCTGTCCGTATGTCCAGCTCACCCTCAGCTACACTGCTACCTGTCACTATGTCCAGCTCACCCTTATTACACTGCTACCTGTCCTTATGTCCAGCTCACCCTTACTACACTGTTACCTGTCACTATGTCCAGCTCACCCTTACTACACTGCTACCTGTCACTATGTCCAGCTCACCCTCAGCTACACTGCTACCTGTCCTTATGTCCAGCTCACCCTCAGCTACACTGCTACCTGTCACTATGTCCAGCTCACCCTTACTACACTGCTACCTGTCACTATGTCCAGCTCACCCTTACTACACTGCTACCTGTCCTTATGTCCAGCTCACACCTTACTACACTGTTACCTGTCACTATGTCCAGCTCACCTTACTACACTGCTACCTGTCCGTATGTCCAGCTCACCCTTAATACACTGCTACCTGTCACTATGTCCAGCTCACCCTTACTACACTGCTACCTGTCACTATGTCCAGCTCACACTCGGTTACACTGCTACCTGTCCGTATGTCCAGCTCACCCTTACTACACTGCTACCTGTCACTATGTCCAGCTCACCCTTACAACACTGCTACCTGTCACTATGTCCATCTCACCCTTACTACACTGCTACCTGTCCATATGTCCAGCTCACCCTTACTACACTGCTACCTGTCCGTATGTCCAGCTCACCCTCAGCTACACTGCTACCTGTCCGTATGTCCAGCTCACCCTTACTACACTGCTACCTGTCCGTATGTCCAGCTCACCCTCAGCTACACTGCTACCTGTCCATATGTCCAGCTCACCCTTACTACACTGCTACCTGTCCGTATGTCCAGCTCACCCTCAGCTACACTGCTACCTGTCCGTATGTCCAGCTCACCCTTACTACACTGCTACCTGTCACTATGTCCAGCTCACCCTTACTACACTGCTACCTGTCACTATGTCCAGCTCACCCTTACTACACTGCTACCTGTCACTATGTCCAGCTCACCCTTACTACACTGCTACCTGTCACTATGTCCAGCTCCCCCTCAGCTACACTGCTACCTGTCACTATGTCCAGCTCACCCTCAGCTACACTGCTACCTGTCCATATGTCCAGCTCACCCTTACTACACTGTTACCTGTCACTATGTCCAGCTCACCCTTACTACACTGCTACCTGTCACTATGTCCAGCTCACCCTTACTACACTACTAACTGTCCGTATGTCCAGCTCACCCTTACTACACTGCTACCTGTCACTATGTCCAGTTCACCCTTACTACACTGTTACCTGTCCATATGTCCAGCTCACCCTTACTACACTGCTACCTGTCTGTATGTCCAGCTCACCCTTAGATACACTGCTACCTGTCACTATGTCCAGCTCACCCTTACTACACTGCTACCTGTCACTATGTCCAGCTCACCCTTACTACACTGCTACCTGTCACTATGTCCAGTTCACCCTTAGGTACACTGCTACCTGTCACTATGTCCAGCTCACCCTTAGATACCTGTCACTATGTCCAGCTCACCCTTACTACACTGCTACCTGTCACTATGTCCAGCTCACCCTTACTACACTGCTACCTGTCACTATGTCCAGCTCCCCCTCAGCTACACTGCTACCTGTCACTATGTCCAGCTCACCCTCAGCTACACTGCTACCTGTCTGTATGTCCAGCTCACCCTTACTACACTTCTAACTGTCCGTATGTCCAGCTCACCCTTACAACACTGCTACCTGTCCGTATGTCCAGCTCACCCTTACTACACTGCTACCTGTCATGGTGTCCAGCTCACCCTTACTACACTGCTCCCTGTCCGTATGTCCAGCTCACCCTCAGCTACACTGCTACCTGTCCATATGTCCAGCTCACCCTTACTACTCTGCTACCTGTCCGTATGTCCAGCTCACCCTTACTACACTGCTACCTGTCCATATGTCCAGCTCACCTTTACTACACTGCTACCTGTCACTATGTCCAGCTCACCCTTACTACACTGCTACCTGGCCGTATGTCCAGCTCACCTTTACTACACTGCTACCTGTCACTATGTCCAGCTCACCCTTACTACACTGCTACCTGTCACTATGTCCAGCTCACCCTTACTACACTGCTACCTGTCACTATGTCCAGCTCACCCTCAGCTACACTGCTACCTGTCCTTATGTCCAGCTCACCCTTACTGCACTGCTACCTGTCACTATGTCCAGCTCACCCTTACTACACTGCTACCTGTCACTATGTCCAGCTCACCCTTACTACACTGTTACCTGTCACTATGTCCAGCTCAACCTTACTGCACTGTTACCTGTCACTATGTCAATCTCACCCTAACTACACTGCTACCTGTCACTATGTCCATCTCACCCTTACTACACTGCTACCTGTCACTATGTCCAGCTCACCCTTACTACACTGCTACCTGTCACTATGTCCATCTCACCTAACTACACTGCTACCTGTCACTATGTCCAGCTCACACTCAGCTACACTGCTACCTGTCCGTATGTCCAGCTCACCCTTACAACACTGCTACCTGTCACTATGTCCAGCTCACCCTAACTACACTGCTACCTGTCACTATGTCCATCTCACCCTTACTACACTGCTACATGTCACTATGTCCAGCTCACCCTTACAACACTGCTACCTGTCACTATGTCCATCTCACCCTTACTACACTGCTACCTGTCACTATGTCCAGCTCACCCTTACAACACTGCTACCTGTCACTATGTCCATCTCACCCTTAGATACACTGCTACCTGTCCATATGTCCAGCTCACCCTTACTACACTGCTACCTGTCACTATGTCCATCTCACCCTTAGATACACTGCTACCTGTCCTTATGTCCATCTCACCCTTACTACACTGCTACCTGTCACTATGTCCATCTCACCCTTAGATACACTGCTACCTGTCCTTATGTCCATCTCACCCTTACTACACTGCTACCTGTCACTATGTCCAGCTCACCCTAACTACACTGCTACCTGTCACTATGTCCAGCTCCCCCTCAGCTACACTGCTACCTGTCACTATGTCCAGCTCACCCTCAGCTCATTCCCCTGCAGCCTGATGAAGCTGAGGTCGGGCAGGGCCGTCAGCTGGCAGTGGTTGATGATGGTCAGCGTGCAGTGACTCAGGTCCAGGCTGCGCAGGTGTGTGGGGAAGAGCACCTCTGACACGTTCCCAAGGTTGTTGTTGGCCAGGTTGAGCACACGCAGGTGCTGCAGGTGGTGCAGGGACATGGGCTGGATGGACTGCACCAGGTTGTGGGACAGGTTCAGGCTGTTCAGGCTTAACTGCAGCTGTGAGAACATCACGTCCGTCACCCCGGGCAGTCGGTTGTGGCTCAGGTC
>CM065725.1:6502189-6517189 GCA_033310375.1 Conus canariensis | reverse complement strand
GTTTTAGACACTTGACGTGATCAAAGTGACATGTGAACTATCACATAAAACATGTTTGACGTTGTTTCTGTCAGTTGATCTGATGTAGCTGGCTTATAACTAGTCAAACAAAACATGTTTCCGTCTGGCCTTTTGATGTGAGGGTTTGACTTTCGTGTAGATCTGAGCCTGTTTCTCGATTTGTACATAGCTGCATTCAGCATTTATACAGTTTCCATCATGGACTGGGCAATAAACAACCTGACTGCTATGGTGCCAGTCATGCTTGATTGGGAACTCAGACAGGTGATACTGATAGCATTATATGAACTCTGACAAGTGATACTGGTAGCATTATATGAACTCTGACAAGTGATACTGATTGCATTATATGAACTCTGACAGGTGATACTGATAGCATTATATGAACTCTGACAAGTGACACTGATAGCATTATATGAACTCTGACAAGTGGATACTGATAGCATTATATATGAAGTGACAATCTCTTGACAAGTGACACTGATAGCATTATATGAATCTACTGACAAGATGATTATACTGAGATATGCATTATATGAACTCTGACAAGTGATACTGATTGCATTATATGAACTCTGACAAGTGATACAGATTGCATTATATGAACTCTGACAAGTGATACTGATAGCATTATATGAACTCTGACAAGTGATACTGATAGCATTATATGAACTCTGACAGGTGATACTGGTAGCATTACATGAATACTGACAAGTGATATTGATAGCGTTATATGAACTCTGACAGGTGATACTGATAGCATTATATGAACTCTGACAAATGATACTTATTGCATTATATGAACTCTGAGAAGTGATACTGATAGCATTATATGAACACTGACACATTATACTGATTGCATTATATGAACTCTGACAAGTGATACTCAGAGTATTATAGTATAATACTCTGTGAGTCTGAGTATCACTTGTCAGAGTTCATATAATGCTATCAGTATAGTGACAGTGATACTGATTGCATTATATGAACTCTGACAGGTGATACTAATAGCATTATATGAACTCTGACATGCGATACCGATAGCTTATGAACTCTGACATGTGATACAGATAGCACTATATGAATTTTGACAAGTGATACTGATGCCATTATATGAACACTGACACATTATATTGATAGCACTATATAATAATAATAATATAATAATAATGAATACTTATATAGCGCCTATTCTCGGCTAGAGACCAAGCTCTAAGCGCTTTACAATCAACACTCGTTTACACAACGGGCTGCCTACCTGGGTAGTGCCGACTGAAGAGCTGCCAGCTGGCGCTTCATTCAGTTGTTTCCCGTGTCATCCAGTCAGTATCGTTCAATATCGATCACTCATTTTCCTTACTTCCTTCATTCTTTCCATTTCTCACGCAGGGTGCAAGCTATGTGTAACGTGTCATCCATACCAACGGCCAAACTGGCCTACTCTTCCGAAAGTTGGTGATGGGATTTTACGTGTGTGCAAGATGTTATGCGTGCGTTCACACACGGAACCTCGGGTTTATAGTCTCATTCGAAGGACTGTATGGGAAATGGAGTCAGAACCAATGTTAACTCCGAGGGAAAAATCCCCCTGTACCGAAACGCCCCGGCGGAGGTTCGAACCTGCAACCCCAGGATCACCAAGATTACGAGTCAGGCGCTCTACCAACTGAGCTATTCCGGCTTCCCAATATATGAACTCTGAGAAGTGATACTGATGCCATCATACTGATAGCATTATATGAACTCTGACAAATGATAATGATAGCATTATATGAACTCTGACAAATGATATTGATAGCATTATATGAACACTGACAATGATACTGACTGCATTATATGAACTCTGACAAGTGATACTGATAATATTATATGAACACTGACATATTATACTGATAACATTATATGAACTCTGACAAGTGATATTGGTAGCATTATAAAACTCTGACAAGTGATACTGATAGCGTAATATGACTCTGACAAGTGATACAAATAGCATTATAATGAACATTGACAAGTGATACTGATAGCTTTATAATGAACTCTGATGGGCGATATTGGAAGCATTATTATGACCTATGACAAGTGATACGTGTAGCATTATGATAAACTCTGACAAGTTATACTGATGGCGTTATATGAACACAGACACAGACAAATGCTACTGACTGCATTATATGAACACTGACAATGACAAGTGATAATGATAGCATTGTGTGAACATTGACACTGACAAATGCTGCTGACAGCATTGCATGAGCTCTGACAAGTGACAGTGTTACCTTATGGAACATTACAAGCAGTTGTACGGAACAGTCCAACATTGACAACTGACAGAATTTAGTGAAAATGAAATGATAGCATTAGTCAAAATGAAGTGTTCCTGAAAAAAGTCTTTATTACCTAGGGAAAAAAAAGTCTGTTGGAAAGCTTATTATAATTCTGACACACTCTGCAATGAAGGATTTGTTGGGGGTTTTTTTTTGGTCTTCTCTCTCCAACATGTAACATAATCTCAGGAAGAAAGGAGAAATGGTCATCACAACAGAAGACTGTCAGTGCTATGCCGATTGATCATCACAACAGAAGACTGTCAGTGCTATGCCGATTGATCATCACAACAGAAGACTGTCAGTGCTATCCGATTGATCATCACAACAGAAGACTGTCAGTGCTATGCCGATTGATCATCACAACAGAAGACTGTCAGTGCTATGCCGATTGATCATCACAACAGAAGACTGTCAGTGCTATGCCGATTGATCATCACAACAGAAGACTGTCAGTGCTATGCCGATTGATCATCACAACAGAAGGCTGTCAGCGCTATGCTGATTGATCATCACAACAGAAGACTGTCAGTGCTATGCCGATTGATCATCACAACAGAAGACTGGCAGTGCTATACCTAGTCCTATATCACACTAGGTATGGCAGCCACCAGGCACATTGCTCAGTACCATTTGACTTTTCTTTTTGTTTTCATGAATGATTATCAGTAACAGGCTCACACCATTCATACTTACCTGTCAGAACACAGGTGACGGTTTATCTACTCTGCGCCAAAGTCACAGACCGAAAGTCAGAGCGTTAACGTTTTCTTCCTTGTAGCTGCTGTCAGTGTCGTGCAGACAGGCACTTGACCTAGCAGCAGCACGCAGCGCCACCTAGACTGGTAGGTCAGTCACAGCGGAGTTCAGTCATCACCCACCAGGGGCTGCTGCAATAGGGAGGTGAGAGCTGACAGGCCGATCAGGGTGTTGACACTGCACGCTTAGCGTTTCTGAGGACCACCTAGAAAAAGGGAGGGAGTGATGGCTGAAGGGTTGGTTTGCTTACATCCTGCTTGAGGACATTGTTCTGTTTGTGTGTTGTGTTGTTTGTTTTGTTTTTGGTCCTTGAACCCACTCTACATCTGCTGTATTATTTGAAGACTATGAAATTAAAGAAAAATTCTTTTTCCTCTTTCAAACTTTTTTTTTTCTTTTTTTTTTTTGTCTGTCAGTATATGTGTAGTTTTGCTGGAGGTGTTGTGGCGTGGACTTGTTTTGTGTTCATCATATTAGCAGTCCCACATTTAAAAAAAATCTGTTCATTCATTACATGTTTGTTTCTTTTGTGGCATGTATTCAAGTTTAAATTCACCTCCTCTCTCTCTGTCTGTCTGCCTGTCTGTCGTCTGCCTGTCTGTCTGTCTGCCTGTCTGACTGTCTGTCTGTCTGTCTGTCTCTCATTCATGGATGTGATCTTTTCTGGATATTAACACTTGCAAATCCAAAGGGAAGAAGTACATGTGTGACCCACACAGTCCTACATTGCCATGTCAGGCAGGGGGTTGGAGTGGAGAAAGCACAGGGCCTGGAATGGGTTCATGGTTTGCAGGCTGGTTATGGTGCAGTTCAATCCTATTGACTTAGTCGGCATGACCAGTATCTCTACTGACATTCAGACAGATGTCTAAGCAGGGAGAAAGATGTCTAGCAGGAAGATGTCTAGGGGAGAAAGATGTCCAAGCAGGGAGAAAGATGTCTAAGCAGGGAGAAAGATGTCTAAGCAGGAGAAAGATGTAGAGGGGAAGATGTCTAAGCAGGGAGAAAGATGTCCAAGCAGGGAGAAAGATGTCTTAGCAGGGAGAAAGATGTCCAAGCAGGGAGAAAGATGTCTTAGCAGGGAGAAAGATGTCTAAGCAGGGAGAAAGATGTCTAGAGGGAGAAGATGTCTAAGCAGGGAGAAAGATGTCTCAGCAGGGAGAAAGATGTTAAGCAGGAGAAATCCAGCAGGGAGAAAGATGTCTCAGCAGGGAGAAAGATGTCTCAGCAGGGAGAAAGATGTCCCAGCAGGGAGAAAGATGTCCCAGCAGGGAGAAAGATGTCTAAGTAGGGAGAAAGGTGTCTTAGCATGGAGAAAGATGTCTAAGTAGAGAAAATGTGTAAGTAGGGAGAAAGGTGTCTGCATGGAGAAGAGTCAAAGTAGGAGAAAGATTCTAATAGGAAGATCCAAGCAGGGAGAAAGATGTCTCAGCAGGGAGGAAGATGTCTCAGCAGGGAGAAAGATGTCTCAGCAGGGAGAAAGGTGTCTTAGCAGGGAGAAAGGTGTCTTAGCAGGGAGAAAGATGTCTCAGCAGGGAGAAAGATGTCTCAGCAGGGAGAAAGATGTCTTAGCAGGGAGAAAGATGTCTCAGCAGGGAGAAAGATGTCTAATTAGGGAGAAAGATGTCTAAGGAGGGAGAAAGATATCTTACCAGGGAGAAAGATGTCTTAGCAGGGAGAAAGATGTATAAGTAGGGAGAAAGATGTCTTAGCATGGAGAAAGATGTCTCAGCAGGGAGAAAGATGTCTTAGCAGGGAGAAAGATGTCTTAGCAGGGAGAAAGATGTCTGAGCAGGGAGAAAGATGTCTTAGCAGGGAGAAAAATGTCTTAGCATGGAGAAAGATATCTTAGCAGGGAGAAAGATGTCTAGCAGGGAGAAAGATGTCTAAGCAGGGAGAAAGATGTCTGAGCAGGGAGAAAGATATCTTAGCAGGGAGAAAGATGCCTAAGCAGGGAGAAAGATGCCTTAGCAGGGAGAAAGATGTCTTAGGAGGGAGAAAGATGTCTTAGGAGGGAGAAAGATGTCTGAGTAGGGAGAAAGATGTCTTAGGAGGGAGAAAGATGTCTAAGCAGAGGTTAGAAATAGGAAACTGTAAAGAGCTCAAGTACCTGGGTGCCATTGTCCCACAGAGAAAGGACCCACGCCAGCAGTCCTGACCAAAACTCTGAGCACAGGCAAAAACAGCACTGACAACTTTGAAGTACCTGGGGCGATGGGAGCATCTCCCTCACATCAGTCAGAGCTCTCAGACTTCTATGGTCATTGGTCCTCACCAGGTTTCTGTACGCCTGTAAAACATGACAGTCACCCCAGGTCTCCAAAGATGAATTCAAACCCTGGAAGTGAGTATTTACTGCAAGATCTTGGGAGATCTGTGTCCCTGAGGAAGTCCAGAGCAGAGGTGAACCAGGCATTGGACTCTCCGACCACCTGCTGACCATTGGTGAAGAGACAGGTGAAATGGTACATGCAGATTTCAAGAACAGCCAGCTGGACCAACACATCCCCCCCCCCCCCCCTCCCTTCCCTTCCTGTGCAGAACATAGTGCCCAGGGAACACAGAAGAGGCGGACAGACAAGGACACAGACCACACAGGGCAGGAGCAGTATCTCCAAGGAATGGACACTCCTGGCTGTCTTCAGCACCCAGAGGGCTGCTGACAACAGCAGCTGGTGGAGAGAGCTAGTTCTGAAGTCACAGTCAGGGCCTCAGCATCCCTGTAAGATAGACAATGTTCTGAAGTCACATTGAGTGCCTCAACATCCTTGTGAGATAGACAAGGCAAGGCAGTGGAAGGCAAAGTGGGACAAGACAAGGCAAGAAGTCACAGATCTATAAGTAATAGTAGAAAAGTTGTAATAGAAATTTATTACAATGGGTTTTGTTATTATATTATTCATTATTGTTGTGTTATTTACTATTATCTCATTATTGTTAATGTTAATTACTTTATTCCTGCATACGACTTGATTAAGTCATTATGTGCTTTGATACCTGTCATCGGACACAAAGGATGCTAGGTACAGACTGATACAACGAAGGAAACAAAAAATGTGATAGGCATGGTACAGACTGCAACACAGAAAGGAAACAAAAATATAGGTGCAAAGGCATGGTACAGACTGCAACAACAGAAAGGAAACAAAAATATAGGTGCAAAGGCATGGTACAGACTGCAACAACAGAAAGGAAACAAAAATATAGGTGCAAAGGCATGGTACAGACTGCAACAACAGAAAGGAAACAAAAATATAGGTGCAAAGGCATGGTACAGACTGCAACAACAGAAAGGAAACAAAAATATAGGTGCAAAGGCATGGTACAGACTGCAACAGCAGAAAGGAAACAAAAATATAGGTGCAAAGGCATGGTACAGACTGCAACAGCAGAAAGGAAACAAAAATATAGGTGCAAAGGCATGGTACAGACTGCAACAGCAGAAAGGAAACAAAATAAATATGCAAAGGCATGGTACAGACTGCAACAGCAGAAAGGAAACAAAAATATAGGTGCAAAGGCATGGTACAGACTGCAACAGACAGAAAGGAAGCAACAATAAGAGGCATGTACAGACTGCAACAGGAAAAGAAACAAATATAGGTGCAAAGGCATGGTACAGACTGCAACAACAGAAAGGAAACAAAAATATAGGTGCAAAGGCATGGTACAGACTGCCAACAAGGACAAAAATGGTGCAATGGTACAGACTGCAACAACAGAAAGGAAACAAAAATATAGGTGCAAAGGCATGGTACAGACTGCACAACAGAAAGGAAACAAAAATATAGGTGCAAAGGCATGGTACAGACTGCAACAACAGAAAGGAAACAAAAATATAGGTGCAAAGGTATGGTACAGACTGCAACAACAGAAAGGAAACAAAAATATAGGTGCAAAGGCATGGTACAGACTGCAACAACAGAAAGGAAACAAAATATAGGTGCAAAGGCATGGTACAGACTGCAACAGCAGAAAGGAAACAAAAATATAGGTGCAAAGGCATGGTACAGACTGCAACAGCAGAAAGGATGGCATGGTACAGACTGCAACAACAGAAAGGAAACAAAAATATAGGTGCAAAGGCATGGTACAGACTGCAACAACAGAAAGGAAACAAAATATATAGGTGCAAAGGCATGGTACAGACTGCAACAACAGAAAGGAAACAAAAATATAGGTGCAAAGGCATGGTACAGACTGCAACAACAGAAAGGAAACAAAAATATAGGTGCAAAGGCATGGTACAGACTGCAACAACAGAAAGGATGTGCAAGCTGGTACAGACTGCAACAACAGAAAGGAAACAAAAATATAGGTGCAAAGGTCATAGGTAACAATACTTTACTGTTTTACCGCAAAATGAATGGCCTGGCAGACCTGCAACAACAGAAAGGAAACAAATATATAGGTGCAAAGGCATGGTACAGACTGCAACAACAGAAAGGAAACAAATATATAGGTGCAAAGGCATGGTACAGACTGCAACAACAGAAAGGAAACAAAAATATAGGTGCAAAGGCATGGTACAGACTGCAACAACAGAAAGGATGGCATGGTACAGACTGCAAACAACAGAAAGGATGGCATGGTACAGACTGCAACAACAGAAAGGAAACAAAAATATAGGTGCAAAGATTACTTTGATCACTGTTTCCTGTTGTCTTTAAACAAATACTTATATCTTTAAGCCTTTTTTTCCCAAAAAATTTCCATACTTGGCCCTTGGCCGCCTGCTTTGGGAGGTTGTTTGGGTTTTTGTTTGTCTCCTCTTGGTGGTGAGAATAGCGCAGAAGTGTAACTGGTAAGCAACCGTTAGATACCTTGGATGCACTAACATGGCCAGCGGAGTTCTGATGGGTGTCACGCAGGAGACAAAAATAGACTCCAGCAGCTGGTTCTGCTTGGAAGTCTGAATTCCATAGTCCTCTGTGCTGTCATTGAAAGGTTGCATATTCAGACCTTTTCAGCTCCCCTCCCCCTGTCCTTCTTTCCCAGCCCCCTCCCTCCCTCCACCACCCTTCTTCTTCCTCCCCATCCCACTGTTGTCCTGAGTTGGGAATATGTTTGATGATTTTTTTATACAGAACTTGAAGAGCTCAAGGGAGAACACAGCCCCTCCACCAGGATCGAACAGTCCTCATTGCTTGACAATTTTTGAGCTGTGTTGTGCTTGGGTTTGCGCCTCACTCCTTCAGATAACTTTTCCGTATAGATCCAAACGTGTTATAGATAACATTGAAACACGGATGTCCCAATGGCCTTAGCCACACTCAGGGGTGTACCTTACTGGATCCCCATGGTGTCAGCCACCCTCTGGGGTGTACCTTACAGGATCCCCATGGTGTCAGTGAGCCTCTGGGGTGTACTTACAGGATCCCCATGGTGTCAGTGAGCCTCTGTGGTGTACCTTACAGGATCCCCATGGTGTCAGTGAGCCTCTGGGGTGTACCTTACAGGATCCCCATGGTGTCAGTGAGCCTCTGAGGTGTACCTTACAGGATCCCCACATGGCCTTGTCAGGGTCGAGACCTCTGTGGTGTACCTTACAGGATCCCCATGGTGTCAGTGAAGCCTCTGGGTGTACTTACAGGATCCCATGGTGTCAGTGAGCCTCTGAGGTGTACCTTTACAGGATCCCCATGGTGTCAGTGAGCCTCTGGGTGTACCTTACAGGATCCCCATGGTGTCAGTGAGCCTCTGGGTGTACCTTACAGGATCCCCATGGTGTCAGTGAGCCTCTGGGGTGTACCTTACAGGATCCCCATGGATGTCAGTCAACCCTCTGGGGTGTTCCTTCAGATCCCATGTTCAGACCTCTGGTTACTACAGGATTCCCCATGATGTCAGCCACCCTCTGGGGTGTTCCTTACAGGATCCTCCATGGTGTCAGCACCTCTGGGGTTTACCTTACAGGATCCCATGGTGTCAGCCACCCTCTGGGGTGTACCTTACAGGATCCCCATGGTGTCAGTGAGCCTCTGGGGTTACCTTACAGGATCTCCCATGGTGTCAGTGAGCCTCTGGGGTGTACCTTACAGGATCCCCATGGTGTCAGTGAGCCTCTGGGGTGTCCTTACAGGATCCCCATGGTGTCAGAGCCTCTGGGGTGTACCTTACAGGATCCCCATGGTGTCATGAGCCTCTGGGTGTTACCTTACAGGATCCCCATGGTGTCATAGCCCTAGGGTGTCCTTTCAGGTACCTTTCAGGACTCCCCAGGATCATGGTGTCATGAGCCTCTAGGGTGTACCTTACAGGATCCCCATGGTGTTCATGAGCCTCTGGGTGTACCTTACAGGATCCCCATGGTGTTCAATGGAGCCTCTGGGTGTACCTTACAGGATCCCATGGTTCAGTGAGCCTCTGGGTGTACCTTACAGGATCCCCATGGTGTGTAGCCATCTCTGGGGTGCACCTTACAGGATCCATGTGACGTCAATCACCTGGGATTGCACCTTACAGGATCCCCATGATGTCAGCCACTTTCTGGGGGTGTACCTTACAGGATCCTCATGGTATCAGTGAGCCTCTGAGGTGTACCTTACAGGATCCCCATGGTGTCTGTGAGCCTCTGAGGTGTACTTTACAGGATCCCCATGGTGTCTGTGAGCCTCAGAGGTATACTTTACAGGATCCCCATGGTGTTAGTGAGCCTCTGAGGTGTACCTTACAGGATCCCCATGGTGTCAGTGAGCCTCTGAGGTGTACTTTACAGGATCCCCATGGTGTCAGTGAGCCTTTGGGATGTACCTTACAGGATCCCCATGATGTCAGCCACCCTCTGGGGTGTACCTTACAGGATCCTTGTGGTGTCAGCCACCCTCTGGGGGTATACCTTACAGGATCCGCATGGTGTCAGCCACCCTCTGGGGTGTACCTTACAGGATCCCCATGGTGTCTGTGAGCCTCTGAGGTGTACTTTACAGGATCCCCATGATGTCAGTGAGTCTCTGAGGTGTACCTTACAGGATCCCCATGGTATCTGAGCCTCTGAGGTGTACTTTACAGGATCCCCATGGTGTCAGTGAGCCTCTGAGGTGTACCTTACAGGATCCTCATGGTGTCAGCCACGCTTTGGGGGCGTACCTTACAGGATCCCCATGGTGTTAGTGAGCCTCTGGGGTGTACCTTACAGGATTCCCATGGTGTCAGTGAGCCTCTGAGGTGTACTTTACAGGATCCCCATGGTGTTAGTGAGCCTCTGGGGTGTACCTTACAGGATCCCCATGGTGTTAGTGAGCCTCTGAGGTGTACCTTACAGGATTCCCATGGTGTCAGTGAGCCTCTGAGGTGTACTTTACAGGATCCCCATGGTGTCAGTGAGCCTCTGAGGTGTACCTTACAGGATCCCCGTGATGTCACCCACCCTCTGGGGTGTACCTTTCAGGATCCCCATGGTGTCAGCCACCCTCTGGGGGTGTACCTTACAGGATCCTCATGATGTCAGCCACCCTCTGGGGTGTTCCTTACAGGATCCCCATGGTGTCAGCCACCTTCCGGGGTGTTCCTTACAGGATCCCCCAAATGTCAGCCACCTTCTGGGGTGTTCCTTACAGGATCCCCCAAATGTCAGCCACCTTCTGGGGTGTACCTTACAGGATCCCCATGATGTCAGCCACCCTCTGGGATGTTCCTTACAGGATTCCCATGATGTCAGCCACCTTCTGGGGTGTTCCTTACAGGATCCCCATGATCTCAGCATATGTCTTGTGATAGTGACAGGTTTCTTGCTCGTTTCATTGCTATGCTAAGATCAAACGGATCAACCGTTCATCTCATGGAGAACTGGTTTGTCAAGGAGAAAAAAGGAGTAACTGCATAGTATGAATGGTAAATGATTATAATGCAATATATAAAGCATGTTATGTCTGTATGGTCATGATTATAATGCAATATATAGAGTATGTTATGTCTGTCTGTGTCCCGTCTGCCTTTGCTGTCTGCAGTATTTTTGTTGCTGGCATTTCCATCCATGACATTTTCATCCGATTTAAAAGAAAAAAAAATGTGCCACAGCAAGTCATCAGCCTTCTGTACAGATGGAGAATGGATCACTTGTGTGTGTGTGAAAGTCGCATCAATTTCAGTTTGATGTGACCTGTTATGGCGAAGCCAAGCCACACTGGGGGATTCCAAAAGAGTCAAACATATAGAGATTAAAAACTGTGCCATCTGTCAGCCCGAATACCTAAAGCTAGGAGAGTATCAGACTGAAGATCTGAAGGTCCCTGGTTTGATGCTGGGTTCAGAGGGGTTTTTTTTCCCTTTTTTTTTTTCTTTTCTTTTTTTGATTCCAAAGGATTTGAAGGAAGTTTATGGCAAAGAAGGGTATAGGAAGGAGGGGGAGGGGGGGGGGTAGGGGTGGGGGATCATGGGGGAAGATAGGACAGGACAGAAAGAGGGATGGAGGCAGGGGGTAAGTACTGATAAACACTTATTCAGCCCTTTTTCGCTTTTTTTTCAAGGAGTTAGATATGACTTACATGACGTTTAATGGTGTGTTTTCACTTTGTGGACATTCACTGACTGGTGAGTGCCACCCACTGTGCTACAATGATCACACACACATACGCATTCATACAGATGTGCACACACTCACGCGCACACGCATGCGCGCACATGCACGTGTACGCACACACATACACACATACACACACACAAATACGTGCGCGCGCACACACACACACACACACACACACACACACACACACACACACACACACACACACCCCACACATGAAAAATGGAATATATTTACCACAATGTCCAATAAAACTGGAAACTTCAGATCTACCTTGTAACGGAGAAAAAGCAGAAGCATTTGCTGATATGTTTGCAAACCATAGTAGAATTACAGGTTTATCAGCTGAAGGTAGACAATATAGAGAAAATCAAGAGAAAAACAAATCCACAACAAATGATGACAGCAGTATGCCTACAAGAAACAGTTATGTAAATGCCGATATTACACTGGATGAAGTTAAAGAAAACATTTTCAAGCTTAGCAAAAAGAAAACATCTGTAGGACTAGACGGGATATCGAATGAAATGCTAAGGCATTTACCAAACAATGTCATCAATTTTTTATATGTACTTCTACAAAAATGTTGGTCGACTGGCGAAATTCCTCGAATCTGGAAACATTCAGTTGTTATCCCTATACATAAACAAGGAAAACTTAGAACAGATAAAAGTAGCTATCGCCCTATTGCGTTAACATCTCATGCATGTAAATTCATGGAAAAGATCGTTTTAAATAGATTAGTTCATTTCTGTGAAAAACAAGGCATTATACCTATAAATCAAGCAGGCTTTCGAAAAGGTCGATCTACCATTGATCATCTGGTAAAACTAACGACACAAGTAAAGCAACAGTTTGCCAGGCGAAAAAATATTCTTGCAACCTTTTTCGATGTTAAAAAAGCTTATGACCAAGTATGGCATAACAAACTTCTACAAAAACTTAAAAATTGGAATATATTAGGTAACATGTACAAGTACATAGCGAATTTTTTATCAGAACGATTCATACAAGTAAGAGTTGGAAACACGTATTCAAAACCCAGAAAACTTCACATGGGTCTTCCTCAAGGCTCTGTTATTTCACCTATTTTGTTTAATATATTAATAGCAGATTTACCAAATAATCTATCTAAAGACACAGTTTTGGCTCAGTATGCAGACAACATCTGTATGTGGATGAAAGTAACAATAAAACGTAACACCCCAGCTAGAGTATTAAACTATACAAAAAAAGTATATCAACGTGAACTAGATAAAATCAATATGTTTATGACAGAGAATGGCTTAAATCTATCATTGGAAAAAACAAATATAGTACTATTTAACTCTGGGTGCAACCCAGAAAAACTCCCTACTTTCACAATCAATGGAACTGTCATTAATTATACACAAACTGTAAAATTTCTGGGAGTTTATCTTTCGTCAAAACTCTCATGGACTCAACATATAGATTACATACTAAACAAGGCAAGGAAAGCTTTAAATTTTCTCAAAATTATAAGTAAACAACACTGGGGCCAAGATACTAGAGCGCTTGTATCCCTTGCAAATTCTCTTGTGCGTTCACGGTTAACTTATGCTCAGGAAATATTTTTTAGTGCTCCAAAGCATTTGTTAAACAAACTACAAAGTATAGATTGTAAAGCTTATAAATTAGCCCTTGGGGTACCATCTCATGCTTCAAATTTAGGGACTTACAAGGAAGCGGGTGTTCTACCACTTGATAACCACAGAAAAGTTTGTGCGTCGAAATATGTATTAAAATCATCTGCATATGATACCTTTAGTAAGAAAGAAGTAAATCTGGACTCGCAACATGATTTTGTTAAAAGAGCAAAATATATACATTCTCTACAACCAATAAATACATATGTCTCGGATATGATTAACTCTGCAGATTTAAAAGATAAAGAGGTTGCCATGAAGCCTTCTTTCTCGCCAGTTCCATCATGGGAACAAGTTAAACCTAATTATGATATAGACCATATGGATATGAACAAAGATCAGTCACCGAATATATTAAAAAATGTGATTAATTTACACATGGAGAGTCATTATAATGATCATATTAAAATATATACAGATGGATCTGTCCTCGAGAATGGCAAGACAGGGGCAGCATTTGTAATTCCTTCACTAAACCTAGTGAAACAGTATCATATCGGTAATCATTACTCCATTTTTACTGCTGAATTGGTAGCAATATTAAAGGTGGTACAGCATATCATAGATCTTCCAACAAACTGGCCCAAACGTAAAGTGTTATTATGTGTCGATTCGAAATCTGCACTACAAGCTATCAAATGTCAAAATGTTAAAACGCGTCTCGAAATGATACTAGAAATAAAACATGCAATACATCAGTTATCAGCTAAAAACATCAGTATCACTTTTTATTGGGTACCTTCACATTATGGGATATATCATAATGAAGTGGTTGACCGAGCAGCTAAAAGAGCAGCGCATAATGTTGAAGGAACAATACAGCTGAATATAAAGTTAGATTTACATGAATGCTATAAACATATTGACAAAATATCTAAAGATGAATTTGATAATATTCTGATGACATCAAACAGTCAATATTCACAAAATTGTATTAAAGGATTAAATGAACCTATCGCAGATTCAAAGTTACTCTTGACATATCTTAGTAATACAAAATCAAGACATATTATAGCTTTGATGTTTAAACTTCGTCTAAATGCTCTTAGAACAAAATTTTCTAAAGATGTAAATTGTATATGTGGAAACCAGATTACTATAAAGCATTTACTCCTACACTGTTCTGAAATTAAAGCACTCATTACTAAAACTTTAGGGGGCGTGCTGCTACCTTATGAGCCATTATCCATTGAAAAAATTGTAAATGACTTTCAGCTTCTTAAAATTTTTTCACAAATTTTGCATTCCAGTCCTGTTGGTATTTTTCTTTGATTTGTTGATTTATTGTTGTTCTTTCCTGCGTTATTAAATTATATCTGTTAATTGTTAAGATAGTAGGACACATTGGGAATTTATTACTTTTAGATTAAAGATATTTAAAACAATCTGAATAATCTATGCAGTATGCAAGTCAATTTTTCTAACCATAACTCGAGATTACAGGATCGAACTTTTACACGGTGGCAATCCTGGGATGGCTTTCATGATTGGCTGGGCTGTGGACCGCATAACTTGAATTGATTTGCAGTCCAAATCTCTAGATACTTTATAATGTATCAGATCTGTCAATGTACTAATAGAATAGATTAATACGTGAAGGACAGAAAGAAAGGGTGAAGGACAGATTATTCCACTATTACTAAAGGACACTATACACCATCACCACAAAAAATACAAACCCATCCAGTGACACATACCTACC
>CM065725.1:6494689-6499689 GCA_033310375.1 Conus canariensis | reverse complement strand
AGTCTGTTGGTTTCCTCTGTCTCTGTAGTTTGTTGGTTTCCTCTGTCTCTGTAGTTTGTTGGTTTCCTCTGTCGCTGTAGTCTGTTGGTTTCCTCTGTCTCTGTAGTTTGTTGGTTTCCTCTGTCGCTGTATCTTTTTGGTTTCCTCTGTCTCTGTAGTCTGTTGGTTTTCCTCCTGTCTCTGTAGTCTGTTGGTTTCCTCTGTCTCTGTAGTCTGTTGGTTCCTCTGTCTCTGTAGTCCCTGTTGGTTTCCTCTGTCTCCTGTAGTCTGTTGGTTTCCTCTGTCTCTGTAGTTTGTTGGTTTCCTCTGTCCTGTATCTGTTGGTTTCCTCTGCCGCTGTAGTCTGTTGGTTTCCTCTGTCGCTGTAGTCTTTGGTTTCCCTCTGTCGCTGTAGTCTGTTGGTTTCCTCTGTCGCTGTAGTCTGTTGGTTTCCTCTGTCACTGTAGTCTGTTTGGTTTCCTCTGTCACTGTAGTCTGTTGGTTTCCTCTGTCTCTGTAGTCTGTTGGTTTCCCTGTCCTCTGTAGTCTGTTGGTTTCCTCTGTCGCTGTAGTCTGTTGGTTTCCTCTGTCTCTGTAGTCTGTTGGTTTCCTCTGTCTCTGTAGTTTGTTGGTTTCCTCTGTCGCTGTAGTCTGTTGGTTTTTATTCTGACAATTTTGGTAATTTGGTGGAGAAAGAAGCCGGGCTCACTGAGACAGTGCTTGGTGTGTGTGTGTGTGTGTGTGTGTGTGTGTGTGTGTGTGTGTGTGTGGTGTGCGTGCGTGTGTGCGTGCGTTGTGTGCATCGTGCGTGTGTGCGTGCGCGCGCGCGTGCGTTCATATGTGTGTGTGTGTGTGTGTGTATTGCGGGCATGTGTGTGTATTGTGTGTGTGGTGTGTGTGTGGTGTGTGTGTGTGTGTGTGTGTGTGTGTGTGTGTGCGTGCGTGTGTGTGTATGTGTGTGTGCATGAGAGTGTGTGCGTGTGCATGTGTGTATGTTTGTGTGTGTGTGTGCGCGCATGTGCAATGCACATTTGCCTGCTATCATTTAAATACATACCAAGTATAAGGTAAAAGGTATCTTACTGCTTGTGCTGTAGCTTTTGTGCTTGTTCACTGGAATACCAAGGGCAAGTATGAAAAACAGGTAACTAAAGCCAATGCAATCATTGCAAAATGAAAATCACACTGCTTGTCTTCTGTTCTGTGTCGCTTATTTAGTCTGTATTTGAAACAAATCTGTCTGTTTCTCACTTCCTTTCTCCCTCCCCCCCCCCCCCCCCCCACACACACACACACCTTCTCTCTGTCAGTCTCCCCTCTCTCAGTGTCTCTGTGTCTGTCTCTGTATTGATCCCTGTCTCTCTTCTCTCCTCCCTTCCTGCTTTTTTCATGGCACCTTCTCTCTCTCTCTCTCTGTGTCTCTGTCTCTGAACCCCCCTCCCCCCCTCTCTCCTGGTCTCTTCCTGCCCTTGTCTCTGCACCCCCCTCTCTTTCTCTCTGTGTATCTCTGTCTGTCTGTCTGTCTTTTTCTCTCTCTCTGTCTCTGAACCCCTCTCCTCTCTCTTCATGCCTCTGTCTCTACACCCTCCCTTTCTCTCTGTCTTTGTCGCTCTCTTTCTCTCTCTTCTCTCTCTCTCTCTTTCTTCTAGCCTCTGTCTCTGCGACCCCCCCCCCCCCCCTTTCCTATTTCATGTTATCTGTCTTTGTTTGTCTGTCTGCCTGTCTGTCTTTCTCATTCTCTCTGCCTCTGTCTCTCTCTGTCTGTCTCTGTGCTCTTTGTCTATCATATGCGCGCACATGCAGACATACCTACATACATACAACCAACATGCTCACACACACACACACACACACAACACAACACACACACACACACACACACACACACACCACACACACACACACACACACCACACACACACACTTCCTCTCATCCATCCCCCCATTTGTCCTCACAGTCTGTGTCCACATCCCTCCAAGGATGTAGAGTTGACATAGCTGGACTGTGTGTATCAAACCTTCATCCCATTCCAAACTTCAGGTTCAGGCCATTGTTCATTGTGCTTTGTTTTTCACACTCTGTGTGTGTGTGTGTGTGTGTGGGGTGTGTGTGTGGTGTGTGTGTGGTGTGAATGAAGTGAGTGTGACTTAGTGGTGGGTGGTTTGTGTGTGCATGTTTGTTCACATGGGGAGTTGGACTTGGAAGGTTCTACATTATCTGGGGGGTGTGGGGGGGGGTGGGGGGGGGGGGGGGGGGGGGGGGGGGGGGGGGGGGGGGGGGGGGGGGGGGGGGGGGGGGTATGTGTGTGTGTCGTGTGTGTGTGGTGTGGTGTGTGTGTGTGTGTTGTGTTGTGTGTGTGGGTTTCGTGCGTGCTTGTGGGTGTTGTGTGGGTGTGTGTGTGTGTGTGTGTGTGTGTGTTTTTTCACTTTGGAAAGCATCATTAACATCCCAAGAATTATCACCTGCCGTGACTGTGAATAGGATACCAACAGGAGACGAGTGACCTCTTGGCCCAGAGTCTTGAAGGGTCATGGTTTGTGGGAATCATCTAACCATTGAAGTTTCTCTCTCCGGAGTCTGTGAGTGTTGTTCTCAGCCTACAGTCTGTGGGTGTTGGTTCTCAGCCTACAGTCTGTGGGTGTTGTCTCAGCCTACAGTCTGTGGGTGTTGTTCTCAGCCTACAGTCTGTGAGTGTTGTTCTAAGCCTACAGTCTGTTGGTGTTGTTCTCAGCCTACAGTCTGTGGGTGTTGTTCTCAGCCTACAGTCTGTAGGTGTTGTTCTCAGCCTACAGTCTGTGGGTGTTGTTCTCAGCCTACAGTCTGAGTGTTGTTCTCAGCCTACAGTCTGTGAGTGTTGTTCTCAGCCTACAGTCTGTGGGTGTTGTTCTCAGCCTACAGTCTGTGGGTGTCTTCCTTAGCCTAACAGTCTGTGGGTGTTGTTCTCAGCCTGGTAGTCCCAGCATTGTTCACTGACTAGCGCATCCTCAGGGCAAACATGTAGTCCCAGCATTGTTCATTGACCACAACTCATCCTCGGGCAAACTGGTAGTCCCAGCATTGTTCACTGACCAACTCATCCTCGGGGCAAACTGATAGTCCCAGCATTGTTCACTGACCAACTCTCCTCAGGCAAACTGATAGACCCTGAATTGTTCACTGACCAAGTCATCCTCAGGGCAAACTGGTAGTCCCAGCATTGTTCATTGACCAACTCACCTCAGGCAAACTGATAGTCCCAGCATTGTTCATTGCCCAAACTCATCCACAGGGCAAACTGGTAGCCCCAGCATTGTTCACTGACCAAACTCATCCTCAGGGCAAACTGATAGTCCCAGCATTGTTCACTGACCAACTCATCCTCAGGGCAAACTGGTAGTCCCAGCATTGTTCACTGACCAACTCATCCTCAGGGAAAACTGATAGTCCCAGCATTGTTCCCTGACCAACTCATCCTCGGGCAAACTGATAGTCCCAGCATTGTTCACTGACCAACTCATCCTCAGGGCAAACTGATAGTCCCAGCATTGTTCATTGACCAACTCATCCTCAGGGGCAAACTGATAGTCCCAGCATTGTTCACTGACCAACTCATCCCTCAGGGCAAACTGATGTCCCAGCATTGTTCATTGCCCCAACCATCCTCGGGCAAACGGATAGTCCCAGCATTGTTCACTGACCCAACTCATCCTCGGGGGCAAACGGGGTAGTCCCACATTGTTCATTGACCAACTCATCCTCAGGGCAAACTGGTATCCCCTGCATTGCATTAACCACAACTCATCCTCGGGGCAAACTGGTAGCCCCAGAAATGTTCACTGACCAAGTCACCTCGGGGCAAACTGGCAGTCCCCATTGTTCACTGACCAACCATCCTCAGGGCAAACTGATAGCCCCCAGCAGTTCACTGACCACTCATCCCAGGGCAAACGGAGTCCCAGCATTGTTCATTAACCACAACTCATCCTCAGGGCAAACTGGTAGTCCGCATTGTTAAACTGCCCAAACTCATCCTCAGGGCAAACGGTAGTCCCAGCATTGTTCACTGACCAAGTCATCCTCAGGGCAAACTGGATCCCACAGTTCATTGACGAAGTCATCCACGGGGCAAACTGGAATCCCAGCATTGTTCACTGACTCATTTGTGCATTGACCAACTCAGCTCAGGGCAAACGGTATTGCCTGCATTGTTCATTGACCAACTCACCCGGGCAAACGGTAGTCCCCAGCTTTGTTCATTGACCCAATCACCCCCAGGGCAAACGGGTAGTCCCGCATTATTCATTGACCAAGTCTCCTCAGGGCAAACTGGTAGTCCCAGCATTGTTCAATTACCAAAATTTCCCATCCTCGGGGCAAACTGGTAGTCCACATTGTTCACTGACCAAGTCATCCTCGGGGCAAACTGGTAGTCCCAGCATTATTCATTGACCAAGTCATCCTCAAGGGCAAACGGGTAGTCCCAGCATTGTTCATTAACCACAATTCATCCTCGGGGCAAACTGGTAGTCCCAGAAATTGTTCATTGAAAAAAAAAAAAAAAAAAAAAAAAAAAAAAAAAAAAAAAAAAAAAAAAAAAAAAAAAAAAAAAAAAAAAAAAAAAAAAAAAAAAAAAAAAAAAAAAAAAAAAAAAAAAAAAAAAAAAAAAAAAAAAAAAAAAAAAAAAAAAAAAAAAAAAAAAAAAAAAAAAAAAAAAAAAAAAAAAAAAAAAAAAAAAAAAAAAAAAAAAAAAAAAAAAAAAAAAAAAAAAAAAAAAAAAAATAATCTCAAGGGAAAACAAAGCCGGATTTTTTTAAAAACCCCCCAAAAAAAAAGCAATAAAATGCCCAAAAATTGTTTGGGGGAACCCCAAAACCCCCAATCAAAAAAGGTAAGAAAATCAAAAAGGGGAGGATAAAATGGTCCCACCCAAAAACTCCATCTAAGGGAATTTTAGAAAAAAAATTTAAGGGGAACCCCCCAATTTTTTTAAAACCTTTTTCAGATTAAAAAGACCCATTTAAAATACAATGATGGGGGTTTT
>CM065725.1:6482282-6489782 GCA_033310375.1 Conus canariensis | reverse complement strand
TGCGTGTGTGCGTGCGTGTGTGCGTGCGTGCGTGCGCGCGTGCGTTCATATGTGTGTGTGTGTGTGTGTATGTGCGGGCATGTGTGTGTATGTGTGTGTGTGTGTGTGTGTGTGTGTGTGTGTGTGTGTGCGTGCGTGTGTGTGTATGTGTGTGTGCATGAGAGTGTGTGTGTGTGCGTGTGCATGTGTGTATGTTTGTGTGTGTGTGTGCGCGCATGTGCATGCACATTTGCCTGCTATCATTTAAATACATACCAAGTATAAGGTAAAAGGTATCTTACTGCTTGTGCTGTAGCATTTTGTGCTTGTTCACTGGAATACCAAGGGCAAGTATGAAAAACAGGTAACTAAAGCCAATGCAATCATTGCAAAATGAAAAATCATCATCTGCTTGTCTTCTGTCTGTGTCGCTTATTTAGTCTGTATTTGAAACAAATCTGTCTGTTTCTCACTTCCTTTCTCCCTCCCCCCCCCCCCCCCCCCCACACACACACCTCTCTTCTCTAGTCAGTCTCCCTCTCTCAGTGTCTCTGTGTCTGTCTCTGTATTTCCCTGTCTCTCTTCTCCCTTCCTCTTTTCTCACTCTCTCTCTCTCTCTCTCTCTTCTCTGTTCTGCAACCCCCTCCCCCCTCTCTCTCTGTGTCTCTTCCTGCCCTTGTCTCTGCACCCCCCTCTCTTTCTCTCTGTGTATCTCTGTCTGTCTGTCTGTCTTTTTCTCTCTCTCTCTGTCTCTGAACCCTCTCTCTCTCTCTCTTCATGCCTCTGTCTCTACACCCTCCCTTTCTCTCTGTCTTTGTCGCTCTCTCTCTCTCTCTCTCTCTCTCTCTCTCTCTCTTTCTTCTAGCCTCTGTCTCTGCGACCCCCCCCCCCCCCCCCCCCTTTCCTATTTCATGTTATCTGTCTTTGTTTGTCTGTCTGCCTGTCTGTCTTTCTCATTCTCTCTGCCTCTGTCTCTCTCTGTCTGTCTCTGTGTCTCTTTGTCTATCATATGCGCGCACATGCAGACATACCTACATACATACAGACCAACATGCTCACACACACACACACACACACACACACACACACACACACACACACACACACACACACACACACACACACTCCTCTCATCCATCCCCCCATTTGTCCTCACAGTCTGTGTCCACATCCCTCAAGGATGTAGAGTTGACATAGCTGGACTGTGTGTATCAAACCTTCATCCCATTCCAAACTTCAGGTTCAGGCCATTGTTCATTGTGCTTTGTTTTTCACACTCTGTGTGTGTGTGTGTGTGTGTGTGTGGTGTGTGTGTGTGTGGTGTGTGTGTGTGTGTGTGAATGAATGTGAGTGTGAGTCTTAGTGTGGGTGTGTTTGTGTGTGTGCATGTTTGTTCACATGTGTGAGTTGGACTTGGAAGGTTCTACATTATCTATGTGTGGTGTGTGTGGTGGGGTGTGTGTGGTGGTGTGTGTGTGTGGGTGTGTGTGTGTGTGTGTGTGTGTGTGTGTTGTGTGTGTGTGTGTGTGTGTGTGTGTGTGTGTGTGTGTGTGTGTGTGTGTGTGTGTGTGTGTGTGTGTGTGTGTGTGTGTGTTATTCAACTTTGGAAAGCATCATTAACATTCCCAGAGAATTATGCACCTGCCGTGACTGTGAATAGGATACCACAGGAGACGAGTGACCTCTTGGCCCAGAGTCTTGAAGGGTCATGGTTGTGGGAATCATCTTAACCATTGAAGTTTCTCTCTCCGGAGTCTGTGAGTGTTGTTCTCAGCCTACAGTCTGTGGGTGTTGTTCTCAGCCTACAGTCTGTGGGTGTTGTTTCTCGAGGCCCTACAGTCTGTGGGTGTTGTTCTCAGCCTACAGTCTGTGAGTGTTGTTCTAAGCCTACAGTCTGTTGGTGTTGTTCTCAGCCTACAGTCTGTGGGTGTTGTTCTCAGCCTACAGTCTGTAGGTGTTGTTCTCAGCCTACAGTCTGTGGGTGTTGTTCTCAGCCTACAGTCTGAGTGTTGTTCTCAGCCTACAGTCTGTGAGTGTTGTTCTCAGCCTACAGTCTGTGGGTGTTGTTCTCAGCCTACAGTCTGTGGGTGTCTTCCTTAGCCTACAGTCTGTGGGTGTTGTTCTCAGCCTGGTAGTCCCAGCATTGTTCACTGACTAGCGCATCCTCAGGGCAAACATGTAGTCCCAGCATTGTTCATTGACCACAACTCATCCTCGGGCAAACTGGTAGTCCCAGCATTGTTCACTGACCAACTCATCCTCGGGGCAAACTGATAGTCCCAGCATTGTTCACTGACCAACTCATCCTCAGGGCAAACTGATAGACCCTGAATTGTTCACTGACCAAGTCATCCTCAGGGCAAACTGGTAGTCCCTGCATTGTTCATTGACCAACTCATCCTCAGGGCAAACTGATAGTCCCAGCATTGTTCATTGACCAATCATCCACAGGGCAAACTGGTAGTCCCAGCATTGTTCACTGACCAACTCATCCTCAGGGCAAACTGATAGTCCCAGCATTGTTCACTGACCAACTCATCCTCAGGGCAAACTGGTAGTCCCAGCATTGTTCATTGACCAACTCATCCTAAGGGCAAACTGATAGTCCCAGCATTGTTCACTGACCAACTCATCCTCGGGGCAAACTGATAGTCCCAGCATTGTTCACTGACCAACTCATCCTCAGGGCAAACTGATAGTCCCAGCATTGTTCATGACCAACTCATCCTCAGGGCAAACTGATAGTCCCAGCATTGTTCACTGACCAACTCATCCTCAGGGCAAACTGATAGTCCCAGCATTGTTCATTGACCAACTCATCCTCAGGCAAGGCAAACTGAAGTATCAAAGGCCGAGCCCATTGTTCACTGACCAACTCATCCTCAGGGCAAACTGGTAGTCCCAGCATTGTTCATTGACCAACTCATCCTCAGGGCAAACTGGTAGTCCCTGCATTGTTCATTAACCACAACTCATCCTCGGGGCAAACTGGTAGTCCCAGCATTGTTCACTGACCAAGTCATCCTCAGGGCAAACTGGCAGTCCCAGCATTGTTCACTGACCAACTCATCCTCAGGGCAAACTGATAGTCCCAGCATTGTTCACTGACCAACTCATCCTCAGGGCAAACTGGTAGTCCCAGCATTGTTCATTAACCACAACTCATCCTCAGGGCAAACTGGTAGTCCTGCATTGTTCACTGACCAACTCATCCTCGGGCAACTGGTAGTCCCAGCATTGTTCACTGACCAAGTCATCCTCAGGGCAAACTGGCAGTCCCAGCATTGTTCACTTGACCAAGTCATCCCGGGCAAACTGGTAAGTCCCAGCGCACATTGTGCATTGACCAACTCATGCTCAGGGCAAACTGGTAGTCCGCATTGTTCATGACCAACTCATCCTCAGGGCAAACTGGTAGTCCCAGCATTGTTCACTGACCAAGTCATCCTTCAGGGCAAACTGGTAGTCCCAGCATTATTCATTACCAAATCATCCTCAGGGCAAACTGTAGTCCCAGCATTGTTCACTTACCACATTTATCCTCAGGGCAAACTGGAGTCCCAGCATTGTTCACTGACCAATCATCCTCAGGGCAAACTGGTAGTCCCAGCATTATTCATTTACCAATCATCCTCAGGGCAAACTGGTAGTCCCAGCATTGTTCATTAACCACAATTCATCCTCGGGGCAAACTGGTAGTCCCAGCATTGTTCATTGACCAACTCATCCTCAGGGCAAACTGGATAGTCCCAGCATTGTTCATTAACACAAGTCATCCTCAGGGCAAACTGGTAGTCCCAGCATTGTTCATTGACCAACTCATCCTCAGGGCAAACTGGGTAGTCCCAGCATTGTTCATTGACCAATCATCCTCAGGGCAAATCTGGTAGTCCCAGCATTGTTCATTGACAAGTCATCCACAGGGCAAACTGATGCATTGTTCACACGCATTGTCATTGACCAACTCATCTCAGGGCAAACTGGTAGTGCCATGCATTGTTCATTGACCAACTCATCCTCAGGGCAAACTGTAGTCCCAGCATTGTTCATGACCAACTCATCCTCGGGCAAACTGGTAGTCCCAGCATTATTCATGACCAATCATCCTCAGGGCAAACTGATAGTCCCAGCATTGTTCATTACCAACATTCATCCTCGGGCAAACTGATAGTCCCAGCATTGTTCACTGACCAATCATCCTCAGGGCAAACTGGAAGTCCCAGCATTGTTCATTGACCAACTCATCCTCGGGGCAAACTGATAGTCCCAGCATTGTTCACTGACCAACTCATCCTCAGGGCAAACTGGTAGTCCCAGCATTGTTCATTGACCAACTCATCCTCAGGGCAAACTGGTAGTCCCTGCATTGTTCATTAACCACAACTCATCCTCGGGGCAAACTGGTAGTCCCAGCATTGTTCACTGACCAAGTCATCCTCAGGGCAAACTGGCAGTCCCAGCATTGTTCACTGACCAACTCATCCTCAGGGCAAACTGATAGTCCCAGCATTGTTCACTGACCAACTCATCCTCAGGGCAAACTGGTAGTCCCAGCATTGTTCATTAACCACAACTCATCCTCAGGGCAAACTGGTAGTCCCAGCATTGTTCACTGACAACTCATCCTCAGGGCAAACTGGTAGTCCCAGCATTGTTCACTGACCAAGTCATCCTCAGGGCAAACTGGTAGTCCCAGCATTGTTCATTGACGAAGTCATCCACAGGGCAAACTGGTAATCCCAGCATTGTTCACTGACTACATTGTGCATTGACCAACTCATGCTCAGGGCAAACTGGTAGTGCCTGCATTGTTCATTGACCAACTCATCCTCAGGGCAAACTGGTAGTCCCAGCATTGTTCATTGACCAAGTCATCCTCAGGGCAAACTGGTAGTCCCAGCATTATTCATTGACCAAGTCATCCTCAGGGCAAACTGGTAGTCCCAGCATTGTTCAATTACCACAATTCATCCTCGGGGCAAACTGGTAGTCCCAGCATTGTTCACTGACCAAGTCATCCTCAGGGCAAACTGGTAGTCCCAGCATTATTCATTGACCAAGTCATCCTCAGGGCAAACTGGTAGTCCCAGCATTGTTCATTAACCACAATTCATCCTCGGGGCAAACTGGTAGTCCCAGCAATGTTCACTGAGGCTCCTAACAGGCACCAGACACCCGGAGAGACTGGAGTCACAGGCCAACCTGCAACCACCATGCAGACAGTGGGCTCGGAGACTGGGTGGAAGAGATTATAACTGAGGTTCCATGTGTGAACACATGCAGAACATCTGCACGCACCTACAAACACCTGAACTAACTTTCAGAAGAGAGAAGGTCAGGTTGGCTGTTTGTATGGATGCACACAGCATGCACTGAATTAATGAAAATATGAATGAAAATGAGTGACTGACAGACTGAATGATGTGGGAGATGACTGAATGCAGCACCAGCAGGCAGCTCTTCAGCTGGCATTACCCAGGTAGGCAGCCTGTGGTGTAAATGAGAGTGTGGACTGTAAAGAGTTTAGAGCTTGATCTCAGACTGAGGATAGGCGCTATATAAGTACTCTGAATAATAAGGATAACGATGATTTGTGCTTATATGTGTAGTGTGTGTAGCCCTCATTCATCTCATACCCACACAGCCTCATTTCACACTTCTGTTCTGTGGGGGTAGGGGAGAGGAAGGGGGAGAAAGGAGGGGGGGACGTGGTAAAGGGGAGAGGGGAGATAATCCAGCGGCTTCAAGCCACACTGCTTTGTTACAACAGAAAACACATTATTTCAATTAAAGTTCTTTGGGAAGAGGTCTCACCCTCACAGATGCATATTGTTGCAATTCCCATGATTTGATTTCTGATTTGATCGCCAGCAGCTAGACAAAATTTCAGTCCTGTGTCCTTGTCTCAGCAGCATTTCAGTCATTGCTGCCACTCCTCAGATCTTACCGTTCATCCCAGCCCTGCGCCCCCTTGAAATGATCACTGTACATCATAGTTCTCTGCCATTGCTGACAGGTGATAGGTTGGTTTTTTTTTTTGCCTTTGTGGGTCTGACATTACAAAATTTCTCTTTAGAGCAGTTGACAAGGGGCGACAACCCTGTCAGCAACTGGATCTGCTTTTCTGATGCGAAAATTACTCAGAACAGGCAAGAAAGTCCTCTGTCTTTGATTAACGTTAACTCGCTTTGTCATCATCATCACATCAATAATGCTGGGTTCATATATATATAATATATATATATATATATATATATATATATCAGTGTTCAGTGAGTTGTGAATATTCTTCTCAATACAAATAGATGGACGGATAGATAGAAAGATAGATCTATGGTTCATAGATAGATATATCAATCAATGAATTGAGAGACAGACAGACAGACGGAGTGTTCAGGGAGTTGTGAATGCTCTCCTCACTAAAAAAAGCACATATCCAAATGTTCCCAAAATATTGCTTTGAGGGCAGTAACTCAAAATCCTCCATCTGTATGCAAGGAAAGAGTAAGTAGGATCAAAATATTGGGGTTCAGGATAAGAATGGCTCCCAGCCAAAACTGGCCATCTGGAATTGAGGAAGTTTTGAGAAAAACAAATTTGAAGTTGGTAGCACCCCATAATTTCATGTTTCCAAAACACATTTAGCTCTTTAGAGGTCTCTCAGAAGATGCAGCCATTTCAAATATTCTAAGTGATGAAGGGCAAATTGTTGTCCTGTTTAATCCTTATGATCTAATTTGCCCATGGTTGAGCATCGGTGCCAGGCAGTCAGATCTGGCATCCCCACAAACTGCCCGTCTGCTCAGAAAGCTGGAGCAACGATTCCAGACTTCCTTGATGTTGTGACGGGCAGTCAGCCACAGAGCAGAGAGACTGCATCAACCTGTGTTGGCCTCGGCAGACCAGATCATAACGTGCAGTTATTGCAGGCAGCTGGGATCAGGAGCAGCAAGGTCCAGAAGAGCTCAGCTGGTAGAAACCGGACCTGTAATCCTGGGGATTCTGGGGCTGCATATTCAAATCTCCACTGCACCTTTTCAGCAAATAGGGATTTTCCCCTCACATTGATTCTGACTCCATTTCCCCAAAAGTCTTTTGAATGAGACTATGGCTGTTTTGGTACAGGGGGATTTTTCCCTTGGAGTTAACATCCATTCTGACTCAATTTCCCATTTCGAATGAGACTATAAACAGAGGTTCCGTGTATGAACGCACGCATAACATCTTGCACACATGTAAAATCCCATCACCAACTTTCGGAAGAGAAAGGCCAATTTGGCCGTTGGTATGGATGACACGTTACATATAGCATGCACTCTGTGTGAAAAATCGAAAGAATGAAAGAGTTGTTAAATTGAATGAACAAAATTGACTGAATGACTTGGGGAACGATTGAATGAAGTGCCAGCAGGCAGCTCTTCAGTCAGCTCTACCCAGGTAGGCAGCCTGTTGTGTAAACGAGAATGCGGATTGTAAAGTACTTAGAGCTAGGATAGGCGCTATATAAGTACTCTCTAAAAA
>CM065725.1:6464782-6479782 GCA_033310375.1 Conus canariensis | reverse complement strand
AAACGAGACTACTTCAGTCAAATGATAACGGACGCAAAATCCACAGCGCCAATGTGGAGGGCAATAAACACTATTGTACGCAACAAGCGTACAGATTCACAAAATTCAAGCACAAACATCACCCCGGACAAATTTAATACCCACTTTCTGTCATTATCAGATACCCTTGCTCAAGCTTCACAGACTATAAGAGCACCAAATGAATATACATGCCCGACTTCCCTAATATCATTTTGCAAACAAAAACTTGGATCCAGTAACTCCGTCAAAATTCCCCTTCTTGCTGTACATGAAGTAGGTATCCACATAGCGCAATTAAAGAATAAAAAATCCATGGGTCCTGATAACATACCCGCATTTCTTCTCAAACTCGCTCTACCTTACATTGTTGAGTCTCTTACATACATATATAATTTATCCATTGAAACTAATGTTTTCCCTCAGGCGTTCAAAAACGCCAAAGTGATCCCCCTTCCAAAATCAAATGATTTGTTGGATCCAAATAATTTCAGACCTATATCCTTATTTTCGATTCTATCCAAACCCCTTGAAAGACACATACACACACACGTATCTCAGTTCATGGAGAAAAACAAACTATTTCACCCACTCCAATCTGGATTCCGATCTAATCATTCCTGCCACACAGCATTATCACGAATGTGTGATTCATGGCTTTCAAATATGAACCAATCACAAATGCGTTTGATCTTTTTGATCATTTCATTCTTCTAAAGAAACTATCTGTCTACTTGAACCATACCCCGACAATCTCATTATTCCAATCATACTTGAACGATAGGACTCAGTATGTGGTGCTTAATGGCAAAACTTCCGCTTCAGACTTTGTCAGACATGGAGTCCCACAGGGCTCTGTACTAGGCCCCCTACTATTCTGCATCTTCATCAATGCATCTTCATCAATGATTTACCATTGTCCGTATTAGATGAAAAGGTCACGACAGATTTATTTGCTGATGACTCGTCACTCCAAATGAATGGTAGTGATCTACAGACAATAGAAACTTCTCTCCAGGAAAGTCTAAACGACGTGTCAGACTGGTGTCATTCAAACTCAGTGGTCATACACCCAGCCAAAACCAAAACTAAATGATTATAGCTACCCGCCAAAAACACCAGTTGACTCCTCTTTGCCTAAAACTTCAGTTGAATGGCACTTCTATCGAGCAGGTAGACGAGCATCGTGTTTTAGGGTTAACGATAGATAAAGAATTGAAATGGCAATCTCATCTCAATAACGTTTGCAAGGTAGTCTCAAAACACCTTTTCCTGTTATCTCAATTAAAGCGCTACGTCAACAGTAATGTGCTTAAACTTTTCTTCAATGCACACATAATGTCACGTATCAATTACGCCTCAACAGTGTGGGACGGCAGTAGTGACGTCCACCAAAAAAGGCTGAATTCTCTCCATAGACGTGCAGCAAAGCTACTCCATCCAGCTGTATCTCTAACAACAGACGAAAAACTAAAAGCGCTGAACATACTTCCTCTGAATAGGCAATTGGAATTCAATAAGGCATCATTTATGTTTACAATCTTGACAGATACTATGCCATGTTATAGCAATGCCCTTTTTACAAGATCGAACAGCTTTTCTGGCTCGACGAAATTCCTTCTTCCCTACCCACGCATTGATCTATACAAAACAAGCCTAGCTTACTCTGGACCATATGTCTGGAACTCACTTCCACCGAATCTACAAAACATGAATACTTTAAAACTTTTCAAGGAGCATTTGCATAAACATTTTATGTCTCAGTAATTAAATTATTCAATTACAATGATTAGCGCCCATTCGCAAAGTCTTCTGTGAACCATACTTTGAATAAATCGTCTAAACATAAAACCTACTCCGTTAAAATCGCTCATCCCCACTCCCACTCTGTCTACCATCCCTTTTCTCCTCTCCCTACCTACCATTCTCTCTTCCCCACCCTCCTCTGACCTCTCTCTCTGTAGTCTTGTTTGTTTGTTTGTAAGTTTCCTTCTGTTTTACCATCCCCCATCTCATTAGTGCTTTTATGAATTGTTTGCTTATCATTGTAGAATTAGATTACCATGTTGTTATGTTGAATTGTCAGTATGAATGATATGTGCTGAAATAATGTATGCATGACAAGGACAGATTGTAAGACTAGGCTTTGGCCTAAAATCTCCATCCTTGTGTATTAAAGATCAATCAGTCAATCAATCTCTCTCTCTCTCTCACCACACACACACACACACACACACACACACACACACACACACACACACACACACACACACACAGAATTTCACAAGTGAAGGCTGGTGACATCATTTAGGTCAATTTGGACAACAGATCTGGATTGTCACATGAAGATCAAGAAATGAAATATGGATGAAACTGAGGGCGGGGGGAGGGGGGGGGGGGGGGGGGATAGAAAGGGAAAGTCAATCAGTATTTAACCTTAGCCTTTCTTGCATTCCATTTTTTGAAAAAAATGTATAATTTTCTTTCTTTGTTCTTGATTTTAACAGCTTTTGAATAAGAACTTTTTTTTTTCTCATCTTTTTTGTTTGTTTTTGTTTTTAGAATTGTCTGTGTGTCTGTTGGTGTCTATGCTTTCATCATCTTCCCCAATCTGCCTTTCTCTTTCTGTCTGTCTCTGCCTGTCTCAGTCTCATTCTCCCCCCCCCCCCCCCCCCCCCCTCCCCATAATCTCTGTCTCTGCCTCTGTCTCTGTCTGTCAGCCTGTCTGTCAGCCTGTCTGTCTGTCTCTTTTCTCTCACTGTTTGTGTGTAAGAACTTTGACATCTCCTCGTGCCCCTTGTATTATCAACGTGGTGCAGTCTGTCACAGCACATTACTGAGGCCAAAGGGGACTGTCACACAGGGGTATGGATGGGGTTGACAGGGAGTTGGGGGGGTGGTGGAACAGATTGGGGAAGGGTTGGGGGGAGAAAGTAGTCTGGTAAGGCTGATAAGGCTGGTAAGATTCACACTAACATCCTCTTGGCAAAGAATGACAAACTGATAACATGCCTTCTACATGACTAACAACTTGCACATTTCTGAGAAAGTGTGCGTACACGTGTGTGTGTGTGAGTGTGTGTGTGTGTGTGTGTGTGTGTGTGTGTGTGTGTGTGTGTGTGTGTGTGTGTGTGATGTTTGAAAATTGAAAATTAGAACACCCATATATTTTTGTGTTCATAAAAATGATAAGAAAAAGTTTGAATTAAAAAAAATCAACAGAATACTCATATATATTTGTGTTCATAAAAATGATAAAATATGTTTTTGGGGGTGCTGTTGGAGTCCAATCCAGACGAAAGGCCTAGGAGCAGGCAATATAAGTAGATCTGCCTTCAAGATGGATTATGATGGTTCTCTCATGCAGCTAGTGAAGGGTTTTCATATTTATAATATATTTTCTTAATTTTATGTTCCCACTTTCTTCATCTTCACCCCACCCCCCCCCCCCCCCCCCCTTGTTTTTAAAGCTCAAATCTTTGCCAGGTCATTACTATGATGATGGAAGAATTGTTAGCCTGCACTTGTTTTCCCCCACTACTTAATTGTTCAAAAGATGGTTAAAAATCAGAAATTAGCAGAACACCCATATATTTTTGTGTTCATAAAAATGATAAAAAAGAAATGTTTGGAAATTAGCAGAACACCCATATATTTTTATGTTCATAAAAATGAAAAAAAAAGTTTGAAAATTAAAGATTAGCAGAACACCCATATATTTTTGTGTTCACAAAAAAAATGTCTGAAAGTTGAAAATTAGCAGAACAATTGCCTCCTGAGAAAACCAGACCCAAACTTACATGACATTGCCTAAATGAAGTGCCCTGCCATGACAGTCTACAAATCCATGTTGAACGATATGCCAGGGACTGAATGGATGTGAAAACACAGAAACTGGCTCTGTATACAGCCAAGATCAACCGTGAAAACACGAACTGGTGTCTTGTCATGTCACTGCCATGTTGTGTCTATAGATTCTTCAGGGTTCTCGTGACTGTGAAGTCTACATCACACACCTATGAACCAGGGTATTCAGCCTCTCTGCTCTTGCATAATCCTGTCAAATGTGGAGGCTGAATAGGAGGGAGGGGGTGGAGAAAGCCTTGCAAGGAGACGTGGGACTGTTGTCACAGGCCAAGGGGTTGCACCCGCCTCCAAAACCCTCACTTCTCCCTTCTTGTGATGTGAACAAAACTCTTTTCACTTTGTGTGTGTGTGTTCATGGACATTAGGAGGCTATTATCCACTTTCGTCAGTGCATATTGGTGATTGAAATGAAGTGGGGAGAGAGAGAGAGAGAGAAAAGAGAGAGAGAGAGGGGGGGGGGCAGGATAGAGGGGGAAGGGGGGGGGAGGGGATCCAATCTTGATGTGAAGACTTATACAGCCTAAAAATTGTTCTCTCTCGTTAACCCTTTAACTCAGTGCAATGGACATTTAATTCATGTGTCTGTTAATTCTTCAAATGTTCTTGTACGTTCTTGACGTACCATACTTGAAAGATGATGCAGCTTTCTCCTCTCCCTGGTTTTCTCTGCTCCTCCTTTGACAGCATGCTAGCCATGTTCCGTTGGGCTTTGTGTTCAGATGGGAAGGGGTAACAAAAAACATTCAGGTAAGGTCATGGGCAGGCATAGTGCATAGTTCTTCCATTTATTGTTCAGGCAGGACTTCTGTTCTCCTCAAGTCAGACTTACTGGTGCCATGAACAGTGAAGACTGACTCAGACTGTTACTTTCTCTGCCACCCAGGAGTGGTGTCCAGTTAGGACAGCCACATCAAAAGTTCGTGGGGATGTACTGAGAGTCCCAGACCTGCCCATCCTGGCATGGCCAGAAACAGCAAACTGTATAAAGCCAACAGCCCATCCAACTGTCAGGTTCTGATGTCCAGACCTGCCCATCCTGGCATGGCCAGAAACAGCAAACTGTATAAAGCCAACAGCCCATCCAGCTGTCAGGTTCTGATGTCCCAATCATAAAGGAAAGCATGAAGTGTCTGCATGTGCAGTCAGAGATAGTCGGCCACTGCAGCTGCTCTGCTGCGGCTTTAAGGAAATGTGGCAACAAAGCTGTGACTGCAGGACCTGTCAGACTGCAGGACCTGTCTGTTGTGGGCCCTGCAGGCAGAGTTGGCCATTGCCAGGACATTCAGCAACAAAGCTGTGACTGCAGGACCTGTCTGTTGTGGGCCCTGCAGGCAGAGTTGGCCATTGCCAGGACATTCAGCAACAAAGCTGTGACTGCAGGACCTGTCTGTTGTGGGTCCTGCAGGCAGAGTTGGCCATTGCCAGGACATGCAGCAACAAAGCTGTGGCTGCAGGACCTGTCTGTTGTGGGTCCTGCAGGCAGAGTTGGCCATTGCCAGGACATTCAGCAACAAAGCTGTGACTGCAGGACCTGTCTGTTGTGGGTCCTGCAGGCACAGTTGGCCATTGCCAGGACATTCAGCAACAAAGCTGTGACTGCAGGACCTGTCTGTTGTGGGCCCAGGAGGCAGAGTTGGCCATTGCCAGGACATTCAGCAACAAAGCTGTGACTGCAGGACCTGTCTGTTGTGGGCCCTGCAGGCAGAGTTGGCCATTGCCAGGACATTCAGCAACAAAGCTGTGACTGCAGGACCTGTGGACATTCAGCAACAAAGCTGTGACTGCAGGACCTGTGGACATTCAGCAACAAAGCTGTGACTGCAGGACCTGTGGACATTCAGCAACAAAGCTGTGACTGCAGGACCTGTGGACATTCAGCAACAAAGCTGTGACTGCAGGACCTGTGGACATTCAGCAACAAATCTGTGACTGCAGGACCTGTCTGTTGTGGTCCATGCAGGCAGAGTTAGCAGTGCCAGGACATTCAGCAACAAATCTGTGACTGCAGGACCTGTCGACATTCAGCAACAAAGCTGTGACTGCAGGACCTGTCTGTTGTGGGCCCTGCAGGCAGAGTTGGCCGTGCCACCCAGGACATTCAGCAACAAAGCTGTGACTGCAGGACCTGTCTGTTGTGGGCCCTGCAGGCAGAGTTGGCCGTGCCACCCAGGACATTCAACAACAAAGCTGTGACTGCAGGACCTGTCTGTTGTGGGCCCAGGAGGCAGAGCTGGCCGTGCCACCCAGGACATTCAACAACAAAGCTGTGACTGCAGGACCTGTCTGTTGTGGGCCCAGGAGGCAGAGCTGGCAGTACTAGGACACAAGAAGTAGGTCAGTGCTATGGATCAGTGAGTGGCTACTCTGCACCACAGAGAACTGGGACTCGGGCAGTATTCTGATATACCATTATCAATGTTACCAGTATCTCTTTGAAAATCAACCAGGTCAGTAACAAGTAATCAGTTTGTTAGAGGTGTTTATACCTTGAAGAACCTAGAGATATGAAAAAGTGAAAATTCGGCCAATAAACTTTGGCTGGCAAACCTTGGTAATATATGCTAATCCTCGCTGTACAAGGAAAGGGGGACACAAATGGTAATCTTTGTTGTACAAGGATATTTGTAAGCCCTGCAGTTTACAGCTGTTCCTATTGAAACTCCTGCCATCTGTTTTCAAGCATATACCTATAATTTTTCATTATCATTCCTTGCTTGCAAATCCGTGACATGCATGTATTGTAGATGGTCAATTGCACTATGTAACTTGTCCCACTGAAAAGAAGCATTCTTTTAATGATAGGCATGCTTCATGGACATCATCTAAAATAAGACTTAATATATCTATCATCTACCATATGATTTCTTTTGTTAACTGAGATCTGGAATTTCTATGATGAAGTGTCACTTAAAAAGTACATTTTCCAACAACAACAAAAACAACAAAATAATAATAATGATAATGATAATAATAATGATAAAAGAAACAGACAAATTCCTTGGGAAAACCTTGAGCTCTCCACACAAAAATCTGCCACTAGTGCCAGGCTAAGAAAATTCACAGCGAAATTAGCTTTGAACCTCAAACGGAGACTGTTGAGTCCATCTTCCCCAAGTCAGAGAGTGCTCTACTAGCACACAATGACAATGAAGATCGTGGCCTAACCTCACTACTAAACAAACAAACAAAACAAAAACCTACAACCAATTAAATGGTTGGAGCCTGGGGCATGTGATTGTGGGATTTTTTTAGCTCCAGTCAGCGCAAACCTGGAGTTGAATGTAGTGTGGGCTCACTTTGGAAGAAAGGAGCCACACACAGTTCAAGCTTCGGTCATGTAATGAATGGCATCTCAGAGGATGCTTCTGTGATTCCCAGGCAAACTCAAGTTTGGCAGACTCATGGACATGTAGAAGGAAGCATAGAGTACAGCCATTTCACGTTTGTAGTTTCAGCCTAGAATAGAAGAATGCTGCAGCATCGTTTTCCTCCACTGCTGTGATCACCATGGAGAACAGTCTCAACGTCTGTAGCACTTCATGCCTGGCTGTGTGTGCTGACCCTGCACAGCTTTATTTTTCCGTCCTGAATGAGACACTTAGTGATAGGGCAAACAAACAAGGCTTTACACATTTGTAATCCAATATTTGTGTTGCTGTAGTCTGAGCAGAGGCATGTGTCAAACTTGTGTACTACTTAACTATGGAAAATTAACTTCCCAGAAAGTGATGATGTCATATTTGCACAATATTGTGTGTGTTGTCATTGTTCTAATATTGCCTGACCACTTGCGTCACAAGCTTTCATGCCGCATCTACATTATCTACAAGAAAATAAACCCAGTCGAGTTTGGTATTAAAAGAATTGTTGGGAATTCCCCAATTCAGTCATCTCAATAGCGCAGATATACTACATTTTTCATGACAATAACTAATTATCAAACCTATAGCCCCATTTGTAATGGCCGCTTAACCTTGCCGAACACATTGCTGCCAGACCAGCTATGCACAGATGACATTCAGTTGGCCGAATACAGTGCGGTTAGCTGGCTGGTGGGGAGCAGCCTGCAGAAAACACCCCTTTCCCTCACCTGCATTTACAGCTTGGCCTCTGCAGCTGTAAACTCCCCTGCGACTCAAAACTAAGTAACTTGCTCTGAACAGCCGTGCCCGAGTCACCTGTCCTCTCCACGTTCATGCCCGGAGATTGCTGTGTCAGAGTCGTCCATATTGGCAGGTGTACAGGGACTGTCAGTGCATGGATGTGGTGTTGCCTGAGACTGCTGTGTCAGAGTCGTCCATATTGGCAGGTGTACAGGGACTGTCAATAGAGGGATGTGCTGCCTCCACAGGGGAAACTCTCATCTTTCTAACCATGCAATTTCCTTTGACAGTCGGGGGGCTCCGTTGGGGAATCCTGCGAAAGAAGAGACGGATGAAATAGACAGGAAACCACAAGCCATTACACACTCTTCCTTTTCATCCCCTACCCTCCCACCACCACCACCACCACCACCCTTCTCCCCCACCCAGCCTGTAATTTCTCGTCTGGATAATGGGTTTAGAGATCCTCCACTCAAGCGCTGTACTCCCATAGTCGCAGACAAGAGGGTGAGGGCAGCCATAGTTTCTCCAGACCTCCTGCCTGTGGTCCCAGCAGCAGTGCAAGAGGAATCCCAGGACATTCCTCAGAAAGGAGAGAGAGTGTCATGACGACCAGGTAAAACCAGTTCAACAGCTGCTCCATTTTGTGATGGCTGTATTTGTTGACACTGTACCCAAGCCTCTCACCGTTTTGCTCAGAGTTATTGTCAACACAGCCATGAATGTGACTTAACAATTCCCCCCCCCCCCCCCCCCCCCCCCCCCGAGAGGGGGGGGAGAGTAGGGGAGGGAAGGAGTAGGGGGGAGTAGGGGAGGGGGGGTAGCACATGTTCCCAGTTCGTGGGTGTTCCACATCTTGAAGCGAGGGTCTGAGTGAGAGCCATGAGATGGCCTTTGAGTTCTTTCCCTTTGAACCACAGGCGCAACAAGATGCACAGTAATGTAGGTGTGTCAGGCAGTACAAAACAGACAAGTGACTCCTTGACGAATAATAGTATTCAAACGTTTCAAGTAACAGACAGAAAGCAAAAAAGGGAAACGAAGGAGTGGAGGAAGGGGGGATACTTCTCAGACAGTTGTTGGCAGGGGAAGATGCAGTGTGCAGAGTCAGGTACATTAATGCTCATCAGCTGTGCTGGCAGTCCAGTGCTTTCTGCTTGATTGTTGATTGTACTCTTTCACATGAACTGACCTCTGAGATTCCGAGATGTGGAGGCAATGTCTGGCAGGAAATGTGTATCAGTCTGCACAGCAGAACACCATTCCCACAATCACAAGTGTCAGTCAGAGGTAAATTTTTTTTTTCTTTATTCAGTTAAAAAAAAAAATTTCTTCCATACTTCGAATTTCGGCACAAGGTACTGTGTGCATGTTTTTTTTTTTTTTTTTTTAAAGAAAGTATTGATTCAGACTACCCCAGTCAGCTGTTTATGCATGATTTTGTTTCTAA
Organism: Conus canariensis; assembly: GCA_033310375.1. Taxonomy (NCBI): domain Eukaryota; kingdom Metazoa; phylum Mollusca; class Gastropoda; order Neogastropoda; family Conidae; genus Conus; species Conus canariensis. The sequence goes on along the minus strand of CM065725.1, from coordinate 6,470,344 downwards.
GAGCAGAAGTGTTTAGTAGTAGGGTCTGCGGAATCATTGAAGTTTCTACACGATAAGCATCTCATCTGAGTCTCATATTTCCATCACGGTCTAGGATTCAAATTCATGCAGGGTCGAGGAGGTGGGGTGGGGGGGGGGGGGTGGGGGAGGAAGAGGTCGTCATTTTCCCAGTGTCTTTGGTCATTTATCCAGAAGATGCACCTGAACACGCCCTGTAATGTATGCCAACGTTTGATCAGGTTAGAGACACACAATAATAATCAGCTTGCATTTTTGTTTTCTCCCCATGCTCTTCCCCTTTAACCCCCTAAAACACAGACAAAAATGACAGCGCTGGGTATGGGTTTAAAGGGTGGGTAAGAACATCATGTAAGTGAGTTACTAGGGGAGTAGCAGTCCAGAAAAAACCTCTTTCCAGTTGTCAGATCCTGTGGACTGCTGAATCTCCATGAGAGAAGACCAGTCTGTCCAGATCCAAACCCTGGCCTGCCGCCACACTGTGTGCACTGTGCGAATGTGCAGCAACCGCTTCACCCGAACAAAGTGCTGCCCCTCAGGCCGACATTCACCAGCCGTTACCTGACACGAGGGGGTTGCCCCGGAATCCTTCGGGTTCAATTCCATTTCTGTAATGCGATACAGTGCAGTGATGGGAACAGTGTTGTGGTTGGAGCTCTGCCGCCAGAACCCTCCAGGGACCTAACGTCCAACTGCTGCGATAATTTGTAGTGCGTGATGGGAACAGTGTTGTGGTTGGAGCACTGCCCCCAGAACCCTCCAGGGGCTACGTCCAACTGCTGTGATAGTTTGTAGTGCGGTGCTGCGTGGATGTTGATGACACCAGCTGTGGTCTGCTCTTGGCGGCGTCATGTATGTTCGTTCTCTTCTCCCACGCTCTGTGGGGATGTCCATGCTTGTCCTCCTGTTGACATGTTGGAGTGAATGAAGTGGAGGCAGGTCTCACCTGACTGTGGGGGCAGTAACGCGATCCTGGGCCAACACTGGAAGCAGACGCTCCAATATTGACAGGTCTTTTCGGCGGGCATGCGCCCCTACATGCACTCTTTCTTTTGCCAGGTCTGTGTCAAGTGACAAGAGAGTTTCAATGAAGAGATAGAGGGTGTGTGTGTGTGTGTGTGTGTGTGTGTGTGTGTGTGTGTGTGTGTGTGTGTGTGTGTGTGCGGCAGCGCGCGCGCTGTGTGTGTGTGTGTGTGTGTGTGTGTGTGTGTGTGTGTGTGTGTGTGGTGTGTGTGCGTGCGTGCGTGCGTGGTGCGGGTGCGTGCGTGCGTGTGTTGTGTGTGTGTGTGTGTGTGTGTGGTGTGGATGTGTTGTGTGTGTGTGTGTGGATGTGTGTGTGTGTGTGTGTGTGTGTGTGTGTGTGTGTGTGTGTGTGTGTGTGTGTGTGTGTGTGTGTGTGTGTGTGTGTGGTGTCAGTGTATGCGGTATGCCACGACATGGTATCCAAGGCTTGTTGGGCAACATCCTGTTCTTTATTTATTCGCTGTATGTTTTTTTTTTTCTTCTTCTTTTTTTTGTAATAAAAAAGGACAAAATCAGACTTCCTCTGTCTTCTCCTTCTCCTTGCCAGAGACATGTCATACTTAGGGTTTTTCTTCTTTCTTTAATTTCTGCCTCTTGCTCTTCATTTGTTCCCCCTTCTCCTCCCACCCCTGCATTTTTTTCCCTTTTCTTTTCTTCCTATACTTCTCTCTCTGTGTTTCAGGTCTTCTGTTCACCCATGATGTTCACCCGTGATGTCTTCTTTTCTTCCTACACTTCTCTCTGTGTTTCAAGTCTTATGTTCACCCCTGATGTATTTTAAGTCTTCTGTTCGTCCCTGATGTCTTCTTTTCCTCCTACTCATCTCTCTCTGTGTTTCAAGTCTTCTGTTCAACCCTGATGTATTTCAAGTCTTCTGTTCACCCCTGATGTCTTCTTTTCTTCCTACACTTCTCTGTGTGATTCAAGTCTTCTGTTCACCCTGATGTCTTCTTTTCTTCCTATACTTCTCTCTTGTTCAAGTTTGTCACCTGATGTATTCAGTCTTCTGTTCACCCCTGATGTCTTCTTTTCTTCCTTACACTTCTCTGTGTTTTCAAGTCTTCTGTTCACCCCTGAGGTCTTCTTTTCTTCCTATACTTCTCTCTGTGTTTCAAGTCTTCTGTTCAACCCTGATGTATTTCAAGTCTTCTGTTCACCCCTGAGGTCTTCTTTTCTTCCTACACTTCTCTGTGTGTTTCAAGTCTTCTGTTCACCCCTGAGGTCTTCTTTTCTTCCTATACTTCTCTCTGTGTTTCAAGTCTTCTGTTCAACCCTGATGTATTTCAAGTCTTCTGTTCACCCCTGAGGTCTTCTTTTCTTCATATACTTCTCTGTGTGTTTCAGGTCTTCTGTTCACCCCTGATGTCTTCTTTTCTTCCTATACTTCTCTCTCAGTGTTTTAAGTCTTCTGTTCACCCCTGATGTCTTCTTTTCTTCCTATACTTCTCTCTCAGTGTTTTAAGTCTTCTGTTCTCCCCTGATGTCTTCTTTTCTTACTATACTTCTCTCTCAGTGTTTTAAGTCTTCTGTTCACCCATGATGGTCTCTTCTTTTCTTCCTATACTTCTGTCTGTGTTTCAAATGGGTTTTTTTGCTGTTTTTTTTTTTTTTACCCCTGATGTCTGTTCTACAATAGAACCTCTTTGCAACCCCCCCCCCCCCCCCCACCCCCCCCCTCCGGCAAATGTGTTGAAACTAGGTCTTTGCTGAGAGGGATCATTCCCTTGTGTTGACAGATCCATACTTCAGAAAACTGGAACATGGTGACAACTTGTTATTATCTGATGTTTGTGTTGCACAGAAAAACAGTCTCGATTCCTGTCCATATCACCACCCCTCTCAAAAGGGTGAAATGCCATGTTGGTCATAGTGAACAAAAGCTTTTGCGATGTTTTCAAAACCTTTTGCCTTCTGAATAATTAGGCAAGATATCCTTTCTTATTTCCTTCACCTTAAAACAGGTTTTCATAGTTCGTTTTGTCTTTAACATAGATGAAATCAGACCAGTGAGGCCCATTAATTAATATATGAGTAATATCAAGGATACTCAGCAAATGTCATTGCTACATAAACTGTGATAGATTTTTTTTTCAGTTTATGATGAGTTGACAGGCAGGTGCTGTTTTGACTGGGTGTAAGAACACGGTTTTTCCCCTTTTTATGATGAGTTGACAGGCAGGTGCTGTTTTTACTGGGTGTAAGAACACGGTTTTTCCCCTTTTTATGATGAGTTGACAGGCAGGTGCTGTTTTTGCTGGGTGTAAGAACACCGTTTTTCCCTTTTTATGATGAGTTGACAGGCAGGTGCTGTTTTTCCTGGGTGTAAGAACACCGTTTTTCCCCTTTTTATGATGAGTTGACAGGCAGGTGCTGTTTTTCCTGGGTGTAAGAACACGGTTTTTCCCCTTTTTATGATGAGTTGACAGGCAGGTGCTGTTTTTCTGGGTGTAAGAACACGGTTTTTCCCCTTTTTATTCTGGTTTGGCTAGCTGAAAAGCAGTCTGAGGCAACTAGGCCTCTCTGTGTGTATGGATTTGTTGAGAAGAAACTTACAGGCTGACACCTGCACTGATGAGTGTTGGTAGAATGATTGTGAAACACTGGCAGAAAGGGTGAATTCACTGATACTAAACATCTCCTATGTCAGGTTGTAGTGTTAGGCTGTGTACTGCTATATCAGAATCACATGCACACATGCCACACACACACACACACACACACACACACACACACACAAATATGCATTAATGCATATGCGCACACATGTGCACACACACACACACACACACACACACACACACACACACACACACACACACACACACACACATGCACACACACACACAGAGGCACACACACACACACACACACACACACACACACACACACACACAAAAAATAAGGAGATTGAACTTGGTTACACACACATACACACACACACACACACACACACACACACACACACACACACATACACACACACACTCACACATGCACACACATGCCCCACACACACACACACACACACACACACACACACACACATATGCATAAAAAAATACACACAAACGCATGTGCGCATGCATGCGCGCGCACACATACACATGTACACTCATGCACACGTATACACACACACACACATGCACACACCACACACACACACACACACACACACACACACACACACACACACACACACACACACTCACACACATACAGAGATCTCATTACAGCTTTCCTTTAGATAAAGAATAGTACCCTGTCCCATAGTACATCACTGACCTTACATTCTTCATTGACAACCGCTTCCATGTTGCTGCCAAACATTTGGTTTCTGACGGAGACAGAACCATGGCTTCCTGTCCGTTACAGCCAAATGAAATTCTCGATGAATTCTTTAGTATCCTCTTTTTTTTGCTTGCTGGTCTTCCATGGTCATTCAATCACCAGCTGCATTTCTGTTCCAAAGAAAGCTCAATGCTCCGTCTGTTTGACTCTCCCAGCTTTCACTTCTGTCAACCAGCAAATGCCTGGTGGCTAGCTGTCAGTGAGATGTTCAATGTCTTTTTTTTTTTCAGGTCCTTCCTGCTTTCAGTTGTCCAGTATTCTTCCCAGTGTTTTTCTTAGTAGTAGAAATGTGACAGGGAATGGATGAAGTAAAGGTGTTCAGTGTTTTGACAGCAGCAGTCAACCGTATCAACCATTCTCTAGCTGGAGTGTGACAGGGAATGGATGAAGTAAAGATGTCAGTGTTTTGACAGCAGCAGTCAACCGTATCAACATTCTCTAGCTGGAGTGTGACAGGGAATGGATGAAGTAAGTGTTCAGTGTTTTGACAGCAGCAGTCAACCGTATCAACCATTCTCTAGCTGGAGTGTGACAGGGAATGGATGAAGTAAAGATGTTCAGTGTTTTGACAGCAGCAGTCAACCGTATCAACCATTCTCTAGCTGGAGTGTGACAGGGAATGGATGAAGTAAAGATGTTCAGTGTTTTGACAGCAGCAGTCAACCGTATCAACCATTCTCTAGCTGGAGTGTGACAGGGAATGGATGAAGTAAAGATGTTCAGTGTTTGACAGCAGCAGTCAACCGTATCAACCATTCTCTAGCTGGAGTGTGACAGGGAATGATGAAGTAAGATGTTCAGTGTTTTGACAGCAGTCAACCGTATCAACCATTCTCTAGCTGGAGTGTGACAGGGAATGGATGAAGTAAAGGTGTTCAGTGTTGGACAGCAGTCAACCATATCAACCAGTCTGTAGTAGAAGTGTGACAGGGAATGGATGAAGTAAAGGTGTTCCGTGTCAGACAGCAGAAAGAAAAGTTCCAGTGTAGCTTTACCTCTAAATCAATGTTCAGTTATTCATGATACTTTAAAAAAAAAAAAAAAAAAAAGTAAAAAAAAAAAATAAAAAAAAGCTGATTGAAACATTACAGCATTCAAACACTACCCATCAAAACCACAAGCGCAGTGACAAGCGCAAGGGGCAAGGCATGTCACACAGGTGAACAGTATGTA
>CM065725.1:6434782-6459782 GCA_033310375.1 Conus canariensis | reverse complement strand
TGTTATTTCTTTCAGTATTATTTACCTTTGCACAATATACTGATCTATGCTGTCACTCACTCACTGTTTCTATTGCATTATGTCTGGAGGGTCTGGTCACGCTTTAGCCACTTGTTCTTTCATAACAAGAAGAAAAAGATACACCTGGAGGTGCAGCTGGGACCCAGAGAAGTACTGTCCTCACCTGCCGAACAAACCAGCTGGGAGCAATCCTGCACCACCCAGGCCTGCGCTGTGTTGACATAGAGTGCAGGCACGCACAGGGCGTTCCATTAACACACGAAGGGATATAATTGCTCCCAGGCAACCATTGTGTAATGGCCACTGGATGTGACACAACAGAACCTCCATTGGAGTGTTTCCATGGATGCACCAGCCCATATTTCATGATTGCAGAGCCTACCGATAAAAAATACCACCATCAAGCAACTGCCGTGTGCATCTCGTAGCTTCACTCGTTGCTGTTCCGCTGACAAGTGATGGCAGTACAACTCCAGGCACAGCAAAACTTTCGATGTCAGATATGACGTCATGATGTCAGACATGCACACTGAAGAGAATCCCAGGTCACGGTCTTTGCCGTTGTCAACAGGACTTTCATTGCTGTAAACGAGTCTTTACTCACTGTCACTGGACCTTTCCCCAGAGTCAGCCTAAACCTTTAGTGTGTCTTCTTCCTCACTGTCACTGGACCTTTTCCCAGAGTCAGCCCAAACCTTTAGTGTGTCTTCTTCCTCACTGTCACTGGACCTTTCCCCAGAGTCAGCCCAAACCTTTAGTGTGTCTTCTTCCTCACTGTCACTGGACCTTTCCCTTTAGTGTGTCTTCTTCCTCACTGTCACTGGACCTTTCCCAGAGTCAGCTCAAACCTGTAGTGTGTCCTCTTCCTCACTGTCACTGGACCTTTCCCCAGAGTCAGCCCAAACCTGTAGTGTGTCTTCTTCCTCACTTTCACTGGACCTTTCCCCAGAGTCAGCCCAAACCTTTAGTGTGTCTTCTTCCTCACTGTCACTGGACCTTTCCCTTTAGTGTCTCTTCTTCCTCAATGTCATTGGACCTTTCCCCAGAGTCAGCCCAAACCTCTAGTGTGTCTTCTTCCTCACTGTCACTGGACCTTTCCCTTTAGTGTGTCTTCTTCCTGACTGTCAGTGGACCTTTCCCCAGAGTCAGCCCAAACCTGTAGTGTGTCCTCTTCCTCACTGTCACTGGACCTTTCCCCAGAGTCAGCCCAAACCTTTAGTGTGTCTTCTTCCTCACTGTCAGTGGACCTTTCCCCAGAGTCAGTCCAAACCTTTAGTGTGTCTTCTTCCTCACTGTCACTGGACCTTTCCATTTAGTGTGTCTTCTTCCTCACTGTCACTGGACCTTTCCCCAGAGTCAGCCCAAGCCTTTGGTGTGTCTTCTTCCTCACTGTCACTGGACCTTTCCATTTAGTGTGTCTTCTTCCTCACTGTCAGTGGACCTTTCCCTTTAGTGTGTCTTCTTCCTCACTGTCACTGGACCTTTCCCCAGAGTCAGCCCAAACCTTTAGTGTGTTCTCTTCCTCACTGTCACTGGACCTTTCCCCAGAGTCAGCCCAAACCTTTAGTGTGTCTTCTTCCTCACTGTCAGTGGAGCTTTCCCCAGAGTCAACCCAAACCTTTAGTGTGTCTTCTTCCTCACTGTCACTGGACCTTTCCCAGAGTCCGTCCAAACCTGTAGTGTGTCTTCTTCCTCACTGTCATTGGACCTTTCCCCAGGGTCATCCCAAACCTTTAGTGTGTCTTCTTCCTCATTGTCATTGGACCTTTCCCCAGAGTCAGCCCAAACCTGTAGTGTGTCCTCTTCCTCACTGTCACTGGACCTTTCCCCAGAGTCAGCCCAAACCTGTAGTGTGTCTTCTTCCTCACTGTCACTGGACCTTTGCCCAGAGTCAGCCCAAACTTTTAGTGTGTCTTCTTCCTCACTGTCACTGGACCTTTCCCCAGAGTCAGCCCAAACCTGTAGTGTGTCCTCTTCCTCACTGTCACTGGACCTTTCCCCAGAGTCAGCCCAAACCTGTAGTGTGTCTTCTTCCTCACTGTCACTGGACCTTTCCCCAGAGTCAGCCCAAACCTGTAGTGTGTCTTCTTCGTCACTGTCACTGGACCTTTCCCCAGAGTCAGCCCAAACCTGTAGTGTGTCTTCTTCCTCACTGTCACTGGACCTTTCCTCAGAGTCAGCCCAAACCTTTAGTGTGTCTTCTTCCTCACTGTCAGTGGAGCTTTCCCCAGAGTCAGCCCAAACCTTTAGTGTGTCTTCTTCCTCACTGTCAGTGGAGCTTTCCCCAGAGTCAGCCCAAACCTGTAGTGTGTCCTCTTCCTCACTGTCAGTGGAGCTTTCCCCAGAGTCAGCCCAAACCTTTAGTGTGTCTTCTTCCTCACTGTCAGTGGACCTTTCCCCAGAGTCAGCCCAAACCTTTGGTGTGTCTTCTTCCTCACTGTCACTGGACCTTTCCCCAGAGTCAGCCCAAACCTGTAGTGTGTCTTCTTCCTCACTGTCACTGGACCTTTCCCCAGAGTCAGCCCAAACCTTTGGTGTGTCTTCTTCCTCACTGTCACTGGACCTTTCCCCAGAGTCAGCCCGAACCTTTATTGTGTCTTCTTCCTCACTGTCACTGGACCTTTCCCCAGAGTCAGCCCAAACCTGTAGTGTGTCTTCTTCCTCACTGTCACTGGACCTTTCCCCAGAGTCAGCCCAAACCTTTGGTGTGTCTTCTTCCTGCTTCACCCCCATGCTCTCCTCCTCAGTCTGCTCACAACAGCCTGTGTCCCTCCTGCCCACCCTGCCTACCCTGCCCACCCTGCCCGCCACACAGTGCCAGACCAAACACACACTGGCCAGGGATATGGAATGCCATTGTTCTAGTAAATGCTCAGGCGTCACTTTGTTGAGGATAGAATTCTTTCCAGTAATGTGCCATGTGTTGTCAGACATCTCTGTCCATTGTGCCAGTGGTGTTTTCTGTCATGATGTGAGGACATGTATGTTCTGTCATTGGTTAGGAATGTCATGATGTGAGGGCATGTATGTTCTGTCATTGGCTAGGAGTGTCATGATGTGAGGGCATGTATGTTCTGTCATTGGTTAGGAGTGTCATGATGTGAGGGCGTGTATGTTCTGTCATTGGTTAGGAGTGTCATGATGTGAGGGCATGTATGCTGGAGTAGCGTGCCTTCAGTGTTGTGGCTTGCCAATGGTCACTCTAGCCCTGACTCCTAAGTCACACACATGCCAGTATGGCTTTTTTTTTCTCACTTCACATATGTTCCTCACTATCCAACACAAAGACTTCAGTCTCTCACGGGGCAGTGAGCATTGTGTTCAGGCTCCATCAAGTTATTTACGGTCTCACTCTGTGCTACACAGAATAAACTGTATACATTAACAACACATTCTATATGACAAGCAAATCCTTTTCACTTACAGTTCACTTTCACAAATAAATAATGAAAACTCACATCCAAACTACAGTGAGTTTCAAATGCTAAAAAAAAAAATCTTAAAGATCACTTTCCGGTTAGACTCTGGTGGCAGAATCAACCACAGCTGTCCGGAATATGCGCCGAGTTCATTCACCGCCATACTGTGCCGGCAGGTCGATTAGGCCCCAGTCAAGGTCTGTCACTCAATTCGATAGCAGGTGGAAAGAAGGGAGCGGAGGACAACTGTGTGATCATTTTCTGATTTATTGGGTGAATTAGCATAATGACAGAAGCGTTCCACGCATGTGCTCCTCCTAACAGTGGAGGCTACATTTGATCATTTACACAGTGTGTTATCAAGCTTGTTAGCATGATGATTGAAGCGTTTGGTACATATTGTGCTAACAGTGGAAACCATTTTTGTTCATTTCCAGTGAGCTGTTAGGCTATGAGCATGATGACTGAAGCATTTGGTACATATTGTGCTAACATCAGAGGCCATGTTTGTTCATTTTCAGTGAGTCTCTAGACTATTAGCATGATGAACTGAGGCATTTGGTACATATTGTGCTAACAGTGGCATCTATGTTTGGTCATTTACAGTGAGTCTTTAGGCTACTAGCATGACGACTGAGGCATTTAGTACATATCGTCCTAACAGTGGAGGCCATGTTTGTTCATTTACAGGTATTCCTCCACCTGGTGCAACGAGCATTTCATCCATGCCAAAGCCATGAGAAAGGTGAGTGTTTAGAAAGCTTCATAAAGACATCTGGAGAATAAAAGCTGTGCAGACCAAAACAAAACAAACAAAAGCGGGATCAGTAGACCATAGTAATTTTTTTTGTAGTTTTTGTGTCTGTATATTGTTGATTGTTTTTAAACAACTGACCATTGTGGTCACCCACCTGCACAGTGAAGATCCAGTCATCAGTCTGAACGTCAGTGCCATCCATCAAATCTTGGTCACCTAAGTTACTACCACATAAGGTTCAATCATTTGAAATACATTCATGTAGTCTACACTGATGTTCTAGTTGTCTGGGCCCACGCTGACAAATCATCCGCTCATGTCCAAAGACTGTCCTTGGTCTCATCATTTATTGCATCTGCCTGTCGCATTCAATGCAAGGTGAAAACAAAATTTTAAACTTTTGTTTTCTATCATCCACAACCAGTAAAAAAAACCAGTGGAAGAGAAGGCTGGGTGCAGACAGTGTGTGTGATCCAATCCATCAGCTCCAAAGACACCAGCAAACTATCCTCTTCAGACTGAGAACCGGCCACTGCCGACTGCTGAGCCACCTCAGCTGAATTAAGATTGCCCACACCGACGAATGTGCGTGTGGCACTGGATCTCAGACCCCAGAACACATCCTCCAACACTGTCCAGCCCATGATGTTCTACAGCATCAAACCTGGCCAGAGGGTGCAGAGCTGCAGATGCAGCTTTGAGGCAGCCGCCAAGACCACAAAAAGATTGTGGGATTCATCACAGTGACAGGACTGAAATCTGACACAACCAATAAAATCAATGGCAGAAGAAAAAGAATACGCCTGCGGACACTCGCTGTACAGGCAGGCAAGAATTAATCTCATCTACCCAACAAAGGGAGTGGAGTTTTGTGTTTATGATCATATTTTATCCCGCCATTAAGTCAGCCATACTCCACTTCAGGGAAGGTACATGCTATGTGTAACGTGTCATCCATACCAACAACCAAACTGGCCTTCTCTAACTTCATCCATCCATTAGTGCAGCACTCTGTCTACCGGTAACTGATCCATCTATTAGTGCAGTGCGCTGTCTTATTCATCCATCCATCAGTGCAGCGCTCTGTCTTATTCCTCCATCCATTGGTGCAACGCTCTTTCTTACTCATCCATCCATCAGTGCAGCGCTCTGTCTTATTCATCCATCCATTAGTGCAGCGCTCTTTCTTACTCATCCATCCATCAGTGCAGCACTCTGTCTTATTCCTCCATCCATTAGTGCAGTGCTCTGTCTTATTCATCCCTCTTTTAGTGCAGTGCTCTGTCTTATTCATCCCTCTTTTAGTGCAGTGCTCTGTCTTATTCATCCATCCATTAGTGCAGTGCTCTGTCTTATTCATCCATCCATTAGTGCAGTGCTCTGTCTTATTCATCCATCTTTTAGTGCAGTGCGCTGTCTTATTCATCCATCCATTAGTGCAGTGCGCTGTCTTATTCATCCATCTTTTAGTGCAGTGCGCTGTCTAATTCATCCATCCATCAGTGCAGTGCTCTGTCTTATTCATCCATCCATTAGTGCAGTGCTCTGTCTTATTCATCCATCCATTAGTGCAGTGCTCTGTCTTATTCATCCATCCATTAGTGCAGTGCGCTGTCTTATTCATCCATCCATTAGTGCAGTGCGCTGTCTTATTCATCCATCCATTAGTGCAGTGCGCTGTCTTATTCATCCATCTTTTAGTGCAGTGCGCTGTCTTATTCATCCATCCATCAGTGCAGTGCTCTGTCTTATTCATCCATCCATTAGTGCAGTGCTCTGTCTTATTCATCCATCTTTTAGTGCAGTGCTCTGTCTTACTCATCCATCTATTAGTGCAGTGCTCTGTCTTACTCATCCATCCATTTGTGCAGTGCTCTGTCTTATTCATCCATCCATTAGTGCAGTGCTCTGTCTTATTCATCCATCCATTAGTGCAGTGCTCTGTCTTATTCATCCATCTATTAGTGCAGTGCTCTGTCTGTCTTATTCATCCCTCTTTTAGTGCAGTGCTCTGTCTTATTCATCCATCCATTAGTGCAGTGCTCTGTCTTACTCATCCATCCATCAGTGCAGTGCTCTGTCTTATCATCCATCTATTAGTGCAGTGCTCTGTCTGTCTTATTCATCCCTCTTTTAGTGCAGTGCTCTGTCTTATTCATCCATCTATTAGTGCAGTGCTCTGTCTTATTCATCCATCTATTAGTGCAGCGCTCTGTCTTATTCATCCCTCTTTTAGTGCAGTGCTCTGTCTTACTCATCCATCCATTAGTGCAGCGCTCTGTCTTATTCATCCCTCTTTTAGTGCAGTGCTCTGTCTTATTCATCCCTCTTTTAGTGCAGTGCTCTGTCTTATTCATCCCTCTTTTAGTGCAGTGCTCTGTCTTACTCATCCATCTATTAGTGCAGTGCTCTGTCTTATTCATCCCTCTTTTAGTGCAGTGCTCTGTCTTATTCATCCATCCATTAGTGCAGTGCTCTGTCTTATTCATCCATCCATTAGTGCAGTGCTCTGTCTTATTCATCCATCCATCAGTGCAGTGCGCTGTCTTATTCATCCATCCATTAGTGCAGCGCTCTGTCTTATTGCATCCATCTTTTAGTGCAGTGCTCTGTCTTATTCATCCATCCATTAGTGCAGTGCTCTGTCTTATTCATCCATCTTTTAGTGCAGTGCTCTGTCTTATTCATCCATCCATTAGTGCAGCGCTCTGTCTTACTCATCCACCCATCAGTGCAGTGCTCTGTCTTATTCATCGATCTTTTAGTGCAGTGCGCTGTCTTATTCATCCATCCATTAGTGCAGTGCTCTGTCTTATTCATCCATCTTTTAGTGCAGTGCTCTGTCTTATTCATCCATCTATTAGTGCAGTGCTCTGTCTTATTCATCCATCTATTAGTGCAGTGCTCTGTCTTATTCATCCATCTATTAGTGCAGTGCTCTGTCTTACTCATCCATCTATTAGTGCAGTGCTCTGTCTTACTCATCCACCCATCAGTGCAGTGCTCTGTCTTACTCATCCATCTATTAGTGCAGTGCTCTGTCTTACTCATCCATCCATTAGTGCAGTGCTCTGTCTTACTCATCCATCTATTAGTGCAGTGCTCTGTCTTACTCATCCATCCATCAGTGCAGTGCGCTGTCTTATTCATCCATCCATTAGTGCAGCGCTCTGTCTTATTCATCCATCTATTAGTGCAGTGCTCTGTCTTACTCATCCATCTATTAGTGCAGTGCTCTGTCTTACTCATCCATCCATCAGTGCAGTGCGCTGTCTTATTCATCCATCCATTAGTGCAGTGCTCTGTCTTATTCATCCATCTATTAGTGCAGTGCTCTGTCTTACTCATCCATCTATTAGTGCAGTGCTCTGTCTTACTCATCCACCCATCAGTGCAGTGCTCTGTCTTACTCATCCATCTATTAGTGCAGTGCTCTGTCTTACTCATCCATCCATCAGTGCAGTGCGCTGTCTTATTCATCCATCCATTAGTGCAGTGCTCTGTCTTATTCATCCATCTATTAGTGCAGTGCTCTGTCTTACTCATCCATCTATTAGTGCAGTGCTCTGTCTTACTCATCCACCCATCAGTGCAGTGCTCTGTCTTACTCATCCATCTATTAGTGCAGTGCTCTGTCTTACTCATCCATCCATCAGTGCAGTGCTCTGTCTTACTCATCCATCTATTAGTGCAGTGCTCTGTCTTACTCATCCATCCATCAGTGCAGTGCTCTGTCTCATTCATCCATCCATTAGTGCAGTGCTCTGTCTCATTCATCCATCCATTAGTGCAGTGCTCTGTCTCATTCATCCATCCATTAGTGCAGTGCTCTGTCTCATTCATCCATCCATTAGTGCAGTGCTCTGTCTCATTCATCCATGTATCAGTGCAGCAGTCATCCATGCAGCAGTCCCATAGTCAGTGTGTTCATCCATGCTTCAGTGCAACACTGTCTCATTCACCCATGCCTCACTGGGTGTTGCAGGTGCGGGAGGTGCAGCAGCAGCTGAGGGAGATCATGGAGCAGCAGAAGATGGAGCTGGTGTCCAGCGGCACGGAGTGGGACGTCATCCGCAAGTGCATCTGCTCCGCCTACTTCCACCAGGCCGCCCGGCTGAAGGTCAGACTGATCAGGATGAGGGTGACGTTAATGCATTGAAATCCTACAGCAAACACATCCTGCCTACAAACTCTTGTTTCTGGAGCAGTGTTGTCTGTGTGTCAGCCGGTGAAGACTTGGAGTTGAACGCATTGCTGGCTCAAACGAGAGGTCTGGAACCACTGTGGAGTTTGACCCATTTAACCCTTCCCATAGGCCGTGGGTCTGAAGTGACCCACACTCATGGTTTTCACTTGATAACGGGGTACATGTTTAACCTATCTCCACCAAATTTTATGACTTTGTCAGCAAACCATGCATTGTGTGTACCAAAGATTGTGTGTTTTTGTCGGTGAACAAAGGAGTAAACAGAAACAAAAAGACCCAGTATGTCATGGGTCTGAGCAGACCCTTGCTCTCAAAGAAGGAAACCTGAGTGCTGTATGTGGTGGGTGTGGCCAGATCCATGCATTCTAAAGATAAAGAATAAACCAAAATATAACTGGCTCAGTACAGCGTGAGTCTGAGCAGATCAATGATGTAATGGCAAGGGCTCATTCCTTCAGAAGACAACAAGAGTCCGTGGTGACCCACGATGTACGCCACGCAAAATTTTAGGCGACTCACAGGAAAGGTTAATGCATGCACCTGAGTGGTGCTCAGATTTGCCCACAGACACTGCAGGTGTTTGAATGTTTTGAGCCTGGTGCACGCTTGGATATATTTTAAGAAGATATATATAGTGCAGCCCTGTCATGTAGTCTCAGACCAGAACAGAATACCATAGCCTTACCTTCATCATCCTAGTGCTCAGTAATTATCACAGGAAAAAGTCTGAAATCCTTCGGCCCTTCATGTGCTGCTCTCGTGATGACCCTGCAGTATTATTCATTGCTGTTCATGTTCATGCCCATGGACAGTTCATGTTAAAGACGTCAGTATCAGCAAGTTCATGGGGACAGCCATTTGATGGTCATGGTGGTGCCATCTGCAGGGGATACTCACTCATGCTGGCTCCGCAACAACAGTTGTTGTCATCAGTGCGAGGCTTAGTGGGTTGTGTTCAGTGTCTGCTGGATCATGTCAGGCGCCATTTAACAGCCCTGAAGTCACTCAGCAGCCATGCTGTGTCTCCTCTGGTGGGTTGCCTCATGACGAGTGACTGTCGATTGCTGCCTGTGGACTGTCGTGCTGTGGCTGTGACAGCTCACACCTTGGTGTGGACTACATGAGGGAGCCAGTGTGAGGAACGTGGGAGTAATGCCGTGGGAGAGTAGTGGTGGGGGAGCATGGAAAATAAGATAGCAAAAGGAAAAAAAAAAAGGGGGGGGGGGGAGGTGGGGGGTGGGGAGGGGAACAGGAGAAAAAAATCCCTCCATTGAAAAAAGAATTCTGTTGAAAGATTTCTGGTGATTGTTCTCGAAAGGTCCCAGAGTTGTGAAAATGAAATGGAATTCTTATTTCCAATACAGACATAACACGGTAACTCAGAGTGCTGGTTATGCACAGCCACTGGCTTTCCTACCTGCCTGAAGGCCTGCCAATATGGACAAGAACATGTTCTTCATGAGCCTTAGTTTGGTCAGAGTATTGCACTGCCTCAGATGTTTGTTTTTGTGTGTGTGTATCATACATGAGCAGTGGGTTACAAAAAACGATAATGTTTTAACTCAGATGTTTGTTTTTGTGTGTATGTACAGTGGGTTACTAAAAACGATAATGTTTTAACTCCGATGTTTGTTTTTGTGCGTGTGTATCATGTATGTACAGTGGGTTACAAAAAACGATAATGTTTTAACTCCGATGTTTGTTTTTGTGCGTGTGTATCATGTATGTACAGTGGGTTACAAAAAACGATAATGTTTTAACTCCGACCGATGTTTGTTTTTGTGCGTGTGTATCATGTATGTACAGTGGGTTACAAAAAACGATAATGTTTTAACTCCGATGTTTGTTTTTGTGCGTGTGTATCATGTATGTACAGTGGGTTACAAAAAACGATAATGTTTTAACTCCGATGTTTGTTTTTGTGCGTGTGTATCATGTATGTACAGTGGGTTACTAAAAACGATAATGTTTTAACTCAGATGTTTGTTTTTGTGTGTGTGTGTATCATATATGAACAGTGGGTTACAAAAAATGATGGTGTTTTAACAATGTTTTCTTCATTTATTTTCAGTTAATAGTGTGGCTGCACACAAGGATTTTAGTGCATATGCTTGCAAAAGCATGTGATATTGATTTGAGTTTAGAGTTACCTATCTATGATAAGTTTTTAAAAAATAGTTTCCGGATTGTCTTGTAAAGTAGTTGGGATGGCCATAATTCTATTTCAGGATTTCTAGGATGGCCGTTAGTCAATTTCAGGATTAGCAGGATGGCCATAATTCCATTGCTAGGCTGCAATTCAGTTTCAGTATCTGGGACTTCTCGTCTCTAGTGCTTGCATACCGTTCCCTTTTCATCACACACACAGGCACGCTTGCACACACATACATACACACACACATACAATTTCACTGTACTCACCAGCATCTAAAATGGTCAGGATTATCTCGCTGTTTTATTTGATTCATTGCTTTCTCTCTTGTGTAACATGTTTATGTCATTATTTTTTAATAACAAAATTTTTGCATTCCAGGATTTTAGATAATGCGAGAAAGTATGTGAATTCACCATTCACACACGAGATTTGCTCAGGAAGAGACAAGTGGTGCTACTCTGTCTCTTTTTTTTTTCTACTTTTTTTAAAAATATTTTTTTTAGCAAAATTGGTGCCTTATGAGGTGTATATTAATGTGATTTGTTATTATGTCAGTGAATTGTGTGTGTCCATGTGTGCAAATTGCAGTTTTATCATCACAAGTTATGATCTGACTGCAGGGCCTGGGGGAGTATGTCAACACCCGGACGGGCATGCCGTGCCACCTTCACCCCACCAGCGCCCTCTTCGGCATGGGCTTCACTCCCGACTACATCGTCTACCATGAGCTGGTCATGACCTCCAAGGTGCGTCACTCTGGGGTGTGGGCTCTGAGCCACTGAGGTTGTGTTGCTGGTGTCCAGGAGTTGTGTCAGTGACAGCGAGGGGACAGAGAGAACAGAGATTAGAACGGATGGAGAGAGGGGGAAAGGGTAGATGGAGAGAACGAAGGAGACAATAGTTGGACGAAGAGAAGTGAGTGTGAAGTGAAGGACAGAGAGGGGAGGAGAGAACATAAAAGAAAGTGAGGGAAGGGAGAAAACAGAGGGTAAAGTGAGGGAAGGGAGAAAACAGAGGGTAAAGTGAGGGAAGGGAGAAAACAGAGGGTAAAGTGAGGGAAGGGAGAAAACAGAGGGTAAAGTGAGGGAAGGGAGAGAAACAGAGGGTAAAGTGAGGGATAGAGAGAACAGAGGGTAGAGTGAGAGGATAGAGAGAACAGGCAGTAAAGTTAGGAGACTGAAAGAACAGAGGGTAAAGTGAGGGGATAGAGAGAACAGGCAGTAAAGTTAGGAGACTGAAAGAACAGAGGGTAGAGTGAGGGGATAGAGAGAAACAGGCAGTAAAGTTAGGAGACTGAAAGAACAGAGGGTAAAGTGAGGGGATAGAGAGAACAGGCAGTAAAGTTAGGAGACTGAAAGAACAGAGGGTAAAGTGAGGGGATAGAGAGAACAGGCAGTAAAGTTAGGAGACTGAAAGAACAGAGGGTAGAGTGAGGGGATAGAGAGAACAGGCAGTATAAAGTTAGGAGACTGAAAGAACACAGAAAGGGATGGAATAAGTGAGGGGATAGAGAGAACAGGCAGTAAAGTTAGGAGACTGAAAGAACAGAGGGTAAAGTGAGGGGATAGAGAGAAACAGGCAGTAAAGTTAGGAGACTGAAAGACAGAGGGTAAAGTGAGGGGATAGAGAGAACAGGCAGTAAAGTTAGGAGACTGAAAGAACAGAGGGTAAAGTGAGGGGATAGAGAGAACAGGCAGTAAAGTTAGGAGACTGAAAGAACAGAGGGTAAGTGAGGGGATAGAGAGAACAGGCGTAAAGTTAGGAGACTGAAAGAACAGAGGTAAAGTGAGGGGATAGAGAGAACAGGCAGTAAAGTTAGGAGACTGAAAGAACAGAGGGTAAAGTGAGGGGATAGAGAGAACAGGCAGTAAAGTTAGGAGACTGAAAGAACAGAGGGTAAAGTGAGGGGATAGAGAGAACAGGGGTAAAGTTAGGAGACTGAAAGAACAGAGGGTAAAGTGAGGGGATAGAGAGAACAGGCAGTAAAGTTAGGAGACTGAAAGAACAGAGGGTAAAGTGAGGGGATAGAGAGAACAGGCAGTAAAGTTAGGAGACTGAAAGAACAGAGGGTAAAGTGAGGGGATAGAGAGAACAGGCAGTAAAGTTAGGAGACTGAAAGAACAGAGGGTAAAGGTGAGGGGATAGAGAGAAACAGGCAGTAAAGTTAGGAGACTGAAAGAACAGAGGGTAAAGTGAGGGGATAGAGAGAACAGGCAGTAAAGTTAGGAGACTGAAAGAACAGAGGGTAAAGTGAGGGGATAGAGAGAACAGGCAGTAAAGTTAGGAGACTGAAAGAACAGAGGGTAAAGTGAGGGGATAGAGAGAACAGGCAGTAAAGTTAGGAGACTGAAAGAACAGAGGGTAAAGTGAGGGGATAGAGAGAACAGGCAGTAAAGTTAGGAGACTGAAAGAACAGAGGGTAAAGTGAGGGGATAGAGAGAACAGGGTAAAGTTAGGAGACTGAAAGAACAGAGGGTAAAGTGAGGGGATAGAGAGAACAGGCAGTAAAGTTAGGAGACTGAAAGAACAGAGGGTAAAGTGAGGGGATAGAGAGAACAGGCAGTAAAGTTAGGAGACTGAAAGAACAGAGGGTAAAGTGAGGGGATAGAGAGAACAGGCAGTAAAGTTAGGAGACTGAAAGAACAGAGGGTAAAGTGAGGGGATAGAGAGAACAGGCAGTAAAGTTAGGAGACTGAAAGAACAGAGGGTAAAGTGAGGGGATAGAGAGAACAGGCAGTAAAGTTAGGAGACTGAAAGAACAGAGGGTAAAGTGAGGGGATAGAGAGAACAGGCAGTAAAGTTAGGAGACTGAAAGAACAGAGGGTAAAGTGAGGGGATAGAGAGAACAGGCAGTAAAGTTAGGAGACTGAAAGAACAGAGGGTAAAGTGAGGGGATAGAGAGAACAGGCAGTAAAGTTAGGAGACTGAAAGAACAGAGGGTAAAGTGAGGGGATAGAGAGAACAGGCAGTAAAGTTAGGAGACTGAAAGAACAGAGGGTAAAGTGAGGGGATAGAGAGAACAGGCAGTAAAGTTAGGAGACTGAAAGAACAGAGGGTAAAGTGAGGGGATAGAGAGAACAGGCAGTAAAGTTAGGAGACTGAAAGAACAGAGGGTAAAGTGAGGGGATAGAGAGAACAGGCAGTAAAGTTAGGAGACTGAAAGAACAGAGGGTAAAGTGAGGGGATAGAGAGAACAGGCAGTAAAGTTAGGAGACTGAAAGAACAGAGGGTAAAGTGAGGGGATAGAGAGAACAGGCAGTAAAGTTAGGAGACTGAAAGAACAGAGGGTAAAGTGAGGGATAGAGAGAACAGGCAGTAAAGTTAGGAGACTGAAAGAACAGAGGGTAAAGTGAGGGGATAGAGAGAACAGGCAGTAAAGTTAGGAGACTGAAAGAACAGAGGGTAAAGTGAGGGGATAGAGAGAACAGGCAGTAAAGTTAGGAGACTGAAAGAACAGAGGGTAAAGTGAGGGGATAGAGAGAACAGGCAGTAAAGTTAGGAGACTGAAAGAACAGAGGGTAAAGTGAGGGGATAGAGAGAACAGGCAGTAAAGTTAGGAGACTGAAAGAACAGAGGGTAAAGTGAGGGGATAGAGAGAACAGGCAGTAAAGTTAGGAGACTGAAAGAACAGAGGGTAAAGTGAGGGGATAGAGAGAACAGGCAGTAAAGTTAGGAGACTGAAAGAACAGAGGGTAAAGTGAGGGGATAGAGAGAACAGGCAGTAAAGTTAGGAGACTGAAAGAACAGAGGGTAAAGTGAGGGATAGAGAGAACCGGCAGTAAAGTTAGGAGACTGAAAGAACAGAGGGTAAAGTGAGGGGATAGAGAGAACCGGCAGTAAAGTTAGGAGACTGAAAGAACAGAGGGTAAAGTGAGGGGATAGAGAGAACAGGCAGTAAAGTTAGGAGACTGAAAGAACAGAGGGTAAAGTGAGGGGATAGAGAGAACAGGCAGTAAAGTTAGGAGACTGAAAGAACAGAGGGTAAAGTGAGGGGATAGAGAGAACAGGCAGTAAAGTTAGGAGACTGAAAGAACAGAGGGTAAAGTGAGGGGATAGAGAGAACAGGCAGTAAAGTTAGGAGACTGAAAGAACAGAGGGTAAAGTGAGGGGATAGAGAGAACAGGCAGTAAAGTTAGGAGACTGAAAGAACAGAGGGAGACGTCAGTAGATGGGGAAGAAAACAAACAAAAAAAAGAAAACAGGGAGAAGAGAGGGGACGGAGAGAGCAGAGGATGCAATTGAAGAAAGTGGAACAATGATATTTAACTTGTGAGCGTCACTTTGTGGGTTACTGTTGTGCACTTGAATTTACAGTGCTTACTCTTAAATTATTTTGTGGTGATTTTGTCCTCTCGCTAACCTGACTGTATCCTTTTTCCTTCATGGGTAAATTTTCATAGGAAAGATGTAATGTCAGTCCGGGTTTTTCTCCACAACTGCTAGAGGAGTGAGTTCCCTTAGTGGGCTGACATGGAACATCCTGAATATACTTTAGCTGTAATGTTTTATTGTGATGTTTTAGGGGGTGGGGGGGGGGGTGAATGTGGGGCATTGATGTGTTCATTGTAAAGAATTATCTTTTTAATAGTATGTCACCTAAATAAAGAAAAAAAATCATAATAGAAATTTAATGAGAATCTGGTTTGAAGACTGTTACTCTATAATACTTAATGGGGTTTTTTTTCAGTGGTTATTGTGTAGAACTGATGTGTTTTCATTTATTTGTGTGATATACTTTTGTTGCTGATTGTAATGAAACCACACTGCAAGTTTATAAAGTGCACTTGATTTAATATAGAAAATCTTCCCATTTTTGATGCATTGTCATTATAATCCAATTTTTATTTTTAGACTTCTTCATATTTTACTATGATTGAGTGTTTTTTGTATTTGAGTGGGACTGGGGGATATTCTGGATGGTCATGTCACAGAAAAGTATTTGTTCTTTGTGTGTGTGTGTTTGTGTGTGTTGTATATGTGTATGTTGTGTGCCCGTTGCCCTCTTCTTGAAAGTAATAATGGAAAATGTATTTTAGGCTAGCAACCTTCTTAGCATGTGATTTCATATTAACTTTCAAACTGTGACATTTGTTTGGCAGGAGTACATGCAGTGTGTGACAGCAGTGGACGGGGAGTGGCTCGCAGAGTTAGGTCCCATGTTCTACAGCATCAAAGACTCCTCCAAAACTCGACAGGTATGGGGGAGCTGCCACACTGACAATCGGTGCATGATGGAGGGACAGTTGGAACAGCACATGTTGAGGCTGTCTGGTTTTCGGCTTATACCATATGGCCTTGATAGATCGTGTGGTATAGTGAAGATTACGATTAAGACTGAAATAATTGAATTGAATTGAATTTTCATGCATTTAATTTTGTTTGATCACTCTGATTGGTGTCCTTTTTTTTTTTTTTGTTCTTTTGCATGTTTATGAATTAATTTTTTTTGTTGTTCTTTTGCATGTTTATGAATTAATTTTTTTTTTAAAAACTTTTTGTCTTGTCTGTGTATCTGTCTGTGTTTTGACAGTTACTGTCCATCTCACATGTCCCCTGTCTGTCTATATGTTTGTTGTGTAGACATTCAGCAATCAAAATGGGTATGATCAATGAACAATATGTTTTAAGGCATCAACAGATTTTGCTGGTGTTTTCTTGTTTTATTGATTTTGTGGTAGGGAGGTCAAAGTTATAGAATACATAAATAATGAAAAAAGCTGAAATGAATGATGATAAAACCACACTCATGTTCTGAAGAGAGGGGATGACTGTCAAGTTATATACAAAATTTTCACCTTTTCTTAATTGATTTCAGCAGAGAAAAAAAGAAACTTTCAGTGTGTTTGTGTGTGTGTGTGTTGTGTGTGTGTGTGTGTGTGTGTGTGTGTGTGTGTGTGTGTGTGTGTGTGTGATCTGAGAAAAAAGAAAAAGCAAGATTGTACAACCCTCACCCCCCTTCCAAGTTTCATCCCGAATCATCTGCTTGTCTCCGAATTGCTTGCATTGACATGTCTACTAAGATTTCTGGTTTTTCTCACACACACACACACACACACACACACACACACACACACAGACACACACACATATATATGTATTATTCAAAGATTATGTTTTCCTGCTTTTTTTTTTTTTTTAGACTAGTGGGCAAACCTGACTCAGAAAACAAGAAAATGAATGCGTGAAGAAGTCAGTGGGGAGATAAGCCAGTCAGATGACTTGCCTCTTCGGTTCCAGGAGCGGCGAAAACAGGCGGAGGAGGAGAAGGTGGCCATGGAGGAGGAGATGAAGAGAGCAGAAGAACTCATCCGAGCCCGCAAAGAACAGTCCACAGCTGCCCCGCCTTCCGTGCGACAGTCAGTGCCCCCTAGTGGCCCTCTTCTCTATAGTGGTGTTTGGACTGGCGGTGGGGGTTGTATGGCAGTCGGGGTTGAGTTGTATTCGTTCATTTATTGAGTTGGCTTTTGTTTATCTTTTGTGTGGTGCCAGTTACTACAGAGACTGAATCCACACATTCATCACTTTATATCAGTTTTCTTCTTTTCTTTTTTTTTGAAGTGTTAAAATAAGAGAAAAAGTGTACTGCGCTTACTGAGGATGTGTGGAGTGGCACATCCACATGGGAGGTGAGTCCACTAACAGCTGTGGATGAACGGTTCTCATTGGGCAGTCTGTCCTGTCCTCTGTGCCCAGGTCAAGGGTCAGCACATACTCGTTGTGACTAGGAAGGGAATTAAAGGGAGGGAGTGGGGGCGGGAGTAGAACATTTTATCAGGAAAAAGTCTCGTATTACCATATGAATAGTTGAAATTAAGTTTGTTTTATGCATGGGACAAAAAGATTCAGTGGTGCAGTTGGACCCATTAGAACAGAAGATTTTCAGTTCTCAGCATGGATGTCTGTTGAAGAAACTATCATGCCCATGTTTTATTGTGAAAAATAAGATTTAAACAGTGGGTTCATTTCAACGTATAGCTTAAGATAGGTTGTAAGTGTGAACACAGGTAAATGCATAAAGAGACAAAATGCACATGTCAAATTTGCATACTCATAAGCATAGCATATGTAATGACAATTGTAAGCAAAGTCTTTTTGTAATGATTAGGTATAGTAAGGACTGTTGTAAGTAAGCGAAGTCTTTATGCAAATATTACGGGTAATACTGAATTGAATCTCTGGTCTGTTATCCATCCTGTGGTTTTCCTCAATGAGGTCACCTTTCTGACTGTGATCTGATTGGTCCACAGAACAATCGCCACCCCAGGGATGAGGAGAGAGCCAGGCACCCCGGCAGCTACCCCGCGCCGCACCCCCAAGTTTGGGTTGTGACCCTGCTGGAGGTCAACAGACTGCATCCAATCGCTGCTGCATCTTTCCATTTGTATGATATAGCTCCATCAACGAGGAGGGAGTCCTTCAGATCCGGACAGTGGTTCACAAACAGTGGAGAAATATTGAATTGGTTGGTGCCAGGTTTTCAGGGCTGTAAATTCAATCAGTAGTTGACAAACAGTGGAGAAACAATGACTTGGTTGGTGCCAGATTTTCAGGGCTGTAAGATAGATAGTAATTCACACAGTGGAGAAATTCTGAATTGGTTGATGCCAGATTTTCAGGGCTGTAAGATCAGACAGTTGTTGACAAACATTGAGAAATGCTGAATTGCTTGATGCCAGATTTTCAGGGCAGCTTACAGCTTTGAAACCTGAACACTGATGGAAATGTAGTCATAGATCAATCCACTTTGGAATCTCTTCTGCCTCCACTTTTTTGCCCTCTCAGTGCTTTTGATCTCATGTTAGAAAAATGAATATAGAAAGGTGGTCAACTCAAGAAAAATAATCAGTTGTCAGCTTCTCTTGTTCTGAATAGGTTGTTACAAAATATGACATGACACAAAATGGTGGAAATATCTCCCCGTGTAAAAGTGAGCTTAGCACGGGAGACTGGAACTGGTTCACCAGAACTGAAAATGGGGCTCAAGACGTGATGTCTTCACTCCAGAAGTCTTTCCGTGAGTCTGAAGGGACTCTTATCACAGAGTTGAAAGGATGGTCAAAGTCATTTCCCTAATAAGTTATTTACCATCGGTGTGTGATTTAATATGAAGGACTAAAAAAAAAAAAAGGAAGTGTTCACTCAAAATTCTTGAATTGTGAGTTGTTTTATATTGACGATATCCTGAGAGAAATCAAGATGAGCAATTTTTTTTTTATCAAAGAAATTATTGTGAGTCAGTTTCCTGAATCTGGCATCTGTCAAGCAGCTAATTTGATGGAGGTATGATTTATAATGTTATATAAAATGATGTTCCATTTTAACCCTTTAACTACTGCAGGGTTTTATCAACCATTTCTGCAACCAGTATTTCATCTGGAAACTCAAAAGCTGAGGACACATTTTTTACCTCGAGGAAAATCAATACGACATTTGGGAAATCTTCAGGATAAAGTGTCAGGACACATAGGTAAAATGGTTTGTCCTTTTTTACACTTTCCTTTACTCAATAGAACTAAAACAATCAATCAAACAAAAACAGTTCGATTTGTTACAGGCAAGTTAAAGAGAACTGAAATGAATCAAAACACTTTCTCCATGTGATGTCTGATTACTTAATTAAAGAGTTGGATTTGAAGCTGAAAGGAACCTCATTTTACTGGCTGGATCAGTTGCCATGGACTGGGCTTTACACTGGTGGCTGCTGTCACACAGTCGGTGACAATTCTGTCTGTCTGTGTGTGACCAGAGAGAAGTCTTGGTTTACTTGACTTTCAATTTTCCAGAGCAATTAAACAATTGAGCATGCAACGGTCTGACAACAACGTGAATTTTTGCTGCTTTGGCAGCATGGTTTGGAAGAGATCATCCGAGTTAGTTCCCTTGTGAATATGCAATAAGTTGCATAATCATTGACTTGAAATCATTTTAGCGCCATTTATAAGCCCCTAGAAACAGATAGATGGATGCAGTGTGGTCATAAACAGTGACTGCCATGTCTGACTTTCTGAAAAAAATTGTCAGAACAAAGTTCTAACTCGATCGAAAATGTTTTGGTCATTTTCAAGAGTAATCAATGCGCCATCTAGTATCCATTACTCAGATTATTCCATGCTGCATTTACAAAAATCAGTTTCTTAGCGTACCAAATGAACCTCTGGTATTTTAAAGAGAAAAATTGCCAAATAAATACTGGAAATCTAAATCACATCAAGTTTTGTATAAATCTAGTAATGGATGTTGTTCGCAACATGTGTCCATTTCTGAGCTGTTGATGTTCATTTTTGACCGTTGTGGTTGCTTACTTGAATACAGAAAATCTGGAATCAGTACGTAAACTTGACAATGGCTCCTCACTTGTAGTTCGTCTCACACACTGGCACTGCAGTTTGAAGCAATCACAGGTGTGTCCGTACAGTCAGTATGGCTTACTGGTGGATGGTTTTTAATTAGTGGCACTTGGGGCTTCCATTGTCGGCAACTGTGGTAAATGGATGATGCCCTATTGCTGTGACTGGCCGTCACAAGTAGCAGTATGAAGGAGGTGAAAACAGATGTGTTGATCTGACACAATCACCTGGTCAGGGAGGGATGAAAGGGATGGGGGCAGGAGGGGGATAGGGGACTGGTCAAGGAAGGGGGTGGGGGTGGATGGACTGGAACAGGGCACAGGCTGACCACTTTTCCTCTCTTTAAAGGCAACACATGAGTGGAGTAGCAGATGATTGAGCCCTCTCTCCGTGCATATAGTCATCAGAATGCCCATGTTAAAGATGCGGCAGACCTTTCAGCTTTCCTTCATTCTGAAAACACAGTTCCACCCTTGATGCACCAGTCACCACCATCATGGTCATCAACAGACTGATGCTGATCATGTGATGGATGGAGTGCGGTTCATGTGCCCAGTTCAACTTCATCTCCTAGAGGAGGCATTTGTTTTATCATGGTTTTTTTTTTGGTGGTCTCAAGGTTTATTTTGTCTGTATATGTTGAGCACTGGATGATTATGTGTGTGTGTGTGTGTGTAAGAATGAACTAAGAGAGGGGATTTTTTTAACTGATTGATTGTACAGTGAAAGTATATGGACCACTCTGAAGTGCACACAGCAGTAATGAAAGGGCGTGTTCCACTTTTGTGGCTTTA
Organism: Conus canariensis; assembly: GCA_033310375.1. Lineage (NCBI taxonomy): Eukaryota > Metazoa > Mollusca > Gastropoda > Neogastropoda > Conidae > Conus > Conus canariensis. The sequence goes on along the minus strand of CM065725.1, from coordinate 6,439,082 downwards.
TCAGGGCGTCAACAGCTGTCTGTTTATTATGGGTGTGAGAACTGATAATGGACGTGTATATACAGTATATTGTATGTATGTGTGTTATAGTGGGTGTATCTACAAAGTATATGTATGTGTGTGTACTGAACTGGAACAACAACAAAAAATCTGTCAGTAGTATCTTAGTCATTTGTAAAGGAACGAAAGTGCTGAACTTTGTGTTCAGAGCCTGACTGACGATGTAGTGCATGATGTGTGAGAAAGAAGGGCACCTGCTGCATGTTGATGGAACTTCTTACACACAAAATGTAAACAATGAAAATAAACATCATGCCTTTTGTTTTCTGTTGTGATCAAAGCATTTGGGTGATGGTGGGAAAGTCTGGAATGTTGTCTGACAAGTAGAGTATTGTGAGTGTGAGCCCCTCAAACCATTACGGTGATTTTGGACATTACAACTGGAGCTGACCTGAAGCAGTGTCTTGACTTGCTAGCATAATCATCCTGTGGGCATATATGATAGAAATGTGCACCTGTGCACTGGTCCCTGTTCAAGGCCACCAGTTTTAGTTTCATCAAAGTGTCACTGTGTGTGGACTAGTCCATTCATGCTCCACCACATCCGCTACGTTAGGAGACCACTGCACAGGATTTACAGCGTGATGGATAAGTGAAGTAATGACTGAGATGAAAGAGAGCACAGACAGAACTACTGCCCTGCTAAACGAAAGGATAAACAAATTGAAAGAAAAAAACGCAAAGCATTTGGTCTTCTTCAGGCACAACAAATAACATTCAAGACAATGAAACAAAGGACAAAGGACAAACAGACAGTCACTTATCTTGTTCCAGTTTCTGCCTGCAGTCATACTGATTTCCTTTAGCAAACCCAGTAAACATAATACACACAACACTGAAACTAAGATGAAAGGATTTAAAGAGGAGGGTCTTATGGATACGACTTAGGAGATGTGTGACTGCGCATTAGCCCAATTTGCTGGGCAGACCTTGGGTACCTGCATAGCATCATTATAATTGTATGTATGTGTTTGCATATATGTGTGTGCATGTATGTGTGTGTATGCATGAGTGTGGACCCATGTGTGCCAGTGCATGTGTGTGTGCGCATGTTTATGTGTGTGTAATCTTTGTGCTTGTGTGGGCAAGCTCTTGAGCAGTGTGTGTGTGTGTGTGTGTGTGTGTGTGTGTGTGTGTGTGTGTGTGTGTGTGTGTGTGCACGCGCATTTGATTATTTGTGAAAATGAATGTTCATCAGATTATGGTTATTACTGATGATCAGTAATAATAGTAAAGATAATAACAACAACATTAATAATCATGATGATGATGATTGTGTTTATTCACTCACTTGTCACTAGGCAAGAGGCATGACTTTTCACACACATGTAGTTATAGATGTATGCATGCACTTGTATATTTCTGACAACCTGAGGTGCTGGCACTTTCTCTCTCTGCCTGTGCTTTAAAGAACTAACATTCATATGCACATGCTTGCTTTTAAATATGTACAGAAGTGCTTGCATCTATCTGCCTTGCATCTGCAAAAAGTTTTCTTTTACATGCATTTGAACATGTGCCAATGTTCATGCAAGTGTGTGCGCGCAAGGGCACACACTCTCTGTCACTGTCTCTCTCCTCTCTCTCTCTCTCTCTCTCACACACACACACACACACACACACACACACACACACACACATTAACACACACACACACACACACACACACACACACGCACATGCGCGTGAGTGCACACCACACACGCACAGATCTCTCTGCTGCAGAAAATCACTTACAATATTTCAAGACATGCTTATGTAACTGTGTTGTTCTTTAAATGGGGATAACGTTCGTTCAAGTGACATCACCAAGTCTGCCAAATAATGCAGATATATATTCTGACTCAGAAGTGTCTTAAAATATAAATAAGAAACTAAATATGAGTAAATAATCACAAAACAGATGCATATATAATTTTCTCTTTTTTGTTTGAGACAAAGCCAACAGGCCCGTATAGCAAAAACACATTGAATAGTTTTGGCAATCAACATTTGTCTATAGTTATCCTTTCGTTCAATGCAATCTGTGGTCTTTTCACAAAATTTTTGTACGAAAAGCCAATGCTGGGTCCCACATATGCGTGCACACACATGGGCAATTGCATATGCACGTAGGCACGCATGCACGCACACACTCAAGTATACACTTGGATAGTGTGTGGAGGAAAAACGATAACTGGAGGAGAGGGAGCAGCTGGGTCAAAGATGAACATCTAAAGTGATCAAACATCTGAAGTGACCCAAAATACAACCAAAGAATATTATACCAAAAAAAAAAGGTTTTCACGAAATATACATGGGTAGATCAACACAAGAAGCAAATGAAAGCAAATCCACAGAGCTGAAAACATCAAGGGGCGGGAATAGCTCAGAGGTAGAGCGCCGGACTTGTAATCTTGATGATCTTGGGGTTGCGGGTTCAAATCTCCTCCGGGCCATTTTAGTACAGGGGGATTTTTCCCTCAGAGTTAACATTGGTTCTGATTCCATTTCCCATACAGTCCTTCGAATAAGACTATGAACTTAATGTGTGAATGCATGCGTAACAACTTGCACACACGTAATATCCTATCATCAGCTTACGGAAGAGAAGGCCAGTTTGGCCATTGGTATGGATGACACATTACACATAGCATACACCGTCCACGAAGTTGGAGTATGTCTGCCTTAATGGCGGGATAAAAAACGATCATACACACAAAACTCCACTCCCTTTGTTAGGTGGATGGGATTAATCCCCGCCTGTCTATACAGGGAGGGTCCGCAGGAGTATCGGCCTGAGTACACAGAAAAAGAAAAGAAAACGTCAAGATTCCCGGTGTCTGTAGATGGCACACCTTCACATTGCCACACACCCAGATCAGCTTGGTCTGCCTGGTGAACTGTATCTGGAGAGCTGAAGCTATCTTTCTAGTGACGCTTATGTGTATTTTGCCTTCTTACACCAAGATTTGTGCTCAGCTCCTAACAAATATTACAACAGACACATTGCCCATGTATTTCAAAGCCTTGTCAAGAAAAAATACATTTTTCAGTTAAGTTTAATCAGAGTTTTTAAGTTATTTCTTTTCTTTGCATTGTATGATATCTGATGAGGTTCTTAACCCTTTACGCCTAGTTTACAAAGACCTCCATCATTCTCAACTTGTGGCATGAGTAAAAGACTGGGTAGCAGCCTGTCCCAACAAACCAGGTCCTGCTTCATGTTAATACTGCCCACAGAAATAGAGGCTGATGTTTAGTGATCCAATGGCCGTGCAGGGTGTCCTCTGGTGGGTTGCCTTCCAGTGACCTGATATTGATAGCTTCCAGTGCCTTGCTGGCACTGTGACAACCAAGCGTGGATGTGGCTGTGTGTGCCTGAGTGGCGAGGGTTTGTTGCTGCCACTTCACCCACATAGAAGATGAGAAATGGCATACAAAGCCAAACCCCACATGCAACAAAAATATGAAGAAAAGAGATAAGCGATATTCCACTGACAAACCCAAACCCCACATGCAACAAAAATATGAAGAAAAGAGATAAGCGATATTCCACTGACAAACCCAAACCCCACATGCAACAAAAATATGAAGAAAAGAGATAAGCGATATTCCACTGACAAACCCAAACCCCACATGCAACAAAAATATGAAGAAAAGAGATATTCCACTGTTGAGATGATTTCTTTTCTTTCTGTTTTTTTTGTGCTGTTAAAGAACACATCATAATGTCACTATATAATGGGAGCTAGGTAACCAGTTCCGCAGGTGAAAAAAAAGTGTGTAACAGGTTCAGTGGGTGTGTGAGGAGACGGAATTCAGCTAGTTGTGGAGAAAAAACAAGTAATCTCGTATTTTAAAGGGTTTTTTTTCCCATTGAAATTCGTAAACATTAAAAACAAACCAATAAAAAAACCCACCCTGATAATTGTCTCCAATGAAGCACATATATTTTCGTACTTGTCCGTTGAGCTGTATGTTGTTTGTTTGTCTGCATAATTAACTAAAAACTGAGAAAAAGAACACCAACAACTCCAGACTGGATTTCAACGAAGCATGATAGAACGATGAGCTGTGGACCAAGTCGGATCCAGTAAAGTTTGGTGCCGATCTGGATCACATGGCGAATCCCGAATCCGTTCAGCAACATTGTTATGATAGATCGTCCATGGAACCTGAACCCTGTGTTTACACTCGTAACTGTCTGTGGAGTCATCATATTGTATTGATTTATTAAACATTTCATGTGTGTGATGTG
>CM065725.1:6402282-6407282 GCA_033310375.1 Conus canariensis | reverse complement strand
TATACAATGATGTGGACTGGTACCTGTACATGATTATACAATAATACGGACTAGTACCTGAACATAATTATACAATGATGTGGACTGGTACATGTATATAATTATAGAATGATGTGGACTGATACTTGTACACAATTATACAATGATGTGGAGTGGTACCTGTACATAATTATAGAATAAGATGAACTGATACCTGTACATAATTATACAATGAAGCTGACTGGTACCCGTACACAATTATACAATGGTGTGGTCTGGTACCTATTTATGATTATGCGGTGACGTGGTCTGGTACCTGTTTATAATCATACACTGGTGTAGACTGGTACGTTACATAATTATACACTGAAAAGTTGGACTGGTACCTGTACATAATTATACATTGAGTTGGACTGGTACTTGTACATAATTATACAATGATGTGAACTGGTACCTGTACATAACTATACAATGATGTGGACTGGTACTTGTATATAATTATACAAGGATGTAGACTGGTACATAATTATACCTACATAATTATACAATGATATAGACTGGTACATAATTATACAATGACGTGGACTGGTACCTGTACATAACTATACAATGATGTGGACTGGTACCTGTACATAATAATACAATGATGTGGACTGGTACTCGTACATAATTATACAATGATGTGAACTGGTACCTGTACATAATTATACAATGATGTGGACTGGTACCTGTACATAACTATACAATGATGTGGACTGGTACCTGTACATAACTATACAACGATGTGGACTCGTACATAGTTATACAATGATGTGGACTGGTACCTGTACATAATTGTACAATGATGTGGACTGGTACCTGTACATAACTATACAATGATGTGGACTGGTACCTGTACATAAATACCGAGTGATGTGGGGTGGAACCTGTACACAAGCAATGTTGTGGGATGGTACTTGAACATAATTACAGAACAATTTTGGGCGGTAAGCTATTCATAGTTGCACATTGACGTGGGACGAAGTCTGTACACACACACACACACACACACACACACACACACACACACACACACACACACACACACACACACACATCTTATATATATACATCTCTCTCTCTCCTCTCTCTCTCTCTCTCTCTCTCTCTCTCTCTCTCTCTCTCTCTCTCTCTCTCGATAAATTGTTATCCTGCACTTATTTTTTTCCCCACTACTGACTTGTTCAACATATTATTGCTTGGTCAATCAGTGGGAGATGGCATCTCTTACAAGATCCACGTAAAGGCTGTCCTGTACAATTCTTAGCTGCTGAAAATGTTTGGGTTATTTTACAGTTGAGCTGACCACTCTGTTGATACTTTTTTGATCTCCCTGGAATCCTTAAATGGATCCTCGAGCACAGGCTCAAAGAATTCATCCTTATGTTTTATACATGATTTTAGTTTTTCAGTAACTTATTTCTTTACCACACATTTTATTTTCGTTTTACTTTTCTACTTCACTGGCTGCTTTGGGGTACTGCTGGATTCCGTTTTTGAACCCTTGCTGGTGAAAATACCGAGGAATTGTAGACTGTGGTATATCTCCATTTGATGCCGAGGGAGCACAGACACAATCAGCCGTGCCTCCCTGACGAGTCCGATCCAGCGGACGAAAGGCCTTGGAGCAGGCCAGATGAATAGTTCTGTCTTCAAGATGGGTTGAATTGGTCTCCATAGGCCGTTGGTGAGGGATTTACTGTTTCTATTTCCTTGACTTCTTATTCTCTTTTTTTTTTTCCTCTCCAACATATAACCGGAGAACCGGAAGAAGGCTGCGGGAGGAGGGAGGGCAGGGCAAGGGGGGAGGGAGGGAAGGGGAGAGAAGGGAAAAGGGGGTTTACAGTGACCTCATTGACGTTCTTCGGCAGCAAGAAGTGGTGGGTGCTCTAAGCCCGGCCAGCCAGCCATAAAAGACCCATCATCCTTTTTATTCTCTCCTCCACGCGCGCGGGGAATGGACAGGGCGAAGGTGAGGAGAATAAAGCGTGTGTGAAGAACTCTCTGTGCCACGATCTGTGCACCGTGCTGATTGACAAGGCACTGTCCCCTCTGTCGTGACCGGCAGCTCAATCACCACCTTTCTGTGCGGGCGTCGGTACTTTGCACTGAAAGGTACATTAAGAGAGAAGGGGGGAGGGGGAGAGGAGGGAATACCCAAGGGGGGGGGGGGGGAGAGAGAGAGAGAGAGAGGGGGGGGGGGGGGGGGTTTAAAAGAGGGAAAGGAGTGATCGAAGGTTTTCTGATGGGTTTTCTTTTTTTGCGCGCGCTGTCTGTCTGTCTGTCTGTCTCCCTGCCTGTCTGTCTGTCTGCCTCTGTCTGTCCATCTCCCTGCCTGTCTGTCTGTCTGTCTGCCTGTCTGTCTGTCTCCCTGCCTGTCTGTCTGTCTGCCTGTCTGTCTGTCTGTCTCCCTGCCTGTCTGTCTGTCTGCCTCTGTCTGTCTGTCTCCCTGCCTGTCTGTCTGTCTGCCTCTCTGTCTGTCTGTCTCCCTGCCTGTCTGTCTGTCTGCCTCTCTGTCTGTCTATCTCCCTGCCTGTCTGTCTGTCTGTCTGCCTCTCTGTCTGTCTATCTCCCTGTCTATCTCCTTGTCTGTCTGTCTGCCTCTCTGTCTGTCTATCTCCCTGTCTATCTCCCTGTCTGTCTGTCTGTCTGCCTGTCTCTCTTTCTCTCTCTCTCTCTCTCTCTCTCTCTCTCTCTTCTCTCCCTCTCCCTCCCTCCCACCTCTCGCTCTCTTCCCGCTTCATCTTCCCTCCCTATCCTCACCCAGAGAGAGAGAGAGAGAGAGGGGGGGAGAGAGAGAGAGAGAGAGAGAGAGAGAGAGAGAGAGAGAGAGAGAGAGAGAGAGTGGGCGGGGGCGAGAGGGGCATCGGAGAGTCAGGAGAAAAGTAACCTTTGAACTTTTCAGCCACAAGTTATGGATGGCAAGGTGTTTATTTATGAATGACAGCCCATGTTGTTGTGTATGATCGATTCAGACACTTTAACCACACAACGAAAATAAACAAACAAACAAACAAACAGAAAGAAAGAAAGGAAGGAAACAGGAGAGGGAAAAACAAACGGTAAGAAGAACTGTGGAGAAACAGGGGGGTAGGACAAAAGGTGGAAAGAAAGAAAAAGGAGATAGGGACGGGCGGGGGAGGGGGGGGCGGGAGGGAGGGAGGGCGTAGGGAGGACAGAAAAGGAAGAAAAGAAAAAGAAAAGGACAGGTCTGTGGTTAGTTCATCGTGTTTTCTTTGGTGCAGAAGTAATCATCGCTTTTAAGCCAGAGCTGTAGCCAGACATAGGCTGCACACCAAAAATTAACGCCTGCCAAGGCCGTGCATAAGGAGCCGAGGATTTATAAACTGGCGCAATTACATTGTTTTGAAAATTGTTTTTGTGTCTGAAAGTTGATTCTTCTCTTTGTCTTTCATATGGCCATCAAGCTATGTGGTTCCAAGCAGACAGGTTCAATTCAAAGGAATGGGACTATTTGGGCAGAGGGGTGGGGGCGCTTCCTGCGGGCGAAGATAGAATCACCTGACTCAAATCTATGGTAGGCCTCAAAACGCTTACATGGATTAGGCCTATATGGTGTTTTAGTGCCAAATCCTAATTGTGGCGTGCATGATGTGAGACATTAACACTTTGCAGCAGACTCCATGAAAACCTTGTTCAGAGATGTCCCGCCTGATGTGATCTTTGAGTTTCTGAAAGAGATCAACATTTTTCATCTGAGCCGAGATTTTACGGAAAGAAAGATTTTTAACGAAGTTTCCGGTGTGTTTTTAGAAGGTGTATTTTTAAAGGGTTGTGTGAATGTGTTTTTTTTTTTGTTTGTTTGTTTTGTTTTGTACTCCCAGTTCTTATAGAACAGGGAGTACTTTACAAAGGGAACGAAGAAATGCTGTCTGTGTGTCTGTCTGTGTGTCTGTCCGTGGACAAAATGTGTTCCACTCGCTCCAGACAAAACTTCTGGACCGACCTTTCTGAAAATTTGTACGTATGTTCATTTATGGGTCACGGATGATGCCCGATGTTTTATTTTACCAGAATAGCCGTCACTAACGGCTATAACGGCCCAAAACGGTTTTTCTTCATTATGGCATATCTCAGAAAGCACTTGTATTCAAGATAAACTGGGAGTACGTTTATATGCTTTACATCTTGTTTTGTTTGGATGAGTTGTGATTTGACTTCAACGCGGTGACAGCCCTGATCTGGCCTTTTGCGGTCGGCTGGGCTATAAGTAACCTTACCTTATCTTACCTTACCTTACTTTACCTTACCTTACCTTACCTTACCTTACCTAATTGTGGCGTGTGGCCAAGGCAGACCGATTTTTTTTGTGTGGACTCCCCCCCCCCCCCCCCCCCCCCCCCCCCCCCCCCCCCCCCCCCCCCCCCCCCCCCCCCCCACATATGCGTGTGAAGGAAGCGGCTCTCTGCAACGGTCGTTGCACCGTGCGCTCATTGTCAAGGAACTGCCCCCTCTGTCGTGACTGGCAACCAGATCCCCACGCTTCTGTCCAGGTGGCAGCACTCTCTACAGTACATACAGGGTACCCCCTTCACAGGACGGGGAAGGTGGTGGTGGGGTGGGGTGGGGGATGGGGTGGGGAGGGATTGCCAAGGAGAGGCAGGCACAGGGAGAGAGGGGGGGGAGGGGGGGCGCGGTGCAGTGAGGCAGATAAAGGGGCAGAATTAAGTGAAGATTTTTCCAAATGATTTTGCTTGTCCACCCTCGACCCCCCTCTCTGTTTCTGGCTGTCCGCCTCTCTCTCTCTGTCTCACTCTGTCTTTCCTTATCCTTTTCCACTCCCAGAGAGAGAGAGAGAGAGAGAGAGAGAGGAGAGAGAGACAGACAGACAGACAGACAGACAGACAGACAGAGAGAGAGAGAGGGGGGGGGGACCTTGAACACATAAAAAATATTGAGAACACATGAAAATATAATGTGTACCGGTGTGTGTGTGTGTGTGTGTGTGTGCGTGTGCGTGT
>CM065725.1:6394782-6399782 GCA_033310375.1 Conus canariensis | reverse complement strand
CATGTCCTCTCTTCTTCTGTTGACGTTACTAGGTCCCCCCCCCCCCCCCCACACACACACACTCCACCCCCACCTTCACCCCACTCCCTCCAGCCCCTGAGAGAGAGAGATTGAGGGAGAGAGAGGGGGAGAGAGAGAGAGTGAGAGAGAGGGGGAAGAGAGAGAGGGGGGAGGGGCGGGTGGATAGAGAAAGATACACAGACAGACAGACAGGAGAAAGACAGACAGACAGACAGACAGGAGAAAGACACACAGACAGACAAAGAATGTGTACGTACCTTTTTTTTTTAGGATGGAGAGAACGCGTGTGTGCTTTTTAAAAGAGCTTTAGAACGTTTGTGTGCAATTTGAAAGAGCAAAAGAATATACGTACTAAACAGGTTCTTTGGCAAACCACACGACATTGGCCAACAGACAAGCTGCGGCCTGTAGACCTATCAACAAAGAAGAAAGGCAGACAGGTGTGTACATGACGTATCATCAAACAATGGTCAATGGTGTGTGTCTGATGGAACACAGGGGTACATGTTCATACAACGAGCGATCGGACAGGTATAATGTCTCTGTCGCCTTTCGTCTGATGGCACACACGGTTGGATGCGCATACGAGTGATGAAAGATCGGTCATATTTGTCGCCCTTTGTGTATGGGACATATCGCCTTTTGTCTAGGGAATGTACTGATACACGTGCACCCTCCTTGTGGTCAACGAGGGATCGTGTCCATCGTGCCTCCCCCCCCCCCCTCCCCCATGCAACACGCGGGTGCACGTGCACACAACGTGCGATCAAAAGATGAATCAGTGTCTGTCGTTTGACGGAACACGGTCAACACGCTGGCCTACAAACGGCACTATAGATTAAAGATGAATAATATCTACCGTCTTCTGTCTTGTTTCAACAAACTGTTGCATGATTAGATACAACAGATGATCAACGATTAACAGATACCGAGAGATTTTCGTCGATGGAACACGAGGGGCACAGTGTACATGTCAGGTGTGATCACAGGTAAAACTTACTGTCTGTCGTTTGATGGAAGGCACGGTGACATGCGCACACAATGCGAGACTGTGATCGACGATGCATGTAAATGTCTCTCTCGTCCCTCGTCTGATACGACACACGACTAAGATGTTTGTCTGACAGAGCAGCTTTGGGAGAAAAACGAACATTAAATGAATAAGTAAATAAATAAATAAATAAATAAATGAAAAGCTCGAGTGTGGTCAGGCAGAAAGGAAGAACAACATTTCTGAAGTCAAGAATAGTCTGTCAGGTCTTGTTGACATTACCTTGAGATCGGTTACTTAGACAGCGTCAATTTGTCTCGTCTTGTCTTGTCTTGTCTTGTCTTGTGTGTGTGTGTGTGTGTGTGTGTGTGTGTGTGTGTGTGTGTGTGTGTGGTGCGTGCGTGCGTGCGTGCGTGCGTGCGTGCGTGCGTGAGTGTGTGTGTGTGTGTGTGTGTGTGTGTGTGTGTGTGTGTGTGGTGAGTTTGCTTTTTTTTTTTTTTTTTTTTTTTTTTTTTGCTCGTTTTCACAATTTCATTTGAAAGTGTTTTTAGACTGATCTTACTTTTTTTCTGCAAGTAGAAGAAGACTAAGAAGAAGACGAAGAAGAAGAAGAAGAAAAACTGGCCCAGTGTGTGCACACAACAGATTTTATAAGTGTTTTAAACGTCGTAAGTGTACCTCCACATTAAGTATGTAAGGCACGACATCCAAAATCAGTTTAAGAACTGGGTTAAGGAACAGGAGAAATTTGGAATTAATACAAAACGACCCAGACTTGGGTAAATAATCAAAGAAAGAAACACCACCACCCCTCCCTCTCTCTCTCTCTCTCTCTCTCTCTCTCTCTCTCTCCTGCTTTTGAGCCTGCTGCCCTCCCTCCATCTTCCCCTACCTTCCCGCACCCCCACTCATCCACCCACCTGCCTTCCTTTTTTCCTCTTTGTTTGTTTGTTTGTTTTGTTTTGTTTGTATTGTTCTGTTTGTCTTTGCATCTGATCTTACCTGAACCATTTCAGTGGCCAAGATCTAGGAAGAAGAAAGGAAACATCATCCACAACACAGCAACCCTCTTCTTCTTCCTCCTCCTCCTCCACAGAGCAGCGTTCGCTGCTAGCATGCACTCCCGTCCCTCAACTCACACAACTAACCACGCACACTCACACATACACAACAGAATCACCCAGTCTCTGGGACACGCAAACATGGTTGCCATCCCACACCAAAAAAAAACCCACGGGCTTTCTTTCTTTCTTTCTTTCTTTCTTTCCTTTCCCTGGCACAGCTCATCTCGGTTTACCGCGGGAAGTGACGGATCGCCGCTCGTCACCTGAGGCAATCAGGCGGTGTTATGTGATCGTTAACTACCCCCCGCTCGTTAATTTTTGGACCGGTGAGGACAAAGTTGGGGAAGTCACCGGGATGGCCAACACCTGAACTGACCTTACCATAGGTGGAGCTGGTTTACATACAGGAATCGGCTTTATGAGAAACGCACATGGCATATCCAAAAGTACTTTGATCTTTTATGCCTAGAAAATACCCATGGAATACGTTACAATTTAAAAGGGAGACAAGAGAAGAGGACCTTTCGCGAAAGACGTCATAGCACTAATGACGAGTTGCCAGCCTCCTTTTACTTATCGCTTTTAGATCTCTGTGTTTTTGGTCAGTGTAGTATTATTGTTGATTTAGTTAAAACAATTGGAAAGTGAACGTATGCCCAATTGTTCAGTTTTGTTTTCGGATTGATTGATACTGCGATTGGAATATTGGAGATTATGTTAGAATGTTCACCAGGTCTGTGTAAGCTGCTAGTGCATTATCGAAGGTTCGAGAACGTTGTAGAAGCTGACCGAATCACATTGGCATCAGCTTGTCGCGATTTTATTGGTTGAGCTGACCGATATGCAGAATATTCTAGAAAAGAATGATCGAGTATGTTCAAGAGTATTCGTTAGATAACATATGACAGGATGAGAGCTGTGCGACCGAGGGGAGAGAGAAATGAGATCTGTTGAAGAGTTCTAGTCATTGTCGAGCACACAAGTGTTCGAGTCTTCACTGAGTTTGAGTCTAGTCGATGCAAAGCTGTCATTAGCAGAATATTGGCCGCTGCATGTACGATTGAGTTCCTGTACGACTTATTGAACCTGAAGGTCAGTTGATTGTTTTTTGGTTCCTGTATTCTTCAACGTTTGTAAATAAAAGGATCCTCTTCGTTTCAATACCGCCTGCTGTATTCTGTCGTCTGCAAGCTGAACACCTACCACAGGATCCACAACGAACTCTTACAAGCTACTGCACTTACCTTGTACTGAGGAAGTCGGCGGTCCAGCGTGTAACAGAATACAGAAATGTGCGCTAACGAGAACTAAGCATCATTTCATTAGCCATTTGTGAACACCTTATATCTGAAATTTATCGAACATTTACACAATATGCGATGCCACTCACCTACACTTTTTTTTTTCCCAAGTTTGAACCGACATACATTAACCCCAGTCCGCCTCCTCTGTGTGTGTGTGTGTGTGTGTGTGTGTGTGTGTGTGTGTGTGTGCATTTTGTAGCTGTCTTGCTTTGCTTTCTTTCTCTTTTCCATTATTCTTTTCGTCTTTTTATTTGTCTGTACAGGTTCTGCTGTTTCTCGTTTGCATTTTGGCTTCTCTGTGTATTTCATATTTGATATAACGGAAACTGCTGTTAATTTTGTTTGCCTCTATGCATGTTTTCAATGCTTGCATAACTATATCATATGTATATGTCTACAATGTGAGTAAAAAACAAAAAAACAAAAAAAAAAACCCGTTTTCTCAGGAAAACGACGCAACACTTCGGGCCACACTCTTTTGATCCAAGCGAGCACATTTGTGGAACCCTCCCTCCTCTCTTCGTGACTAAACATCACCAGGGCGATGAGTGGACAGCGTGTGCAGCTTTGCCACATTGTGACACATACATTCGTTCTGCAGTGCGGCCCCAGAAGTAGCGTTTCACGTGCAGGTGTCACGCTAACGTCAAGGTGAGGAACTCATTCCAAAAATGGCAGGGGTGCGTGGATTAAAAACAAACGTTAAAACAATTTTTAAAAAGGAGTGATTAGTGAGTCCGCCGAACAACAGGGTCAAACAAATTACAAGACAAAGCATGACGCGTTTCGACCTCTTAGGTCTTTTTTTTTCAGGCAAGGCAAACAACATTCGGGACAATGAACACGAAGATTAAGAACTAGCCGTTATTTTTCTTTGTTTTTATTGTTCTGAATGTTGTGTACCTTGTCCGAAGAAGACCTAAGAGGTCGAAACGTCCGTCGTGTTTTTGTTTTGTAATTTTGGTTGTCTGTTTCCTGGCGGACTCACTTATCATTCTTTTTAAAGTTTATTTCAGTTTCCTCTCGGCAGTCACCTCCCTTTGAAGCCTACGATCGTTGGGGCAACCCTTTAGGGAAAGTAAGTGTGTCAGGCGGCTGCCTTCTCGCCTGTATACACAGTGTCCGGAGTCCCATTCAGATTGACTCTCACTCTTTTATCATCATCATCATCATCATCATCATCATCTCATCATCATCATCATCATCATCGTCGTCGTCGTCGTCATCATCAACATCATCATCATCATCATCATCATCATCGTTATTATCATCATCATCGTCGTCGTTGTTGTCATAATCATCATCATCATCACCACTACCATCATCTTCGTCGTCGTCGTCGTCTTCATCATCATCATCATCATCATCGTCATCATCATCATCATCATCGTTATTAACATGAAAGCCGTCTTCTTCATGTTCTTCCCTCTTTGGCCTTCTTCGTCGTTTTAATTTTTCATTTTCGTGAAGTTATGAAGTGGATGCCGTGGTGTGTGTGTGTGTGTGTGTGTGTGTGTGTGTGTGTGTGTGTGTGTGTGTGTGTGTGTGTGTGAGAGAGAGAGAGAGAGAGAAACACACACACACACACACACACACACACACACACACACACACACACAC
>CM065725.1:6364782-6387282 GCA_033310375.1 Conus canariensis | reverse complement strand
GGGTGGAAGCTGGAGGATGGAGGGTGAGGGGGGGGGGTTACTGGGGAGCGGTTGGGGGGAGAGGGCGCAGCAGAAGGATAGAGACGGAAGGGGGAGGGAGGGGGTTTCAGGAGGTAGAGGGAGGGGGTAGTGAGGGCAAGACAAATAGACATCACACAAATTCGCATGTGCATACGATCATGATATCTATACATGCCCGCGCTCGCAGAGAGAGAGAGAGAGAGAGAGAGAGAGAGAGAGAGAGAGAGAGAAGAGAGAGAGAGAGAGAGAGAGAGATTCGGATTCGGATGATTTATTCATATAGGCCTTAGCCCCTTATGAAGGGGTGAGTGAGCATAATACATGAATTGAGATAAATACTCATGATTGTCAAACATTCCAAACATAAATCATTTAGAACATCAAGAAGTAACTGTTTCTCTAAATCTAAACGCCTTATACAAAAACAGTGAGAAATTTCGAACAACTTCTGGTGAGGTTGACGACATCAGTATAGTCAATTTAAATAGAGAAGGCTGTCTATAAAATTTTGGCTGAATGCATTCGGTTCTAATGTTCTTTAGGGCTGGACAGCAAAGAACAAAATGGATTTCATTTTCTGGAGACTCTTTACAAAGCGGACACAACAAGACATTGTCATCAACAACGGTTTTGTATCTAAACTTGTGAACTGCCAATTCTGATATTCCAAACCTAAATTTGGTCATGATATATTTCAAGTGCCTGTCCATTTCTAAAGTTAGATAAGGTTTCAGATCATGAAAACTGCAAACATTTCTATAGAAATCAAACCTCTCACTATGTTGCACATGGTCTGACCATTTTTGCCAAGTGCAATCAACCAGTCGTTGACGAAAACAATGTAAAAACTGCTTAACATTTCCAACACCTTGACTTAACCACACGAAACCAAAACCATATTCAAAAAGACAAGTACGTACTTTACTAACCCAATTGTTTTTTCCTCTAGCATCAAGACCATATAACATGTTATAAGCTTTGCGTGGTAATCTGTGGTCCTCCATATGAAGTAAATTCAGCCAATAACGAATGCATTTTACTGCTGAAACTATGTACATGGGGAATCTATTCGTATCACCATAAATAAATTCAGCCAATAACGAATGCATTTTACTGCTGAAACTATGTACATGGGGAATCTATTCGTATCACCATAAATCAAGTCGTTAGGCGTGTGCCTGTCCACACCCAAGAACCTTTTTAATGCGAACAGGTGCACAGACTCACAGTATACAGCAGCACCATCTAACCCCCATAATTCAGACCCATACTGTACAATTGATTGAACCTGACTATCAAACAACTTGAGAAATACATTAAAAGACGTATTATTGAGAACATATAATTTCTTCATAATACAGAGTAAAGCATTTTTTGGCTCTGCTAGCAAGATCCTTGCACGCACCAACAAAACTAAGACGTGTAGAGAAAATATACCCAAATACTTATAAGCATTCACAACAGGCATTGAGTCATCATCGTAGAACCATCTTTCTCTTGTACTTAAATAACCACCCTTACGAAATACAATGATGTTACTTTTGGACAAATTAACCCTTAGTTGGAGAGCAGCAGCTGCGCGTTGTAAACTATTCAGTTGAGTCTGTAAACCAATAACAGTCTCCGATATCAAAACCACATCATCTGCTAATAAAAGAATAAACAATTCAAAAGCATCCAGTGTCAGCAAAGCCCCATGTCTTCCATTGTTGATCACTTCAATGGCTAATTCATTAATAAAGAGCGAAAATAGAACAGGACTGCAAGCATCACCTTGCCTAACCCCAGCTGAACAGTTAATAAAATCTGTCAGTTTAGCACCGCAACGAACTCTAGCTCTAACTACCTCATACATGCTTCTGATACATCTGTAGAGTTTACCCCTAATACCGTTTTTAATCATGACTGGCCAAAGAAGATTTCTATTTATGGAATCAAAAGCTTTTTCAAAGTCTATAAAAGCAACGTACAATTTTCGATTATAGGAAAACTGTTTCTGAACGATAGCCATTAAAGTAAACATGTGGTCAACAGTCGAATAACCTTTTTTGAAACCAGCTTGGTGATCACCAGTGATGTTTTTTTCCTCTATCCATTCTTGCAGCCTATTATTTACTATCATTCCGTACAGTTTACTACTTATATTGCTTAGAGAGATGCCCCTATAATTATTTGGATTATTAGCATCACCCTTTTTAAATATGGCAAAATTATTGATTCCGTCCATTATTTGGAAACATACCATTATCAAACAATTTGTTAAACAATTTCACACAAAATTGCACAACTTGGGCAGAAGAGTATTTGAACAGTTCACCAATAATGCCATCGGGGCCTGCTGCTTTACGGTTTTTTCAATTTTTTTAATAGCTAATAATACTTCTTCTTCACTAATGGGACGGTTCATATAGCTATCAGACTCATCTTCAAACCCCTCTAACCCCTCTTGGTTTGGCTCATTGTCAGTATTTAACTCTAACAAGGCTTGAAAATGTTGAAACCACATCTCAGCTGAAATGTTGTTTCTAGGTTGAGTTCTTTTCGGCGATATTCTGTGAATTACAGCCCAGAAATTCTTCTGAGACTTTATAGATGTTACTAATTCATCTATTAATAACTTCTTATATTCTTTCTCTTTTCTCTTTAGTAAATGTTTATATTCACGTCTGGCTATAACGTATGCAGTTCTGTCAGCGTCCCTCAACGATCGGCGACTTATTCGCAATAATCTCCTAGTCTTTCTTTTATTAAAAGAACATTCATGGTCAAACCAGTTCTTTGAAATTCTATCATGACCATGTACACACTTTTTCATACATTCAGCACATTCCAATATACATTCGTTAAACATATTAAGAGCTAGATTTACATCAGAGTCTATTAAACTTGTGGCAATATCAAATTTTTCACACACTTTTTCAGCACATAGGGTATCACAAAACGAAGAAGCACATTCATCACTCCAGACAATTTTTTCTATAACATCGTCATGACCTCTTTTGTTAGCGTCTGCTAGGTTTCCACAAGGGAAGCGAACATGAAGTGATAACAGGGAAATGATCAGAATCTATTCCTTCTACAACCTGTAATTCAGAAGCATCACACAGAAGAACAAAAAGTTCATTTGACAATATGAAATAATCATTCACACTACTTCCAGAGTCAGAAACATATGTATAGCAACCTTTTAGGTCGCCTTCACATACACCATTTAGGATGCACAAGTTTAAAGCAGTGCACATGTTTAATAACAATTTCCCATAATTATTTAGGTTTTTATCTTGGGAGCATCGATTAATACTGAAAGATTGACTATCATGTTGTGTATCAAAAGCATGAAACCCAAAGAAATCTTGAGAGATATCAGCAGTTCTACCATTTAAATCACCGTTCAAAATAACATAAACATCATTCATTATCAACAGGTCAGTCAGACATTCTTCCAGTGTAGCAATACCATTATCTAGATCAAAATAGACATAAAAAGGAGATCCCTCGGGGGAATGTACGAACAGACATACAAAATGTCTCTGTCTGTTCCAAACAAGAATTTGTCAATCAGAAAAATAATTAGATTTGGATAATTTACGTCAATCGATGTAACAAAGGGGATGAATTCATTTCTTATTAAACATACGACGCCTCCAGATCGTCTCCCCATGATTTGTGAACTTAATCGCAGGCTTTCAAAATGTTTTATAACCAACAAACAAATCATCACTACATTCGTCAATAAATGTTTCCGTTAAGCAGACAAAGTCGAACTGACTAAGAAATGAGGCAAAATCAGAATCAACAAACTTTGACATTAAACCATTGACATTCCACGTCAAGAAAGCAAAAGGTTTATGAACAGCAGAGAACATCGTATACTTCGTGAATTTACACGTGCAACCAGTCGGCAGCTCAGCCGAACAGGCCTGACACAACGAAAAGTGTTCATGTGTGTCAATGTCACCGGCGACCGAGAAGTCTACCGGTGTTGTGGGACTGGCCTTCCCTTTTTCTGTGCTGGTTGCAAGGCATTTTTTATCATGTGGCCGGCCGACTCCCTATCTAGACTCCGCCAAGTTGCCGTGAGCGTCGAGAAAGTACTTTTTACTATCTATCAATGATCAAATGATCGAAAATCATTGACGCTCTTTTCCCCTCGGCTCTGGCTTTTTTCAGATAGGGAGAGAGGCCGCGCCTGATCTCCCTCACACGAAAAGAGAAATCCTCTCCAACAAAAATTTTGCTGCCCCTCAGTTTGGCTTTAGCTTTAAGGATTCTCACCTTATCTTTGTAAGAGGAGCAGCAAGCTATGATGGGAGAGTCGGGTTTAGCATTCAGTCTGTGAACACGGTCGAACTCAACTTCCTGTACCATATCCAAACTGTCCGTAATCAGGTCACGCACTTTTCCTTCGCACTGCTCATTTGACTCATTTTGATGTCTGGGATACCATAAAAGATAAGATTGTTGCGTTTCGACCGACATTCTAAATCATCAGTTTTTCTCTCTAACTGCTCTACCTTAGCTAAAAGTTCAGAGTTTTTCTTTGCCAGGTCCTGGTTTTCTTTTCTCAAATTTCCCACCTCCTCCCGCAGATCATCAAACCCAGTATACATGGCAGCAAACTGATCCCGAAGGCCTTTAAGCTGTTCTCAACTGCAGTAAACTTACTGGCCAGCTTGTTTATGACGTCTGCTATGGTGGTTGCTGAGGAGAAAGCAGAGTCGTCTGTCCTGCGTCCAGAGAAGCCCCGGTCCTGTCCGTGCTGGTCCTCCGTCCTGTCGTGGCACTCTGGCTGCCCAACCTCGACTGCCGAACGCCGGTGGGTCCAGGATTCCGCTCGACGTCTCCGCAGCGAAGTAGCAAACTGCCCCAGAACATCAGCGTGAGGAGCAAGCCTAAGGTGACACCGGCAGCTCTGGTTCGCAGGGTCAGAATGGCGACTCGCTTTGCAGTTTTCTCGGTGGCCCTTTTCAACATAAAGTTGATGTATACTGGCAAAAAGGAGCCACATGACGCCCTGAAGACTAGAGGGCTGATGGCATGGTAACTTCAGCACTTGCTGACAGAAGTACAGGGTCCAAATCAACGTCAGTCCCTCAGCGTTGGCAAAAGCAATGCCACAGTTACTACGGCGACCCGCACGATGCAAGAGAATGACAGAAAAGAAGAATTTACCAGAACAGAATTTCCAGAAGGCACTAGTAAGAAAGAGAGGGGGTCAAAGAGAGAGAGAGAGAGAGAGAGAGAGAGAGAGAGAGAGAGAGAGAGAGGACAGACAGACAGACAGACAACAGACAGACAGACAAGACAAGACAAGACAAGACAAGACAAGACAAGACAAGACAAGACAAGACAAGATTCTTTATTTACGAGGATAATAGATGAGCACTGATGTGCTTTTTTAACATCCAGTCCTCGCCCTGGGTAGGGTCAACAATGTAAACTAAGACAAAGCAACGAATGTAGAAGCATGCAAAAAGTGGCTAGAACTAAAATAAGATACGGAATGAAAATGAAAAACAAGTAAAATGAAATAGAAGAGAGAACGAGAGAGAGAGACAGAGAGACGCAGGTGTGAAGGAGAGCAGGGAATGACGAGAGAGAGAGAGAGAGAGAGAGAGAGAGAGAGAGACAGACAGACAGACAGACAGACAGACAGACAGACAGACAGAGACAGAGACAGACGAGAGAGAGAGAGAGACAGACAGACAGACAGACAGACAAGACAGAGACAGACGAGAGAGAGAGAGAGAGAGAGAGAGAGAGAGAGAGATTCCGAACTCTGTCACTCAGAGGGAAATACCACACTGAATTCAGTGGCATGAACAGTCTGCTGAAATAGGTTTTATGACCTCTCTGTTAGTCCTGCCTTTCATGCCCCCCCCCCCCCCCCCCCCCCCCCCCCCCAACATAGAGGTCACAGAGGAACCCACCTTGTTCGCTCTCTTTCACAACGATGAAGAGGCCACAGCAAGAGTATCTTCGCCGTTCGCCGGTCAGAGCTCCCGTGGTGCCCACTGAAGGCATTCAGCATTTCCTGTCGCTCTGACGGGCTCTGTGTCTTCTTCCTGTTGACGAGTTGACTGGCGCACACTGAAGGCATTTTTTTCTTTTTTCTTTTTACTTTGTTTTTCCACTGTCCTTTTAGTGTCCATCTCAGTGGCTTTGCGCTCACGCCGCTCATTCCGACACCCCGTCCACACAGCCACAGCCCGGCCCGGCCCGCCGCAGCCCCGGCACCGGCAATCCACAGTGAGCAGTCGGTGTCAAGTCGTCAAGAGGCAACCGACCGGAGGAGACACTGCACTGTTTCCGAATCATCTCCATGGTTTTCAGTGGCGCCTGTTCCGAGTCAGCATAACGCAGGACACCATCTACTAGCCCCCATACTGACGATAATAATTGCTTAGTTGCGGAGCCGGCGTGGGTAGAGCTCTCCCTCCTGAGGGCGCCACCGCATCCGTCCAACGACAACCTCCCCCCCCCCCCCCCCCCCACCCCTCCGCCTCCCCCCAATGAATATGCCGAACCGGTGACCCTGACGGAATCAAAGCAAGGCCATAGACGTGGAGAGGGCATCAAAACTGAGGTCACCATGAGAGCAGGGCATGAAAGGCCACAGGATTTGAGATTTTTTTCCTTTTAATGCTGATCGATGAGAATGAGGATGATGAGGAGATGCTACGGATTTCCATTCCGGTCTGAGACTGCATGACAGGGCTGTACCCTACGCTTACGTTCACAATATATCCCAGCGTCAACCGGGCCCATAAGATATAGCCACATGCAGTGTTGGTCAGGAAATTTGAGCAACACTCTCAGAAATGCATCCATTTAGTGGATGAAACTCGACGGTGTGGTCCCAGTCTTCCCAGCTGAGCCCGTAGCAAACTCAACTCTGGGTAGGAGCCGGTCGGGGCAGAAAAATCCCACATGACTCTGATGGGAATCGAACCCACGAACTCCCAGTCGGGAGTCCGCGACGCTAACCCCTGCACCACGGCGGCTGGTTACGATGATGATGATGATGATAATTACAACTTTTTGTATAGTTATAATAATAAAATATGCAACTAGTGGTAATAATAATTTGTATATTTCTTAGATTTTATTTTACTATCGTTCCAATTTTCTATATCATTATCGTCATTATTATCATGATTATGATTGTGATAATGATGACTGTTATTATAATTATTTGTATATTTCTTAAATGTTATCTTACTATATTTCCCATTTTGTATAGTAGCAGTAGTGGTGGTAATCGTCGTCGTCGTCGTCGTAGTAGTAGTAAGAGCAGCAGCAGTAGTAGTTGTAGTAGTAGTAGTATGTTTTTTTACCATGACTATTATTGCAACTATTCTTCTTATTCTTCTCCCTCCTTTTCTTCTTCTATTATTATCATTATTACTACAATTGATAATATCATTATTGTTAGTATTATCGTCATTATTATAATACCACTCTTCTTCGTCCTCTTCCTGTAATTATTATTATCATGATGACGATGATGATGACGACGACGACGACGACGATGAATGATGATGATGATGATGATCATCATCATCATCATTATGACCACTGTTATCATTATTATTATTATCATTATTATCATCATTTTTATTATTATCATTATCATCATTATCATTATCATCAGCGTCATTATCACTATTTTGATCTGTATCTTCTTCCCTTCAACCTTATTTCCAAAAGTTCGAAAAGCGTTGTTTTTGTTTTATTATTTGCAGTTTCCGCCTGCAGTCAGCTCATTTTGAGGTGTTTTTTGTTGTTGTTGTTGTTGTTTTATTTTCATTTTTCATTTTTGTTATTTTTTGTTCTCCGTGGGAGCCGAATATAAAAAAAAGCCGCTAGCGGTTTTTTCTGCCTCCCCCCCCCCCCCCCCCCCCCCCCCCCCCCCCCCCCCCCCCCCCCCCCCCCAATGAAAAGAAACATTCGTTTGTTCTTTCGTTCGTTCATTCTCTACGTTCCGACGCGTGAACTGGCACAAAGGGAGAAAACCTTATTTTAAAAAAAATGCACCTCCTGCATTTATCTATATGCAGTTGTGTCCCTTCTCTAATCTCGCTTGATTGTCAGCAGATTGTTGCCGGATCAAAAAAAAAAAAAAAAAAAATCCAGAAAATGGGAAGAGGCAAGGGGAAGGGGGTGGGAGGGGAGAGGATAGGCACGCGACAGTTCGGTATCTTAGGACAGTCTACTGATGCGGTGGCGTGCTACCGTATTTAATCTGTCATCATCATCATCTCTGATTCTCTTGGTGCATTCCGCCGATTCCCTGTCTCATTAGTTGCCTGTTCATGGCCACCTCGTCATTTTCACTGTGTTCCCGTGTGGTACTTGACAGTATCAGATGACCCCTGACCTTTCTCTTCCTACTTAGTGGTGTCCGTTATGACGTTGGCTGATCCTGGAAAGAACACGCAATACGGGGCGGTACGAACACACATAGGCAGAAAACGTAGGGGAGGGAGAGAGAGAGAGAGAGAGAGCTGCGAGTGTGGCATAGCAGCGGACGCTTAGGGAAAGTGGCAGATCTCTTTTGAAGGACACTGATGTGAGAGGTCAGTTTCAAACTTTGAACACGCACGCACGCACTTCATTTCTCTCCACGATCCGCATCTGATCAGATGATAGAACCTTTCACAAATATCATGCTTTGACAAACACTGAAGACTACTTGGAAACAAGCCTGCCGTGCTTGTCGTCCGGTCAGTGTGTAATTGGCCTTGGTGTGTGTGTGTGTGTGTGTGTGTGTGTGTGTGTGTGTGTGTGTGTGTGTGTGTGTGTGTGTGTGTTTTCTTCCAAAAGTTTGCAAAATGGAGGGGAGGGAAGCGGAGGGGTGGGGAGGGGTGTCTTCTCCCAATTTTTTTTTCATAAGCGTGTGTGTGTGTGTGTGTGTGTGGTGTGTGTGTGTGTGTGTGTGTGTGTCCCAGACCCCCCCCCCCCCTCCTCCCTCCATTTCCCCTTCCCTCGCTATCGCCTCATGAAGATAACCAGCCCGCGATTGCAATGATGCGCAAATATACGGCTCCGTTGGTTAGGAGGAAAGTCTATAGATGCGGTGCTAAAAAAAAAAACAAGAAAAAAAAACAACTAAAATGGAGGGGGGGGGGGGGGGGGGGAGGGGCAACAATACAAGCCAGTTTCATTACCATGTAAATATAGATTTTTTTTTTTTTTTTGGATTCAGTCAGTTAACAAACAGCCTTTTAAACGACTGACATGAATGATTTATTTCTACAAGCTGATGCCGGCGTGTCATCATCATCGTCACTTGGAGCAGCAGCAGCGGAAAAATGAAATCACTGTGTGTGTTGTCTACCTCTTGATCACTGACCAATTTGTCGACCACTGTCAGGACGCACTGGGTCCGCGGGGCTCCCTCCCAACACATGGAGGGGTATTACCTGCAGGGCTTTTCCTGGGGCTACTGGTGTCACTGTTGCGGCTGCTGCTGCTCCTACTGCAACAACAACAACAAGGACAACAACTACAACTACTACTACTGCTACTGCTGCTGCTGCTGTTACTACTGCTGCTGCTATCAACTACTACTGCTACGACTTCTACTGCTTTTTTCCTGCTAGTGCTGCTGCTGTCTGCTGGTGCTATTATTTCTACTACTACTCCTGCTATTAGTGCTGCTGCTGTCTGCTGGTGCTATTATTTCTACTACTACTCCTGCTATTAGTGCTGCTGCTGTCTGCTGGTGCTATTATTTCTACTACTACTCCTGCTATTAGTGCTGCTGCTGTCTGCTGGTGCTAGTATTTCTACTACTACTACTCCTGCTATTAGTGCTGCTGCTGTCTGCTGGTGCTAGTATTTCTACTACTACTCCTGCTATTAGTGCTGCTGCTGTCTGCTGGTGCTATTATTTCTACTACTACTCCTGCTATTAGTGCTGCTGCTGTTTTTGTTACTGTTGCTGCTGCCGTATACTGCTGCTGCTGCTGCTACTACTACTAGTACTGCTGCTAGTGCTGCTGCTACTGCTGCTGCTGCTTCTGTTACTATTGCTGCTGCTGCTACTACTACACTGTTATTGCTGCGAGTGCTTCTGCTGCTGCTGCTGCCGCTGCTGCTGCTATTGCCGTCTGCTGCTACTACTACTACTATTGCTGCTGCTAGTGCTGCTGCTACTACTACACTGTTATTGCTGCGAGTGCTTCTGCTGCTGCTGTTGCTGCTGTTGCTGCTGCTATTGCCGTCTACTGCTACTACTACTACTATTGCTGCTGCTGCTGTTGCTGCTGCTGCTGCTGTCTGCAACTACTACTACTATTGCTAGTGCTGGTGCTGCTGCTTCTGTTACTACTGCTGCTGCTATTACCACGACTACCACTGCTGCTGCTGCTACTTCTCCTCCTTCTTCTTCTACAACTACTACTACTACTATCCTTTTCTGCTGCCGGTACTGCTGCTGCTGTTTCTTCTTCTTCCGCTGCTGCTGCTGTTGTTACTTCTACTACCACTACTGCTACTACTGCATCTGCCGCTGCTGCTGCTACTTCTGTTATTTCCACGACTACTACCTGTTCCTGATGGGAATAGAACGCATGTCCCACCAGCGGGCAACCCGGCACACTGTCCATTGCACCATGGCAACCAGTTCTCAGGATGTGGGTTTGTTGGAGGTGGGATGGAAAAGGGCTGTTTGTCACCATGGCAACCAGTTCTCAGGATGTGGGTTTGTTGGAGGTGGGATGGAAAAGGGCTGTTTGTCACCATGGCAACCAGTTCTCAGGATGTGGGTTTGTTACAGGTGGGATGGGAAACATTCTGTTTGTCACCATGGTTACCAGTATTTAAGATCTGGGTTTGTTAGGGGTGGGATGAGAAAGAGGCTGTTTGTCACCATGGTTACTAATTCTCAGGATGTGGGTTTGTTAGATGTGGGATGGGAGGGGGGCTGTTTGTCACCATGGCTACCAGTTCTCACCATGGCCACCAGTTCTTAGGATGTGGGTTTGTTGGAGTGTGTTGGTAAGGGGTTGTTTGTTACCATGGCGACCAGTTCTCAGGATGTGGGTTGTTGGAGTGTGTTGGTAAGGGGTTGTTTGTAACCATGGCAACCAGTTCTCATGATTTGGGTTTGCTAGAGTGGGATGGAAAAGAGGCTGTTTGTCACCATGGCAACCAGTTCTCATGATTTGGGTTTGCTAGAGATGGGATGGAAAAGAGGCTGTTTGTCACCATGGCTACCAGTCCTCAGGATGTGGATGTGTTCAAGGTGGAATGAGAAGGACTGTTTGCCGTGCCTCCAGGAATACAGGGCACAACGAGGCTCAGGTCACTCAGGCCCTGGGTGGTTTTCTTCTCCTGAAGGCAGCATCCATTCCTTCTGTCTGTCTGTCTGTCTGTCTGTCTGTCTGTCTCTCTCTCTCTCTCTCTCTCTCTCTCTCTCTCTCTCTCTCTGTGCGCGTGCACGTGTGTGTGTGTGTGTGTGTGTGTGTGTGTGTGTGTGTGTGTGTGTGTGTGTGTGTGTAAATTTCATATCGGCATTTTCTAAGCAATTTCAGGGGCTGCCATACCCGAGTTTGGCGAAATGGCCACAATGAATAATAACATCTGTCCTGCCATCCCTTGCACTTGGACCCGACCAATCATGAAGGCCGTAAATCTGCAATTAGCGTTTTCAAATGTAGAGTCAGTATTACAGAATTACATTTTCGTATAAAACCGTGATCAATTACAGCTACTGCTTTGCACACTGACAAAAGATGTGTTAAAAGATCTGTGAAGCAAATGTTGCCATGAACATTAAGATGACATTCTTACACTCAGACCATTCAGTATGATTTTTACCCAGCAGGGTTGCTAGGATGAATAAATATATTACTTAATATGAAACTGCAGGTTGCTGATATGAATAAATATACTAATTAAGATGAAACTGCAGGTTGCTAATATGAATAAATATATGACTTGATATGAAACTAAGTTATGCCACACAAAAAATCTACTTGCCAAACATAGATATGTAAGTCTATGGATTTATTACTTGTGGCAAATAAAACGACTGAAGCAGCATCAAAACAGTATTAATCGTTTCAATAATAGCATACCTTTAAAGAGCTCTAAGAATACATAAAACGGTGGGGAAAATTGAAATGAATGCACCTACTTATATAAATGGGATATGATATTTGTGGCATCAAGATATGATACCTTGAATCTCCTGCCACATCAAGGCTTGCTGACGACGGCGATTTGGAAAGGCACGTTAACAAACCTGTCAATCAAAAAAGAAAAGAGATGGGGAGCAAAGCATCTGCTGGAACCGAACTACTGGCAGTACACAGGGCCTTTTCACCCCAGAGCCACAGCACGAAACGGACAACTCTTCAACCTCTCTCCACCCACCTATCTCCACTCACCATGCCCACCTTCCGTCACCTCAGCCATCCCCTCCGCTTCCTATATCCCCTTCCTAACTTTCTCCCCCCCCCCCCCCCCCCCAAAAAAAAAAAAAAAAAAAAAAAAATCCCGAACAGTCAATGTGTGTTTACTCGGTATCTAGCCTTCAACTCAATCGCAAAGACTGCGTTCTGTGTCCGTTTGAATCTAACGGATTGATATCACGCAAACAGAATTTACATGCTGCTCTCCCTCCCCATTTGTTTCCCCCCCCCCCCCCCCCCTCGCCCTTTCATCCTCCGGTGACGTGTGAGTCAAAATAGACAAATTGCCTCTCTCTCTCTCTCTCTCTCTCTCTCTCTCTCTCTCTCTCTCTCTCTCTCTGTGTGTGTGTGTGTGTGTGTGTGTGTGTGTGTGTGTGTGTGTGTGTGTGTGTGTGTGTGTGTTGCTGTGGTGAAGCTTCGTTCTTCTGATGGTTGGTGACGAAGTGTCAGCCATGATATGGGCCAGTGAAGTCAAGGCTATAGACTGAAGGCCACAAAGCATGAATAAATGAATGAATGAGTGAATGACTGAATCCCTGTAATTTTGGTGCTATGATCCACATTGCAGACCGTGGATCGGGAGATCGCAGATTCAGCCCCACCGGATCTGTCGTTTGTAGGGTTTTTCACCTCCGACCAGATCCTGGGCAAATTTGTTGAGTGTTCCCTCCCCTCCCCTCCCCTCCCCTCCACCCACACGCTTCTACAGAAAGATTAGAACGCCCGATGGCATTTCGTTCACTTCATGAATGTGTTTTAGAGTTGAGTATTCAAAATCCCAGGCCAACATTGCAGTGTCTGTATTTCTCGGGCCTGGTTGACGCTGGCATACTTTATGAAAAGTAGTGTAGGGGTACAACCCGGCCATGTACTCTCAGACTAAAAAGAAAGAAAGAGGGAAAGAAAGAAAGAAAGAGAGAAGTAAAGAAAGAACTGCATGCACATAGCATCCTTCATTTCGATCATGGTCATCATTTAAAACAAAAAAATCAAATTGTGTGACCCTTCATGATCCGTCCTCATGGTGATCTCAGTCTCCGTTGCCTCTTCACCTTCATGCTCGTGATGAGGTCTTGTCCAAGGCATCAATAACGGTAAAGTAATGACGAATGTCGTCCGAGTGGCGCCTCTTGGAGGGAGATGTTTACTCATGCAGGTTCTGCGACACAGCAATGATTGTTGCCAGCAGAGACTGAAATAGAAGCAGTCCACATTTGTTGGATGGGGAACAGGCACCGCATCCTGTCTTACACACATGAGGACCCCTTGGTGGGACCATACGCATGCACGCACGCACGCACGCACGCACGCACGCACGTACGCACGCACACACGCACACACACACACACACACACACACACACACACACACACACACACACACACACACACACACACACACATATATATATATATATATGTATGTATGTATGTTCAGTCTATCCCTGTTTAGTACTTCTCGGTCGCTCAGTACAGGTTAGATTCAGTGGGTCAGGATCAATTTTAGGTCCAATCCTTTTTTCGGTTTATATAAATGATCTTCCTCTAGCTATTTCCTCTTCATGTGAACTATTTGCTGACGACACGACACTCCACAGTAAAGGTAAAAACGTGCACTCGGTATGCAGTGCTCTTCAAAAAGATATAAATAATCTTACTGAGTGGTCCAAACTAAATCACATGGCCCTCCATCCTATGAAATCCAAATTTATGTTGATATCAACTAGGCAAAAACGACAAAACATGAAAACTAGATCACCTCCATTGTATCTCTACGATCAGATTATAGAAGAAATTGATTCTCATAAGTTACTTGGTCTCACTATCGATAACAATCTATCTTGGTCTAATCACGTTTCTGCTTTATCTCGGAAGATCTCAAGTAAGATATTTCAATTAAACAGAATTAAGCATTTCCTTGACCAACATTCTCGTGAAGTTATTTTTCCATGCCTATATACAATCTGATATTGACTATGCTTCAACTTGCTGGGACATGGCCAGTCACAATTGCTTGAAACCACTGGAGCGTTTGTATAGACGTTCACTAAAAATCGTACTCCTTAAATCATCTCTTCAAGTTGCAGACTATAAAGAACTTGAGATCCTCCCATTCAGTCAGAAATGTCGTTTCAATAAGGGTGTGTTTATGTACAAAATAATGAACAATCTTGCACCTTCTTATCTACGTACCAAATTCCTTGTAAACACCTTTCGTAATAAACATTTGATATCCATTCCCCGGCCCAGAATTGATCTATTCATGTCTTCCTTAGCATATTCGGGTGGTAAACTTTGGAATGCAATTCCTTGTGACATAAGAAATAAAAATAGCTTATCTACGTTTAAAACACATTATCATAAATATCTAATGCTAAGCTATAGTTAACCTTCTGTGGTATTTTTGGATCGTAATCTTGTATCCAATTTCCTCAAATGTTTTTTTACTCATCTTCTATGTCTTTATTCTGCTGCCTGCTTGTATTCTCTGCCTATTTGTCTATCTGTCTGTCTGTATTGTCTGCCTGTCAGTCTCTCTCTCCTCTCTCTCTCTCTCTCTCTCTCTCTCTCTTCTCTTCCTCTCTCTCTCTCTCTCTCTCTCTCTCTCTCTTCTCTCATCTCTCCTCTTTCTTTCTTTCTCTCTCTCTCTCTCTCTCTCCTCTCTCTCTCTCCTTCTATATTTGTCTGTCTTGTCTAGCTGTTGCCTGTCTACCTTCTATTGTCTGTCTCTAACTCATAAGGTTAAAGAATGTTTCTAAGGTATGTGCCCTTTCTCCTCATGACTTTTTAAATATATGTGTAAGTGAAAGTGTTGTGTAGGTATCTGCCCTATAATATGGGCCGGGGGCCTGCGCATGAACATTCATGCTCTCACCTGCATACATACATTGTGTGCAAGTATGCTTTGTACATATTTATATGTATGTATGTTTATGCATATGTATATGTGTATGGACTATATGTATATGTATATATGTATGTGTAAAATTATATATGTGTGTGTGTGGTGTGTGTGTGCGTGCGTAAATATATTCGCAATTTTTTTTTTTTTTTTTTTTTTGTGAGGGCATGGTGTAAAAAGGCCATTATTGTTGCTTATCCATCTTACCCTCAACAAAACATTCGTTCGTTCGTTCGTTCGTTCCAATTACCCCAAACCTACCCCTTTGCCTTTTCCTTCCTCTCCTCTCTCTCTCTCTCTCTCTCTCTCTCTCTCTCCTTCTCTCTCTCTCTCTCTCTCCATTTACCCCAAACCTACCCCTTGGCCTTTTCCTTCCCCGTTTCCTTCCCCTTGTTCGCTATGTTCACGCGTTTTTCTATTTGCGTTCGTTAGTCAATGATATGGACAATAGCTAATTTGTTTTGAACTGTACAAGATCTTGTTATACTTTGTTCTTTTTATATATGTATTTGGATTAATTTGATTTTTAAATGCATTAATTTGATCTTTACATTGTTTTTCTTTCTTTTTGCCCCAGGGCTGGGTGGAAAAAAAGCATTTGTATTGCTTATCTCATTACCCTGGTAAAATAAAATTTCGTTCGTTCGTTCTCTCTCTCTCTCTCTCTCTCTCTCTCTCTCTCTCTCTCTCTCTCTCTCTCTCTCTCCACACACACACCACACACACACACACACAACACACACACACACACACACACACACACACACACACACACACACAGGTTGTCATTGTACACGGTGATTTTATGAAAACAGTTTCATCTCTCCCTATATAGACCCGCTGCCACAGTCAAGACATGGAGGGGGGCGGGGGGGGGGGGGGGGGGGGGGTTGGAGGGGGGAGGAAGAAAGAAAGAAAGAAAGAAAATAAATGTGCATCGCGCATCACATCGCGAGACGACACCTCGGCCCTTTTGATCTAAGAGAGAGAGAGAGAGAGAGAGATTCGGAGGGGTGGCGATGGGGAGGAGTGGGAAGGTGAGGCGGGTAGTCGACCGAAAACGAGCACGCTTTCGATTGGTCGGCTCCACTCGACCTTGACCTACCTGTTGCAAGTCACTTGAAAGCAAAACGAGGACCAGGACTACGACACTGAGAGAGAATGAGAGAGCTGGTAGAGTGTGGTGCCAGTGAGTGAGCGGCATTGAGACTCGGGATTCTTGCAGTCCATTCCTCCCCCACCCCAAACCTCACAACCCTCGGGTCTTATGTGCGGAGCATCATGGGCGGCAGTGGGGAGCGGGCCCGCCACAGGCTGCAGCAGGGGAAGAGGTTAATCGTCCGGTTTTCCGATCAGCTGTACGACGTCACAGACTTCGCCCACCGGCACCCCGGGAGTGAGGCGTGGCTGAGGAAATACGCCGGGGAGGATGTGACGGGGGTGATGCCGGGGCCGACCCCTCACCGGCACAGCCCCGGGGCCTACAGCATCCTGGCCCGGTACCGGGTGGAGGACGGGACGGAGAGCCTCCCACATCAGGTAGGCCTGACGGGGTCATTTGGACTCTGTGCTGAAAGGGCGGGGAACGGAGGGGTGGGGTGGGGGTGGGGGGGACACTGGGAATCACACTGTGGGGACGATTTCCTTATAACCCTCCACCCGCACCCTTGTCCCGTCCCTTCCTGTACAAAAACTTTCCCCACTTGTAGCAAATTTACTTTGTCATCGTTGTGTGTTCTCGTTATTTCATTTTACTTTCTTTATCAATTTAATCATTAAGGTGCTTTTACAACCAAAAAGGGCCTTGGAAAAAGACGGGGAAGAAGCTTTTGTATGGGAGGGGTACGAAAGGAAGAGGTTTAAAAGTGTAGCTAGTCGACAGGGAAAGGAACCCTTGCTCCTGTGGTTGGTGGTTTAAACCTCCCACACTTAAACCACAGATGGAAATGAAGATGTTTCCAGACATGGATCCTATTGTATTGTTAATATTCTCCTGAGCCGTGTTGGACAGTGTTCTTGTTTCTTTTTGCATGCGCCGATTTTTGTTTTCAATGGAAGTTGATGGCAAGATGGAAATCATTGCTGTACTGATGACACGAGTGCTCTCTCTCTCTCTCTCTCTCACACACACACACACACACACACACACACACACACACACACACACACACACACACACACACACACACACAAGATGGAAAAACATTGTTGCATAAGTTAGTCTCTTTTTTCCAGATTTGCTGAACTAACAGAGAGAGAAAGAGAAAGAAAGATGAACTACCAGAGAGAGAAAGAGAAAGAGAGAGGAGAGAGAGAGAGAGAGAGAGAGAGAGAGAGAGAGAAGAGAGAGAGGATAGGGGAGGGGGGAGGAGGAGAAGCGAAAGAAAGTGACATGGTGGTGGAAAGAGAATAGGAGTAGCACACACACACACACACACACACACACACACACACACACACACACACACACACACACACACACACACACACTCACACACACACACAGTGAGAGAGTGATCGATGATAGAACTGGCAGTGATGGTCAACCCACGGTATCTAACACTAGTGACAGGGACACACCACGTTCTAACTCAGTGGTCTTGTCACAGCCACGGGAGAAAATGACCATCCAGTCAGTAGCTTCGCAGAACAGCCAGCGAAGGGAAGAGTCAAACGGGACAACAACGCAGTTTTACACAAAAGAAGCGTTAAAAAAATGAATACGAAAATTAAATTGAACAGGCAGCCAGACAACAGAACATCTGCTGCAGTCCTGCCTGCTCCACCAAGCGCTCCGAGAGAAAACCTGGCCCGACCCAATCCCAGTGGCCCGGAAGCTCTACGGAGGACTGGAGGACCTGCGACGTACTGCCACCTTTGTCGAGGAGACGGGGAAATCCATCTAAAGACATGACGAACGAGACAACAACAATTGTCAGTTGAAGAGAAAATCTTCGAACTTTTAGCCTGAGGATTTCAAAACGTCCATGACGTTCTTTGATTTGGACAGAGAGGGGATCAGTTACCGCCAAGGACACAGACAAACAGAGTACAGGACAGAGTTCTTTGATTTGGAAAGAGAGGGGGTCAGTTACCGCCAAGGACACAGACAAACAGAGTACAGGACAGAGTTCTCTGATTTGGAAAGAGAGGGGGCAGTTACCGCCAAGGACACAGACAAACAGAGTACAGGACAGAGTTCTCTGATTTGATGCTTTGATAGTTTCAAACGGAGGTGGTCTGCAGGCGGAAATTGAAACAAACTTAACGAGAAACATTTTGCAGCATCCCCCTTTTTCGATCAGTTTGAGGAGTTCAGTGATTGTTCCTTCTTCGTTTTCATTGTCTAGAATATTGTTTGTCTGGTCTGAAGAAGACCAAAGAGGTCGAAACGCGTAGTTTTTGTTGTTGTCTTGTCATGTGTGTGTCTCTGTCGTTCCTTTGAGTTTCCTGGGGGGAGGCAACACTCTTCCAGAAGACCTGGTTCTGGGCTGACCTCTTCCGCAGGGTCCATGTCCTTCCAGGCTGTTTTACTCTGGAATCAATGCGCTGGTGCCAAGTGTGCGGAGGTCGTCCCATCTTCCTTTCCTCCTGTGGGTTTCGTCTTGTGACGCTGGCAGGAGGTTTTCGCGGTGTATGACCAATCCATCCCCATTTCCTTTTTTTTTTTTTTTTTTAATCTCTGTGTCAATAAAATTTTTTGTTGGGTTCCTTATTGGATAGATCCAATGGCTGCATGGGAAGTCATTACATAAAAAAAAAATTGGTCAGTGATTGCTCTTTAGCAACCTGAGCTTAAATATGGTATGCGAAATGAGATGCACGTGGTTATCGTTCGTTGATCATATCTGTTGTAATCTCAGTGAGTGCAATCACTTCTGTTTCTAGCGTAATATTACTCCTCTCTCTGTCTCTGTCTCTGTCTCTCGGTCTCTGTCTCTGTCTCTCGGTCTCTGTCTCTGTCTCTGTCTCTCCTCTCTCTCTCTCTTTGTCCGTCCGTCTGTCTCTCTGTCTCTGTCTCTGTCTGTGTTTCTCTCTCTGTGTTTCTCTCTCTCTCTCTCTCTGTCTGTCTGTCTGTCTGTCTGTCTGTCTCTCTCTCTCTCTCTCTCTGTCTCTCTCTGTCGCCACTGGGCGTTACGTCCATATCTGTCCTTCGACTCTCAAGTGTGTGTGTGAGAGAGAGAGAGAGAGAGAGAGAGAGAGAGAGAGAGAGAGAGAGACGTCCGTGTGCGCGTCAGTATACTTATATCTGTGTGCAAATATGCGTGCGTGCAAGGAAGTGTTTGCCCAAGGGAGGTAACAAAAAGGACCGAACCTCATAGCCCAGTAATAAGGCCAGCAGAATACACTATGCCAACAGCCGACTGTTGACTGTAGAGAGGATTGGTTTCACCTCACCACAGTGGCCTGGACGCTTTAGTTCTACCCAGTGCATCGCGAGTCGCCTGGTGGGATGGGGAGGAGAAGGTGTACGGGAGAGGCGAGAAAACGCGATTCGGGGTGTAGAGTATGGACATTCATCAGCATCGAAAGAGATTTTTTTTGTGTGTATTCTTCCTGGAAGCTGTAAATTATATTGAACAAAACTGTTTTTCATAGCAAAGCGAACTGAATGTTTAATGTGTTAACATTTTGGCTGGTTTTTCATCCCACCGGTCCTTTAGAATGCCTTAAAAAGTATAATTGTCTGTCTGAGCGCTGTATGAATGAAGATTATAATCGTGGCATTTTAACCCCCGTGTTGTGATTGTCCTTTTTTGTAGCTGTGTTGATTCAAAACAACAGTCACAGATCACCAGTCATGACGTCGAATAAATGCTTATCTCTATTAAGACTGAAAACAGCACATTCGTAGCTCTCAGAGGGTTAAAGATTAATCAAGATGTATTTCACACATGTAATCGCTGTACTTGTGATGCGTATTCATATTCTTTGTCACTCGTGGAAATGACTAATCCAGTTTAGTTACCCTCAATATACGGGTCTTCGCGTGTTTAGGTTTTTCTTGGTGAACATGGCTGGTTTACTTGTGCCATCCTCAACAGTAGAATCACACGACATTTATCTTGAGGTACCGGCTATGGCCTCAACTTTTGTGGTTTACACAGTTTTTCGCTCCGGATCGGTTTGCAATCCGGTCTAATGTTGTTGTAACGAATAAAACATGAAAAAAAAAGTTTGTGACTTCAACGATGTACAGACTAAATTGGAAATGAAATGAGGCAGGGAACAGTAAACAACAAACAGTAAACAAGTGGGGTAACCTTTGCTCCCATAAGAAAACCTAACACAGCAACTTTTTTCCTCCCCACACTTTCGTTTGGTTTCCTTTACTACCCTTCACTGGCTGCTTTGGGGGTGCTATTGGATTCTTTTTTGCACCCTTGGTGGTGAGAACACCACGGTATTATGGACTGTGGTATGTCTCTATTTGACGCCAGGAGCGCAGACACGACCAGCCGTGTCTCCTTGATGAGTTCCGATCCAGCGAACGAAAGGCCTCGGAGCAGGCAATACAAGTGTATCTGCCTTCAAAAGGGATTCCGATGGTTCCCTTATGCAGCTAGTGAAGAGTTTTCATATCTGTAATATATTTTCTTAATTTCAGGTTCCCAGTTTCTCCATCTTCAACCCCCCCCCCCCTCCTTCTTAAGTCCAAATCTTTGACAAGTCATTACTATGAAGACAGTTGAGTTGTTGGCCTGCGCTTGTTTTTTCCCCCACAATTAGACTGTTGGTCTGTGTATTTGTCTGACTTTATTCAAGTTTAAAAGGCTGTGCCATCTTGAATAAAAGTTACTCTGTGTTAGGTTTTCTTATGGGAGCAAAGGTTACCCCACTTGTTTACTGTTTGATGTACAGACTAGTTTTACAGGGTCTGAGGCATCCACACTTTAAAGGTTTTGAACAAAATTATCGTGGTACATCAGTGAAGGGAGGTAATGGGGAAGGTAACTATAGAACAAAAGCATTTTGTCTCCACTTAAGGGGACCAACAGATATCCGCACAGTTAGGATTTTGCGCTAAAACACCAAATAATCCATGTAAGCGTTTTGAAGCGTACCATAAATTTGAGCCCGTATTTAATGTTAAACTGATAATTGATCAAAAGAACAAGTCCCCAACAATTATTTAGCTTTTTTTTTCTTTTTTCCTTTTTCTTTTTTTTTTGGGGGGGGGGGGGGGGTCACCGATGAAATCTTCAAATACGTGACCTTCCCCTTAGTTTACGTCACATTTCAGGCCTTCTTGGCACTCACCTGTGACTATCTTTGCGCCAGCTGGAAGCACCAAAATAGTCCCATTCCTTTGATTTTAAATCTGTCTTCTTGGAACCACCTGGCTTGTACCTTAATGGCCATATGAAAGAAAATGAGGACAATCAACTTTCAGACACAATAAGCATTCTCAAAACAATCTAATTGCGCCAGGCTATAAATACTCGACTCCTGTAGAAAGAAACTCGTGGAGAGCGTGGCAGCAGAGAGTCCTCAGAAGAGAAGCCCCCTTCAAGCAAGTGTTTCGGCCCTTATCTCCTGACACTCTAGGGGGGTTGGGCCACACCCGGTTCATGACTCCGGATGTCCCTCTGCTGCCCCTTTTTTTTCCCATCTTGGGACGAGCCATGGCTGGGATTCGAACCCATGACCCTCTGGACATGCTCATTTTCCACTTAATGACTCGCACTCTAACCACTGAGCCACTGGGGCACCTGATATTTATAGGGAAATTTAAGCCTTATGAAGTTCACTTTTGTTCCCCCTTGACCAGATCCAGCTTGAACACCTCTCTGCCGCTTCTGCCATTGCTTTCAGGGCTCTGTTTTTTTTCCCTCCCTGCAACTGAGAGCTGTTTCATGAGGGTGTATATTTTAGTGTGCAGCCACAGTGTGGCACCTGGCTTTTCTTTCTTCTCTAAGGAGTACTGTCCTCTTCCTATACGTCCTCCTGTGTCCCTTTCCCACACCCTTCTGCTCATTCCGTTGTCCCTAACCGGTCTGATGATTTCAACCACACTGACGTGGTCGATTTCTGCTGATGGGCAGTGTGCAGCAATAGACCTGTATGTAAAATTAACATTGAGCGTTATCTTGACTTGCTTTTGTTCGTGATATTGTCCAGTGTTTACCGGATTTTGTTTGAAAATAAAATATTG
>CM065725.1:6262282-6347282 GCA_033310375.1 Conus canariensis | reverse complement strand
TCAACGCAGTGACAGCCCTGATATGGCCCTTTGCGGTTGGCCGGGCTATAACCAACATTACCTTACCTTACTTTACCGTACCTTACCTCTTTCGGTTGTCTGTGCGTGTGTGGGGGGAAGGGGGGGGAGGGGGGAGGTGTATGGGGTGAGGGAAGGGTGAGTGGTGGGTGGGTTAAGGTGGTGTGTGTGTGTGTGTGTGTGTGTGTGTGTGTGTGTGTGTGTGTGTGTGTGTGTGTGGAGAAAGGGAGAGGAGGGGGAAGGTAAGCCACACTTTGGCAGTTTCTTAGCAGTTACAGGCGTTCGCAGAATCCAACTCGGCAGAACGGCTTAGGTTCCTGAGACCATTCTGGCTATCCACCGCATGAAGATACCAGCGAATTGTAGAGAGCCCTAATACATACGATAAATCTGTACAGCCAGTATTTTGAATATTTGACAATTACGCATTCTTGAAAATAAATGGATTAGGGCTTACAACACTGTCCAACAGCAACATTCTCAAATTAGAAAGAATTCAAAATGAAGCAATGAGATTGATCCTGGGAACCACAAAGGACACACCAGTTCAAACTATGCGATACCTGCTCGACCTTCCTTCAATGCAGACAAGACACAAGCTGGAACAGGTGAAGGCATATTTCAGAGCCCTTGAAAATCCCCAAAACCCACTTCATGCGGCGGTCAAGGAAACAAAAGGCACTCGGCTAGGACGTGGAAAATCATGGATGGGACAGGCAGAAGACAGTATACAGCTTGTGTGCCAGTTAGCAGAAGTCAAAGAAACCAAGGAATGGGAGAAATATCCAGACCACTTGAAGCACCTCAACCAAATTGCCATCGCTCCAGAACTTGGAAGACATTGTCGAAAATGGCCAGAAGGCAAAACCAACGCAGAAATTCAGATGCTGGTAGAAGACCTTTGCACAAAAGATGATATTTTAATATACACTGACGGTTCTGTCACCAAAGGTAAGTCAGGCTAGGGATACACAGTGAAGCAAAATGGCCGAACTATTCAGGTAGACAATGGTGCGCACAGTTTAACAACTTCAAGTCTAACAATGGAGGTAGAAGCGGTGACACAAGCACTCCACTGGCTTACATCCACAAGCCAGTTTCAAACTCAACAAGCTATGATACTGACTGACTCCATGAACCTACTTCAGAAAGTGAAAAGTGGAATGAGAAGCCCTGCTTGGAATGAACTAATGCGCAGCCTTCCATTGGAGAGACTCATATGGATGTACTGCCCTGGACATGCTGGAGTTAAAGGAAACGAGAGAGCAGACACACTGGCTGGCAAGGCAACAACAAGAACTGGATTACTGCTTGGCCGATCTGATGTGATATGAAATCTGAAGAATCACTTAAGCAAACAAGAGAAAAGCCACTATACCATAGACCATGTTTCAGATCTGAACATCAAGAGAGGAAGTAGCCGCACATCCAGACTTAAGGGAAGAGCAAGAAACATCACCAACCAAACAAACATTGGAATAATTTCAATACCAACATTGCGAAGACTCCTAGAGTTTGGGGCAAACTCATACTGGGCCTTTCCAATAACAGACACAAAAGATGAAACACATGTCAACTGAGATAAGACTTTGAATCTCTCAGGGTCCCCAGCGTATACTGTAGACGTGTGTGCGCTGGTGTGTGTTCATCAGTGGGGTGATGCCAGCATGTTAATTAGAGTGTCCATGGACATCATCAGTGTGCAAGCGTTGGTGTGTGAGTGTGTGGGGGAGAGAGTGTGTGAGTGTGTGTGTGTGTGTGTGTGTGTGTGTGTGTGTGTGTTTGTGTGTGTGTGTGTGTGTGTGTGTGTGTGTGTGTGTTCATCAGTGGGGTAATGCCAGCGTGTTAATTAGAGAGTCCACAGACATGTGTGTGGAAGCGTTGGTGTGTGAGTGTGTGTGTGAGAGAGAGTGTGTGTGAGTGTGTGTGTGTGTGTGTGTGTGTGTGTGTGTGTGTGTGTGTGTGTGTGTGTGTGTGTGTTGATGTGTTTGAGGGGGAGGTGTTGTTCTTATTGTTATGTGTATGTATGTGTGCGCGCGAGAGTGCGCGCGCACTTACATGCTGTAATTGGTGGTCTTGTTCTTGTTCCTAAGTCATCTTCTGAACATTCACGAACGCAGTCACAATACACACACACACACACGCGCGCGCGCGTGCGCGCACTCACACACATACACACACATACGAGCGTGTGTGCGTACATTCGCTCGCTCTTACCCACACACATATACACATGTGTGCATGTGCACGGCCACACTGACACACGCGCGCACATACACGCATACACATAAGCGCACAAATGCACACACACACGCACATTCGCACACGCCCACATACAAAGACACACTCATACACACAGATATGTACACATATAGCCTATATGCGTATACGTGTGCTCACACAAACCCACAAATTACACACACACACACACACACACACACACACACACACACACACACACACACACACACACACACACATACATGCACACACACTTCTGCACACACACACACACACACACACACACACACACACACACACACACAAACGCGCACACATGCCTGCGCGCGCACGAACACACACACACACACACGCGCGCGCGCGCGCGCGCGCGCGCCCGCGCACACACATAGACCCATGCCCACACATCATACACACGTGTACATCCAAAAAAAAAAAAAAGAAAAAAAAAAAATGGTAGGTAGGTACTCAAGGTCTGACCAGCGCGTTGGGCTAATGCGTAGGTCAGACATCCGCTGAGTCGTAGCCACGAGACCCTCTTCTTCAATTGTCTCATCTTTGTTGTTAATTCATATATCCATCAGCTTCAAATCATGCGTAGTGTGGTCTCAAAACTTAGCGGATGTGGTGTAGCGTATATAGACTAGTCCCGCACGCAGTGACCCCTCCTTGATGAAACTGAAACTGAAACTGAAAAGAAAAATCATTCGGTAACGGTCATTGCCAAATAATTTGCCCTCCCGATAGTAGTAGTAGAAAGTAGAGAACGAAAGAATGAAAAGGTAAGTGTTGAAAAAAGTAGGGAGCGAAAGAATTAACTCTCTCTCTCTCGGGATTCGGTGAGTGACAGCCGCGCCGAGCGGACATGTGCTACTTGCGCTCCGACCAAACCGAATGTGAGCTGTGTTCTACTACTACAGCTTTTTCCCTGCCGTGCAGATCTCTTGTTTGCCGACTGTAGCCGTCTCGAAATCTTTTTTCCAACAGTACAGTATACGTCTTCCGATTTACTTTTTTGTTTGTGTTTCTTTTTCGTTTTTCGCTTTCGATTTGTGGATATGGCCGCGAGCGTTCGACCTGTCTTCATAAAATCAAGAGACATTCCGGACACTGCGAGTAACCGCCCAGCCACTGTTCTGGAGATCTGCTTAGCTGCAGAACGCACCGCCGGACAAGGTTCAGTTGTAGGGGCGCAGCAGATTGGAGGGTTGTGGAGAGTCTACCCAGCTACTGAAGAGGCGAAGTCCCTACTACTTGTGCAAGGTATTCGCCTCAGAGGTATTGTGCTACAGGTAGTAAACACTAACCCTTATGTCTTGAGAGACCAGACAGGAGAAGAGAAACCTGCTACTAAAGTCTTTATAGACAATATTCCCATTTCTGTGGCTGACAGTGAAATCGAGCACTCCCTTCTCAAAGCGGGGTGCGAACTTCGTTCCACTTTGAAATGCGAAAGAGCGCGGGACAACGATAATAAACTGACAAGATTTCTCACAGGACGACGATTTGTTTTTATAACAGTCCCGTCTGTCCCCTAGAGAAAACGCTTAAAGTCAGCTTTTTCACAGCCAGAATCTACCACAAAGAGCAGAAACTAGTGAAAAGGCCAGTGGAATGTTCTAACTGTCTGGAAGACAATCACCATGCATCGGTATGAGTGAATGATGTGGTGTGCAGGGCTTGTAAAAAGACTGGACACAAACGAGGAGACCCTGCTTGTGATCTTACTCTGTCTGATCAGCGTAGCAGAGAAAGTGTGTGTGCGAGTGATGAAAAGAATGAGGATGAGAGTGAGAGGGAGGAGAGCGAGGATGAGAGAGAGGGGCGAGAGTGTAATGTGCAGAGAGAGGAGAAAAGTGGAGGAGGGAAAAACATCCGCCAGAACAGAGGACGATCCGGCACACGTCAGGCTACGTTGGGATCCTCCCTGGAGCTGAACAGTCCGCCTCGCCACCGTTCGGAAACCCCTAAGCGACGCCGGTCTCGAGAGGGCGCCAGTCCTCCTGACAAAAGAGGAAAAAACAAGCAACAGAAACAAGAGGGAGGGCGTTCTCGCCGCCACGAAACGTCACACGACACTCGTTCCGGTGTAGACGAGCGGCGCTAACGGCTGGTATTGGTTAGAATGTTACATTATGATGATGTATCGCATGAAAATGGATTGTGAGTTTGAAAAGCCCCATTTATGTCAAAATATGACGATTTCCGCTACGAATTTAGTAAAATTCGTAGACAAAGGACATATATATTTTTCATATAATGGATAAAATCCGGATAATGTCACTGAATTGTAGAGGACTAAAAAAACAAATATAAAAGAACGTCAATTTTTCATTTCTTTATAAACGGAAAGTTTGATTTGATCTGTCTCCAAGAAGCTCATATAACTAACAGTGATGTATCTATATGGGAAAAAGAATGGGGAGGTAAAATTTTTATAATGGAGGTACCAACAGGAGCAAGGGAGAAGTCATTTTGGTTGCAAAACATTTCCCGGGAAAAGTCACGTTAGCAATGGAACAAAATAGAATCTTGATTGTTTCAGTCACATGTGATAAATATGACTTCTACGTAGCAAACATATATGCTCCAAATAATAGTACTGAAAAAGTGGATTTTTTCAAACTATTGAAAGAAAAATGTAAAAAGTTCAGTGACAAAAAAATTATGTTGTTTGGAGACTTTAACTGTGTTCATAACAATGCTCTTGATATAATATCGGGCAAGCCCCACCGTGAAAATGAAGTTCGAGGTCTTAATAAGTTAACAAAAGACCTAGAACTGAATGACCTTTGGAGAGTATTTCATGCTAATGAACATGATTATACATGGCACAGGTGCAGTCCATTTATAGCTTGTAGGCTTGACTATTGCTTTACAACAGATGATGTACTAAGTGATTGTGTATCATGTGAACATCTGACCATTCCAAACTCGGACCATAAGGCTGTGACAGTCGAGCTGAATCAGTGTGATTTCATTCGTGGACCAAGTTATTGGAAATTCAACAATAGTTATTTAAAAAACCATGATTTTGTACAGCAATTGAATAGTCTATTAGATAAAGAGCTTAACGACAATATTAATGACAATTTGTCCAATATTGATAAATGGGAAATGTTGAAAATTGAAATAAGAAATTTTTGTAGCGAATTTGGAAAAGAATTGTCATGCCAAAAGAAAAACGATTCGCTAAAGTTAAACCTACAGATTTCAGAAATTGAAAAAAAGCTCATTAAAGACCCTTCAAATGAAGAGTCGCAAGCCACATATATGCATTTAAAGCATAAATTAGAATTAAAACAACTACATGACGCAAAGGGGGCACAGATAAGATCGAGAGTTAGATGGTCGAAGATGGGGAACGAAACACTAAGTATTTCTGCAATTTAGAAAAAGCTAGGGGTAAACGAAAAGTCATAACAAGGTTGCGTAGAGAAACAGGCGAAGTATTAACTAAACAAAGTGATATTTTACAAGAGCAAGTCTCTTTTTATAAAAATCTGTACAGCCAAACAACGATAGCAGAAAATGTTATAGAGGAGACTAACAAATTCATAGAGTCAGAAGTTTTTCCATGTTTAGATGATGATGATGCTGCCTTATGTGAAGGACTGGTTACCTTAGAGGAAACAACAAATGCGCTAAGTAAACTACGTAATGGGTC
The DNA here is from genome assembly GCA_033310375.1 of Conus canariensis. NCBI lineage: Eukaryota > Metazoa > Mollusca > Gastropoda > Neogastropoda > Conidae > Conus > Conus canariensis. Next base: position 6,341,356 of record CM065725.1, on the reverse strand, counting down.
GGCACCTGGTTGTGACGGAATTACAGTAGAATTCTTAAAATTCTTTTGGAGTAAATTAGGTAAATTGGTAACAAGCTCTTTTATTGAATCTTTTCATAAAGGTGAATTATCGTACACTGAAAGACAAGGAATCATCACTTTATTACACAAAGGAAAAGACTTAGAAAGAGATCAGTTAACAAACTGGAGACCAATTACCTTGACTAATACAGACTATAAAATCCTTGCAAAAGTTCTAGCGGAAAGACTTGGTAAAGTTATTCATAAATTAATTAACAACGATCAGGTTGGCTATCTGAAAGGTAGAAATATTGCAACAATTATAAGGTCCATTGATGATGTAATAAACTACTTAAATACACGTAATGAGGGTGGACATCTACTTGCAGTAGACTACTGTAAAGCCTTCGATTCAATATCCAGAAAATTTCTGTTACATGCATTTGATGTTTTTGGTTTTGGTGTGGACTTTAAAAGGTGGGTATATGTTCTTAACAACGGTAGTTCTAGCAGTATTAATCATGGAGGATGGATTTCCGAACCTTTTGATATTTCCTGCGGTATCAGACAGGGTTGCCCCTTTTCACCTCTCGCATTTGTACTGGCTGTAGAGCTGCTTGCGATCAAAATTAGAAACAGTTCCATAGAGGGCATTAAAGTTCCAATTCCTCATTGCACAAGCCCAGTTCATATTAAAATAAAACAAATGGCCGACGACACAACACTTTTTCTGAAAAACAGAACAGACATGCTTACAGCTTTAGAAATATTAACTGAGTTCGAAAAAATTTCTGGCCTTAGATTAAATACACAAAAAACTAAGGTTTTAAGAATGGGTAATAAGAATGAAGATGAAAATATTCCATTTACTTTGGTCAGTAAAATAAAAATACTGGGCATTTATTTTGAAACAAACAAAATGGCACGAGACATTGAAGACAACTGGTCTCATAGATTAGATGTAATGAATTCCATCATTAAGGAATGGAGTAAACGGGACCTGAGTATTCAAGGTAAAGTTGTGGTTATAAAGACGTTTTTGATCAGCCAATTTATATATGTAATACAATCTATAGGTCTTCCCCATAGTGTACTAAATAAAATAAATACAATACTGTATAAATTCCTCTGGCAGAAAAAACAAAGTAATAGGAGGGCATTTGAAAAAGTAAAACGAAAAGTGATGGAAGGTGAGTATGGAGAGGGGGGTCTTAAAATGTTAAACATGCTCGAGCTACAAAAATACTTTTATTTACAATGGGCAGGAAAACTGTTTGACGCGACTGAAAAACATAAGTGGAGTTTTATTCCAAAATGGCATTTGGAAAAGCTGGCAAAAGGTGATAGAATCTTCCATATCAACTGTAAAAGAAAAGATATTAAAGGACTTGAAAGAATAGACAATGGATTTTGGAAAGAGGTCCTAACGACTTATTTAGAGAACAAGTCTGTTATTAAGATGGAAGATATTAATTGCAACAATTTTCAAAGTCAAATGATCTTCAATAATTTACTACTCACCTACAAGCACAAAACGTTGTTCTTTCCAGCTTGGCAAAAGAAAGGAATTGAAACTATTAAACAGATTATTCATTTTCGAGAAAACCGTTTACTCACTCTGGAGGAATTACAAGACATGATAGGGCAAAACAGAGCAAATATCGTACTAGATTATAACATTTTAATTAACACTATTCCAAAGACATGGGTTCAGTGGATACAGAACGGCGAATAAGAAGATGGAAGTCAAACATGCGAGGCGAGTCAGTTCAACAGGAAAGTAAAGGATATTAGGAAATTAGTCTGTAACGACAAAAAAACAGTGACTCCATGTGCGTCTCAATTTTGGTTCAGAAAATTTGGTGTAAGGCTAGATACATCTATTTGGTCAAGAGCGAAAGACGTTACAACAGAAACAAGATTAAGAGTCCTGCATTGGAAAATCCTGCATAATATTTACCCCACAAATATTCTTCTAAGTAAAATGCAAGTAAAAGAAAGTAATAAGTGTTCGTATTGTCCTGACACAATTGATTATATTGAGCATTTTTTCTATGATTGTCCACCTGTGCAAATGTTTTGGTTGTCAATCGAGGATTTCATATACGTAAAAACAGATATAAGACTAGAACTATCAGTTTTGGACATACTTTTTGGTATAAACAAATTTGATCTCAATCTTGCGAATTACAAATTCATTAATTACATGATTCTTTTAGCCAAGGTATGTATTAGTATTTTCAAAAAGACCAATTCTGTCTTCTCTCTGCAACATATTTTTGAAAAAGAGCTGAACATTAGAAAGCATCACCTCCTCTTTAAGTAGACTAGAAACACACTATCTGATGCAGAACTCCTTTGCATATTTCTACAGAAACAGTTACCGCTACCGTTGGGAAAAGTATGTTAGAAGCCTGTGAGTTTCCTTTCTCTGTCTCTCTCTCCCTCATTTCTTCCCTCCATCTCTTTGTCCCTCTCAGTTTGTCTGTCTGTCTATTTATCTGCCCGTCCGTCCTTTGCTCCATCTCACTTTCTTTCTCGCTCTGTTATAGCATGAGATTGACTCTTCTTTAATGTTCTCTACATGTTCGCTAGTCTATCTGTTTGTCTGTCTGTCTGCCTGTCTCTCTCTCTCTCTCACTCTCTCTCTCTGTATGTCTGTCTGTCTGTCTGTCTGTCTGTCTGTCTCTCTCTCTCTGTCTCTCTCTCTGTCTCTCTGTCTCTCTCTCTCTTCTCTCTCTCTCTCTCTCTCTCTCTCTCTCTCGCGCGCGCGCGCGCGCGCGCACTCTCTCTCTTTCTATATATCTCTGTAAGTGAGTGTGTATGCTTGTTTGCCTGTCTGCCCGTCTGACTCAGTATCTTTCTTCCTGTCGTTTTCTCGCTGTGTGTCTCCCCCCCCCCCCCCTCCCGCCACCAACATCCCACTCTCTCCCTCTCTCTCTCTTTGACGCCGTCTCTGTCCGACTGTCTGTCCTCTGCTGCCTGTCGGGTCTGTCTGTCTGTCTCTCTATCTCTTTTTTATTTTGTGGGTGGGTGGTGGTGGTCGTGGTGGTGGCGTGACGTGAGGAGCGCTCACGCGCTTGGGTAGTAGCATGGGGAGGTCTGTTCCTGTCTCGGCAACTGGGACCTACGATATCCTTTCAGGAGAGTGTACATACGGAATTGGTCGCTTATGCATAAATTTTGCTTTGGTACCGTGCCTTTAACATGTAAACTACCATTGTTAATATGTTTGAGAGAGGGGGAGGGGGGGATGGAGGGGGGGATGGGGGGGAGAGGGAGGGGGGGAGGGAGAGGGGGGAGAGAGAGAGGGAGGGGGAGAGAGAGAGAGAGAGAGAGTGTGCGTGTGTGTGTGTGTGTGTGTGTGTGTGTGTGTGTGTGTGTGTGCAACACAAAATGAAGCTAGCAGATAACAGATTCTCCTTCTCTCTCGTTTCGTGGGAAAAACTGAAATGTAAGAAAATAATTAAGTCTTTTGTTTAATCTATGTTGTTTTCTTTGTACTAGCAACACATTGTCAGAGTGAGTGTGCCAGTTCACCACACATTAGAACACTAACAAACCCAGGCACTTTGTATCAAACGCCAAAACATTAAAATCTGCAAAATCGTGTCCATTTGTAAATGAACAGACTATGCATGGTGTGTAAGGGACTGGTTGAAGGGAAAAAAAATAAATAAATAAAGGAAAAAAACAAACAAAAAACCTAGTAGTGGAAATTGTTGTTTTTTTTTTTTTTTTCGCTTTTTTTTTTTTTTGGGCAAATGAAGAGGACAGTGTGAAGCACCAAAAAATGAAAGGTGGATTTTGGCCTTAGGAAAAAAAAAAAGAAAAAAAAAAAAAGAAAAAAAAAAAAGAAAAGAAACAAAATTACCGCCTTAGGTGCTCCATTGATCCGATAACTGATGCCACACAAAAAAAAAAAAACTCTCTCTCTCTCTCCCTCCCTCCCTCTCTCTCTCCATCCCTATCCTCTCTCCCTCCCTCTCTCTCTCTCCCTCCCCTCTTTCTAACCCCTTTCTCTCTCCCTCCCTCCCTCTCTCTCTCTTTCTCTCCATCTCTCTCTCCCCCTCTCTCTCTCCCTCCCACCTCTACCTCCCCCACCCTCCCTCTCTCTCCCCCTCCCTCCCTCCCTCTCTCTCTCTCCCTCCCACCTCTACCCCTTTCTCTCCCTCCCTCCCTCTCTCTCCCTCCCTCTCTCTCTCTCTCTCTCCATCCCCCCCTCTCTCTCTCTCTCCCCTCTCTCTCTCTCTCTCTCTGTGACTGTGCACACACAGGACGACGCGCTGATGGACTGGAGCCGCCCCGTCCTGGCGCAGATCCCGGGGCTGGGGGAGCACTACAACCGCTGGGTGCACCAGCCCGTGGACTTCGGCCTGCGCCTGTTCCAGTCAGACTTCCTGGAGAGCCTGACCCGGAGCCCCTGGTACCTGGTGCCGCTGTTCTGGCTGCCGGTCGCCCTCCTGCTGCTGCAGCGCTCTGCCGCCACGCTGGGCGCTGACGATGCACGTGCACCGATGGTGTGGAACCTGCTGGGCACTGGTGAGGGGCGGGGCGGGGCGGGGTGGGCGTGGAATGGTATAGTGGTGAGAGGGGGGGGAGGGAGTGGGGGGCGTGGGGGGGGGGCGGGGATCTGGTGGAGGGTGGGGGGTGGGGTGGAAAAGGAAGAGATGAGGGGGGAGCAAGGGGTGTATGTATTTCAATGACCCCAGGAAGCACGGTGAAGGTGACATGTGGATGAATTCTGAACCAGACATCACCTGTTACTTCGCATGCCCACTGTGAATTCAGGTAGCAGTGGTCAAGGCCTAGTGACATTTGCACATGACAGCAGTCATTGTCTTCCTCTCAGTGACCATCTGCTGTATTGTGTAGATGTCACGGTGACCCAGACATGGCTCCCTCTCAATGACCATCTGCAGTATTGTGAAGCGGTCACGGTGACCCAGACATGGCTCCCTCTCAATGACCATCTGCTGTATTGTGAAGCGGTCACGGTGACCCAGACATGGCTCCCTCTCAATGACCATCTGCTGTATTGTGAAGCGGTCACGGTGACCCAGACATGGCTCCCTCTCAATGACCATCTGCTGTATTGTGAAGCGGTCACGGTGACCCAGACATGGCTCCCTCTCAATGACCATCTGCAGTATTGTGAAGCGGTCACGGTGACCCAGACATGGCTCCCTCTCAATGACCATCTGCTGTATTGTGAAGCGGTCACGGTGACCCAGACATGGCTCCCTCTCAATGACCATCTGCTGTATTGTGAAGCGGTCACGGTGACCCAGACATGGCTCCCTCTCAATGACCATCTGCAGTATTGTGAAGCGGTCACGGTGACCCAGACATGGCTCCCTCTCAATGACCATCTGCTGTATTGTGAAGCGGTCACGGTGACCCAGACATGGCTCCCTCTCAATGACCATCTGCTGTATTGTCCTGAGGTCACGGTGACCCAGACATGGCTCCCTCTCAATGACCATCTGCTGTATTGTCCTGAGGTCACGGTGACCCAGACATGGCTCCCTCTCAATGACCAGCTGCTGTATTGCGTAGATGTCATTATGACCCAGACATGGCTTCCCCACAGTGCTCATCTGCTGTATTGTGTAGATGTCACGGTGACCCAGACATGGCTTCCTCTGCTGGTGCTGCTGGGCGTGGTGCTGTGGACGTTCTGGGAGTACGCTCTCCATCGGTGGTTGTTCCACATGAAGCCCCCAACCAATGTCGCCCCCCTGGTCATTCTCCACTTCCTGCTGCATGGGCAACATCACAAGGTGATATTTACTTCTGATGTTTTTTTTCTGTTTTCTGAAGATGAAGATAATAACTACGTGAGAGGTATACTTGAAGCAAGTGATTTTTGTAAAAATATCAACTTTCGGTTATGGAGAGAGAGAGAGAGAGAGAGAGAGAGAGAGAGAGAGAGAGAGAGAGAGAGAGAGAGAGAGGACAAACAATAATGATTTTCAATTTACAGCCTTTTGCCTGCAGGAGAGCTGAGGGCTTGAGAACTTGCAATCTAATAAGATCAAAAGTTACAAAGCAGAAAAGCTCTAAAGAGCATTTCGATAGTTACACAAGATTTGATAATATTAAAGTTCATAATACCAAGGAAGATGGCGGTAGTGAGATGTTCTTTTTCTTTCAAACAACAACAACAACAGCTCACAGACTGAATAACCAAGAAAAAAAAGCTCATGCTTACACATGTTCATATACTCATACATTCGTCTACAAGATGGTAGGCATACCTTAAATCTGTGAAAAATAGACACATTAGTAATTTCACCCAGAATGTCCGGTTGCAGAAAGAAGGCGACAGATGGCGTTTGACACAGGTCATTGAGTTTAAATTGAAATCCAAACCCGTCTGCCGTTTTGACTGCCCGGGGAAACAGCAGAACGTTGTGATTACTCCTGCAGACAGGGGTGGCTCCTACCTGGCCCATAGTGCTGTGGAGCAAAGACCTGCCCCTGCATGAAGCACGCAGATCTTTTTTTCTATTTTACACCAGCGTGTGCAGACAGCTTGCAACGCTAGCCGTCCTCAAACACCAGAGTCTGAGTTCCACCGCAATCCGCCAACCAATCAAGCAAGCCCCCCCCCCTCCCCCCTCCCCCTACACACACACTCCTCCCCAAGGACTACCGGAGTTTTCGTGATGTCAGACCGCAAGCGACCCCACAGTCTGCCTGCTCCCTGAAAGACACAAACCTGACACCCCCGCCAGGCCTTGGTTGTGGAAGACCCCAAGGTGGAAAAGCGTCGCTTCTCCAGCCGCCTTGACGCAACGGTCTCACAGGCGAGAGAATTCCTTTTCATTAGAACGGAAATCCTCTTTTTGAAAAACCCTGAGCCGTTCTTGAGATCTGTGAAAATCCGCAGAGAATACTGAAGGGGATGGGGTGGTGGTGGTGGTGGTGGTGGTGGAGAGACTTTAGACATGATGTCATCGACACGTTGACTCCCATCCCAGAAGCAGACAGATTCGTCATTGGCCGCTATTGTTCTTGTAGATGAGAGCCCGTGTGTTGCATGACAGCACTCCCCGGGTTTCCCTCCTCTTCCGTGACAGCGGAGTCGTCCAGATTCATGCCTGCATCAGTGATGTGCCGTCCAATGGACTTCTCCTGGCTTCCAAAAATCGCAGAGAAGTCTGAACATGTAGCCAAAACTAGCATCCAGCGAAAAGGCTCGTGTTGTTGATGATGATGTTGTTGTTGCTTTGACAGATGCCGATGTCAGAAAGAAAGAGAAGTCCTACTGGCTGGAGGAGAAGGTGGAAACATAGCGTGGTTGATACAGGGCATGAAAAAGACTAAATGTGTTGCTGTGCGTGGAAGCTCCATCTCCAAAACTAGCTTAGATGTTTTGCTTTTTTGTGAGAGTCGAGCTTGTGTGTGTGTGTGTGTGTGTGTGTGTGTGTGTGTGTGTGCGTGCGTGCGTGCGTGCGTGCGTGCGTGCGTGCGTGCGTGCGTGCGTAACGATTTTGTGTGTGTGTGTGAGTGTGTGTGTGTGTGTGTGTGTGGTGTGTGTGTGTGTGTGTGTGTGTGTGTGGTGTGTGTGTAACTGCATACAACAATGCACGTACCTGGCAGCAAATGTACAAGAAAGCTGGCAGTTTTTATTTTCGTTTAATTCCTTTACTTGCTAACCAACAGTGAGTTGGCAAACCATGATATTAACAGTTGTATGGGGGAGGGGGTGGGGAGTCTCTCTCAGCGTGTTCAGTCCTGGAAGCCAAGACTTTGGACAACATCCACTGACAACGTTGCTTTTTCTGAGATGGCCAGGATGTGTGTGTGTCCACCCCAGGCCCCCATGGACAGAACGCGGCTGGTGTTCCCCATCTTCCCGGCCTCCATCCTGGGCGGCCTCATCTTCCTGAGCTACACCCTCTTCTCCCCCTGGCCCGTGGCCCAGGCGCTGTTCGCCGGCACCGTGTTGGGCTACATGGCCTACGACCTGACCCACTACTACATCCACCACGGCTCCCCCACCTCCGCCTACTTCGCCAGCCTGAAGAGGTACCACGTCAGGCATCACTTCCAGCACCAGCAGCTGGGTAAGGGCTGTTCACCTGTAGGATGGTCTGTTGGTCTGTTTGTTTGTTTGTTTGTTTGATGTTGAAGGTCATACTTTGGTGAGTGAGGTGACTTTTCTGGAGGCGGCGGGATGGGTGTGGTCTCGGCTGCGCATGTCAGCAGTCTACTTTAAAGGGCAGGTCAGAACTGTGAGGCAAGGTAAGGTGAGGTCATGTTGCTTATAGTGACTGCACACATGCGCAAAGGCTGGTCACGGGAAGGATTATTTGCATGTGGAAGGTGTTGCCCACAAACACTGAACAACAGCATATGGGTGTCGGTGGCTACTGTATATAAGGCTGATAACTAAGATACCAGATATAGAATGTACCGAAGCCACTCGTTGTTACCGACACATGGTACAGTCCATCAGCATGAATATGTAACCAAAGACTATGCGAGTCCATCATCGTAAGTGTGTAAACAAACAGACGTGGGAAGTGAACATACTTCAAGCTGTAGAAAGCGTGTTGCTTTTCCAGTGTAGTGTGCGGCAGAGCAGATTAGGCGTGGTTTTCTGAGACATTGTTTGCTTTATATCGGATTCCCCTGCCAATGAAAACTCATTCCGTCAAGACCCAACAATCTGGAGGTCTTTGTAGAGGTTCTGTTTGTAAGTGTCATCTGAACAGCTCTGACCCACATGGGACATTGCCACAACAACCAAGAATCTGGCATAAAATGGAGGAGCACCCATCATTGGTAAGTCTGGAATGTCTCAGGTTCGTGTCTCAATGGGCGTGTTGTCAGCGTTGGTAGATCCAAATAATTTCATGTTTGTGAGGAGTTGGGAGTATTTCAGATGCAGGTTTAAAACAGACGTTGCAACAAAGGTACTCGTCATTTTGTGAAGATCCTGTTGGCAGTTCCAGTGCAGAGGTATACAGTTCTTGGCGATTCTTAGGACGCATGTATGTGTGTGGAGGTCTCTTTCTTTGCATGTTCGCATGCGTACGTTTATATAGATGAAGTGTGGGTATCGTGTGTGTGTGTGTGTGTGTGTGTGTGTGACACAGGGAGAAAGATGGAAGTGCCAGGAGAACTTCAACTCCTACAGACTTGCCCATACTTTTCTTTTCTTTTTTTTTCTTTTTTTTTTTTCTTTTTTTTTTTTTTACCCCATTTCTTCTCCAGGCTTCGGAATCTCCAGCAAGCTGTGGGATTACCCGTTTGGCACACTGATTCCTGACTGGGACTGACGCAGGACTGCCAGCGCCTATCACCGATTCGCCACATGTCATTTCCTGTTGACTTGGTGTGTCCTGCAACCTCCCAATAAACACACTGTCTCTTCAGTACCCCCCCCCCCTCCTCCATAGCGATAAAAATGCTCTCCGTTTAATGACTTGGGGGGGGGGGGATATTTTTCTTTGTCAGTTTTCCTCCCTCTGCAGATTTTTTTTTTTTTTTTTTTTTTTTTTTTTGGGGGGGGGGGGGGGGGGGGGTTGTTTTTGTTGTGTAGTTCAAAACATAGTTGGTTTTGATTAGATACGTTTACCTGTCATAAAAGGTTATCTCCCTTTAAATAAAAAAAAAAAATTCTCTGTCCATACTAAATGTTCTTTCCAACAATGATTCCCTCCCTTTGAAGGCTCGATTTTTTTTTTAGAACTTTTTAACTTTTTTTTTTTTTTTTTTTTTTTTTGTCGTCAGCAGTAGTAGATGTGCTTTCTAACAAAGATTCTCGCCCTGTAAAGTTTGAACCCCCCCCCCCCCCCCAAAAAAAAAAAAAAAAAATCATTTTTCTCTTTGTCCATACACAGTTTACCCATAACGGAGACTCCTTCACTTTTAAGACTCCTTCCTTTCTCCGGGAACATTCTGCTCCGTGTCTGTACCAGATTTACCTCCCTGTAAAGGTCTACATAAAGGACATTTTTCTTTTTTTATACGAAATTTATCACACCATCAGGAATCTGTGACATTATTCTCTGGGTCTGTACCAGATTTACCTCCCTGTGAAGATCTACATTAAAAATGATTTTTCTCTATACGAAATTTACCTCACAGTCTTTTTTTTTATTTTTATTTTTTTTATCTAGAACAATTTTCTGTTGCGACGCGTTTTGAGCTCTTTGGTCTTCTTCAGGCGAGACAAAGAACATTGAAAACGATGGAAACGAAGAACGAACGAGCACTTACCTCCTCAAATTGGGCGCAAAATGAATGTGTCCCTTTCATTTGGCGGAGCAGTAGTTTTTCTTTTACGGGTTTTTCTTTCTGATCACAGTTCATGACAAGCAGCTGTTTTGTTATCATCTGGTGACTAAGTAGTGAGTATTGTACTCGCTGCCACACCAACTGTCCAAGTCTTCAAGTCTGTCTGCCCTCTGAGGTTTTGTATGTATTTTTTTTTATGGCATTTAGACGTTTTTCATTGATTTTTTTTTCCATCCGGGAGTGAGAAATCTTGGGGAGTGCGTGGCACTCTCAACATAGCCTTGTGTTGTGTTCCAGAAGATGTCAGTAGCTTAGCTGTCACGACATTCATTGCTTTGTGTTTTGGGTTGTTTTTTTTCCAGGATATATATTTTTCTTTTTGGATGATGTGACCCGTTTGGGATGTGATGTCATTTCATGTATGGCTTAGACAGCCCTGAAAAGTTTCTGTGAGTTGGCTGGGCTATGATAATGACAATTTGAAACTTTCTGTCTGACTAGACATCATCCCAAAGAAAAGATTTTTTCCCCCTAGAACTTATTTCTTTCCATGTACTCTAGATTCACCTCCGAGTAAGAGTCCTGGTTCCCCCGCTCCTCATTTAAAACCCCTTTTTTAAGAACATTTTTCTCTGTCTGTACAAAATTCATGTTGCAACAAGGCTCCCTTTAACTCTTTCCAGTTCGGACATTGTGGCGCCAATTTTCGAGTAGTTTATGACAGTTTACCGATCATAACATAAACATCATGCTTAGAAGGATGCCATAGTATATGTCAAATACGATAGGCTGCCTTCAGATGTTGGATTCACAAAGAAATAGTCAGAATCCAACCACCGAAAATTTTTGTGATTGCTGACACAGTGACAGTGGAAAATACTGACGGGTGTGGCATCGACTGTCATCATCATCATCTATTCCGTGACTTAAGTGGGTGGTCTTAGGTGGGACATGAGGGACGACTCGGTCGATCTTCTTCTCCATCGTGGCCTGTTCTCTGCTTCTCGCAGGAGTTCTGGCAGCCTGAGGTTTGTCCATTCTATCACGTTCTCCAACCAGCTCTTTCTCTGCCTGCCTCTGCGCCGTCCTCCTTCCAGCGTGCCTTGCAGGATTGTTTTTTGCCAGCGAGTTGTTTCGTGTCACGAAGCAAAAACCACATCAGCTTTCTCCTCTTGATCATAGCCATGAGGGGTTCCTGTGGTCCTGCCAGTGTGGCTACCTGCTCTCGGAGAGGAGCACGAGAGCATGCATCAACTGTAGACATTCGAACTGGTAGGATGTAAACACACGTATGGTTAAGGACGTGTGGAGGTCGTTATGGAGAAGTTCTTCGGTGCATCTCTTGATCTGTATGACTGAAGCAGACGATATTTCCCTACTAAAAGGGATGGACCGCTGTATGGTGATCTTGCTGTCCATACAACATTCTTTGATTTTGATTTTTTTCTGCCTATGTGTTTTTTTTCCCTGTGACCTGTGTCATTCCATATGTGAATTTTTTTTCTGTCATGGTCGTCTTTTCCCACTGTTTCTTCTTTTTTTTTTTCAAACATTTTGCTTGAAAACCTAATACCAGATTTTTACAGTGCTGATTGTTGAAATTTTTGTTTCTTGCGTGAACTTAAGCGTGTGTGCGCATATATATATATATATATATATATATAGTGTGTGTGTGTGTGTGTGTGTGTGTGTGTGTGTGTGTGTGTGTGTGTGTGTGTTCTTACTCAGGATAGACAGGTAGACGGACATACACAGAGAGAGCAAGAGAGAACATTTGCATTGTTGTATACTTTGTGGCCATTGCTTTTTTTTCTGCATAATGATCATGGACTCATTGTTTAGGTCAGTGCTGTGTGTTGAATCGTTTTATCATGTCAGAATTGCTTTAGGCTGCTGTGGTGAAGTCGAATGGTGAATCTCCTTTTTTTTGTAAATATTTTTAATTTTCTAGCTCTCTTGTTTAATAACACTTGATTACTTCGTAAGTATGAGCTTTATAAAAAGAAAAAAAGAACAGCTTTCAGCTTATAACAAAAAAACAAAACAACAACAAACAAATAAAACGATGTAGAAATATGTACACTTAAGTGCATGACACAATAGTACAGTAGGCATTGAAACAATGGGAAAAGCCCCATATCAATTTATCGCTTAAAAATAAGTGGGGATGTGGAGAAGTTTGTATGGTATTTAACATTTGAAGACCTACTACAGATATATAGAAAGATTGGCAATACACCTCACTTCAAAACAGATTGGTTACACACCTCATAAATCTAGCAATAACGGTAATTTAGCCACAATATACCGGCAAGTATTTGACAAAAGGGCAGTGTCCTATTGTAGAAACTCCCCTTTCTCTCGGCGGCATCAACTGGTGCTCTCATGGTCAGACTAGCTTCTCTTCATGAGAGTGCAAATCGATGAGGTCGACACAAACTAGGGTCTTGCTGACAAAAGTTGCTGTGGAGCAAAGCAAATGGACTGAGGGCTGTAGGCTGTAGCATGGGTGACAGATATATATATATATATATATATATATATATATATATATATATATATAATCTATCTCTGGTCTAAGTATATATTAGTCTAGATACTTAGTATTATAGAATCATGTAAGCACTGCATAAGCTTATAGATATTTTCTTCCTTAAGTTTATCATAGCTACGAAGACACAGGGCTTTGTTTATTGCTGTTATCTGCCTGGGGTTTGGACATCTCCGTTTCTGTGGCTGAGAGCATATCATGGAATTTTGTTTGTTGCTTGTACTGTAAAATCTAGAGCTACAAAATTGAATATCATCATTTGAGCAATAAGTATCTGTATAGCAGAGAGACATATTTAGAAATTTATTTGATCTTGACCCAAAATGGTTAAAGCAAAATTTCAAACTGATTGATGTTCAAGTGAATACATACTTATCACTTTAGAGTAGAGTGACAATACAAAAGTGCCCCCCCCCCCCCTCCATCCCCGGACTCCTTACACACACACAAACTGCCCACCCTAATCCTCTACTGCACCCCATGTCCCTCTCTGCTGTTCTTTTATACAATAAAGAAACCGTATGAGCATTCGTGACTTGACAAGTTGTTGCCCAAGATTGCTGGATTTTTAACTGCAGATTATGTTTCAAACTTGGCCTTATGTAATCAGCATTTTGCACACACAACCTGTTTGAAACTTCTGTCTGCATTTTGTGTGCAATTTACCTTATTCACTTTACATTTCATTTTGCCGGTGAAGTTTTTTTGTTTGTTTGTTTGTTTTTGTTTGTTTTGTCTTTGTTTGAAAAACATTTCTGCTTGTCTCATTGTTTTAGAAACATTTCTGCGTGCACAAAAAGTTTCCATCGAAGTTTAGTGTCAAAAGGGACTAATGCTACTGAAGCTAAATCTTTGTCCTTCCCCAGTCAATGCTATTTCTTGTTCGTTTCTTCACTGGAAAGAAGTTGAACAGATGCCGAGATGAGATGAGTCTGCACTGCTCTGGGTTCTGTCTTGACGCTGATCAGCAAAGCTGGAGGGCAATGTCCTAGTGAGGAGAGGAAGGGGAGGCAAAAAATGAGGTCCTCTGGCACCGCTGTCATGACCTTATGTTCGACAGTTGACCCGAGTCTGCTGAAGCAATTATAGACCTTGGAACGTACGCGTTACGCAATATATGGTAACTGTCCTTCTCACCCATAACCTCCTTCCTCCGCATACCACAACCCCACTCCACTTTTATGATTTGATTCTTTTTTTTATTTGTTTGGTTTTTCGCGTTTTAAGTTTTTAATATTAAACTTTATTGTTGTTCAGTTTTGGGGTTTTTATTTTTGTCTTATCTTGCCTTTTTAGCTTCTGTGGCCCTATTCAATTGTTTTCGTTACCCCCGCAAAAAAAAAACCCCCAAAAAACCTGTCGATGTCTTCCTCTTGATATGATTAACAATACTTCATTATGCTGTCATTTGGCAACTAGACCTGGAGAATGGAAATACTGGGAGGAGTATGACCAATCCATTCTGCAGTGCTACTTTATGTTACGACTTATTTTTGTCGTTGTTGCTTTGAAATGCTCTGAATGATTTTGTTACGCTTAAAAAACAAAATCAATGTGATCAATAGCGCAAAATGATTGAAGCAGTCAGTATGACCTAGTTGTACCCATCTGAAAGATTTCATTGTTGTAATTACCGTGGTTTACTTAAACTGAGGTCTAGTGTGTGAATACGTGTGTTGTATATGTGTGTGTAAAGGTGTCACAATGCCCATGACTGAAAGTTTTTGGTCAGTCTGTATTGAATGGTAATTTGTGTTTGTACATTTCTCCAGTCATTGGTGATGAGAGCATACCAGTCAGCTCCATGCACATGATTAAGCATAGAACTTTTTTTTTTCACTAGAAAGCTTCCTTATTTGTAGTGAGTGCCTTATCTCTGCATCTGTGCTGGGTTACTTTGATGATGTAGGCAGCATTAGAATGGAGTTATGGGCAAATAGCTGTCAGAGTTGCCTCCCTTATGGCACATGCCGTTTACATCTCCCATCGTCACTTACGGTTTCCTCAGTACATCCATCAAAACCCACCAAAGATATAACTGCAGCTTCACAAGAAGAAGTGCGAGTTGAAGTGGATTACAAAAAAATCTGTTACGGTCACACAGAATGATCTTTATGCACACTGCTGCCTGTGCACCATGTATTTTCCTGTATCCCCCCGCCCCCCTCCCCCCCATCATTTTCACTCCAGCCCCTTCTCCGTTACTGAGCTCACTGTATGTCTGCTGTTTGTGAACTTCGTACACCTGGCAAACTTTGAAGTATGTGTAGGTGTGCTTCCACTGTTTGGGCCTTATGTGGTCTCCTGGATGACATTGAAACCTGTCCATATGCAGGGATTAGCCGTACTCAAGGTCAGATGTCACAGAGACAGAGAGAGGGAGGGGGGGGGGGGGGGCGAGGGGGGGGTCTGTCTGATGGCCGGTACAATACTTGTGTGCGTTTTTGTCCATGGTGTCATGGATCGCAGCCTAATTAAAAGTTCATTTTCTTCTTTCATGTCCTGTTTTAAATGTAATCCACCTTAAATATTTGAGGTGTCCTTGATCACATGAACTCAGTAGATGGCTTCAGGTGTTCTTGATCACATGAACTCAGTAGATGGCTTCAGGAAATGACAAAACAGTGAAGCAGCCTGCTTTATATTGGTGCAAAGGGTTTATAAACAACGGGAATTCTGTGTCGTTAGCTGACATAGCTGATTCTTAACTCCAGGAAATACTTTATGCAATAATACTGGATGTAGGTACATGCATTCCTTCTTCTGAGGGACCATGGCCTCTATAGATGCACATCCCTGATCTTGTGCTGCCATGTCTGGGCGACAGGTGGTACACCATGGTCTGCCTGACGTCGTCACCCGGGGGAAAGGTGGGGTAGGGGTGGTGGCCCATCGTCTGTGCCAGAAATGATGGAACATTCATGTGAGCATTTACTAATTACCTCTGTGAACAATGTCTTAACGAATTTGGCTAAGGGGGTCACATAATTTTGGAGGTTCTGCCATTTTATATATGAACTGAATCTTGTTTATCATCTGTACCTATTATATAATGTTTGATATTGTTTCTTATACAACTGTGTGTTGTTGTTTTTATTTTCAGTACAATTGCTGTATAGTGCAGGCATGCTGACAGTTGAGAGCATTAGGCAGTTGACCTCATGTTCGGTCTGTGGTGTGAGGAATATTTCATTACCATGAGCATGTTGTAGGTTCCAGAGCCACATGCCATGGTCTGTGAGCTAATTTCTTGAAGCCTCAGACTCTGGATTATCATCAGTGAATAACACGAGGGGAAAGGAAGGAAGGGGGGGGGGGGGGGGGGGGGGGGGGAAGAGACCCTTTTGGATAGGAATGCATTGTTGTGTTCCATACTTCATATTGCTGTGCTTTGTGTTACTGTCACATCACATTACAAATTAACAGAAGAACATAAAGCCTTCGGTTGTTGTAAAGATGATGACATGTAATGGAAATAGTTATGCTGGTGATACTGTGATTTGAAAAAAAAAAAAAATGCCTTGATGTCATAAACAGATGCCATGATATCAGAAGCAAATGCCGTGATATCATAAATAATTGCCTTGAATATCATAAATAATCGCCTTGATATCATAAATAGATGCCGTGATATAAGCAGATGCTTCGACATCATAATTAAGTAGATGCCTTGATATCATAATGAGATGCCTTGATGCTGTAATATCATAAATAGATGCCTTGATATTGTAATATCATAAATAGATGCCTTAATATTGTAATATCATAAATAGATGCCTTAATATTGTAACTACATGACTTGATATCACTTGCCAATTCTCCAGGTCATGACGATATGCAATTAACAACCAAACATTTTTTAAGAGAATGTCAAACCAGCCAAATGCACAGAGCAGAAACCAGAGGGCACAAAATCACTGAAGTTTTGAAAAGAAAAAGAAAAAAGAAAATGAACAAACCAATCAATAACATACTGTAGCATTAATGATTCCTAAGAAGGTGCCCAGTAGCGGATACAACAGGAGAAATGGGGCGTGAGAGAATGGAACCCATTCCTATGGGCCTGGGGCTACAGTGGAACACTACTCATTACCATGGACACAGTGGTTCTCTCAAACCTAAACAACAGCAGTGGTGAATCGCAAGAGCAGGTGAACAAACCTGTACTCACAGTGGAAATGACAGAGAGATGGGCTATTAAAAACAAAAAAGAAAACAAAACAAAAAGAAAAAGGAGGAGAGGGGATGGGGGGAGGATGATCGAGTGAAAACGTTGAACCCATTTGCTGACATGGTAATGGGTTCACCACATTCTCTAACATATTGGAGCTTAAACAAACAAAATGTGTATGGGGTGGGGTGGAGTGGGAGGAGTTTACTAGTTAATGCCTTAAAACTAAGCTGATTTGTTTTTCATAAATTCCTTTATTTCTTTGATTATTGTGCTTGTTCTCATGAAAAAAAAATTCTGAAAATCATGTTTTTACAAATTTTGAGATTTTTTTCATTATCAAGGTTGCATGATTTGACAGTTGTTCAACTGATGATCATTATGCCGTGTTCTCTGTGTGTGCGAGAGAGAGAGAGAGCATGTGTGTGTGTTTATGTGTGTGCGTCCGTCCGTCTGCTGTGATAACAGCACTTTGTAATGCAAAATTACAGCAGCACGTGTCTGAACATTGGAAAGATCCATTGTTATTCATAAGCCTTTGCGAAGTTATAAGAAAAAAATGAACACATATATGTTTACCTACATATGTGATTTTCATCTAATATCACATAATGTGTATAGACGTTAAATTGAAGACCTACATATGCGAGTCTACTTTTATTCTGGATTTGTGGTGGGTTTGCTTGCTCCAGACCAAAAAGAATTATCTGTGTGTATAAAAAGTGTGTTTGTGGCGATTAATGTGCAAGTTTGTTTATATCTAACGATTGCATGTATGCTTGTGGTAAATCTACTGTCTCTACAGTGACTGTGGAAATTCTTCACTACTGCTAAAACTTGGGTATGTAACAACTGGGATTATGTTTATAGAAGTAGTCTTTTTTTTCTTTTTTTTTTTTTCTCTCCCCAAATTGTTAGTATCAATGTTGCTTTTGACTTAGCAATTGCAAACATTTTCTCATCCATTTCGTAGGTGGAACTGGAGTTCTGTTGATTTAGTCATTTCAGTGTGTTGTGGTCTCTGCCATGTTTGGATCTACACCAGTGATTTTGAAAAACACAGAGAGAAAATGTGCGTCCACACCAGTCTTGTCCTTTCTTTTTGTAAAAGAAAAATGGAGCTAGGTAAATTGATTTCACCTCCACTTTCTGTTGAACAATGTTGCAGTAATGTCTCTGTATGATTTTACATGACTGGGGATTTTTATTTAAAAATTCACAACCAAAATACTGCAACAAAAAAAATAAACAAAAAAAAGGTACTCTTATGTACTGACCAGTTCTCACCATGTAAACAAATCTGAAAAGGTCACTCGATAATGCATTTGGCTGTTTACAAACTGTGCACATAGTGGTTGTGATGTTCCACTGATTATTTTCTTTTTCCTCAGTCCTTTCTCATGCTAACAGCCATTTGGAGCATCACATTATGTGAATTTTTTTTTTTAACCCGTTTGTGTCATCTCAAGAAGATATTTGCAAGCTGATAATTCGCTCATCTGCTTC
Organism: Conus canariensis; assembly: GCA_033310375.1. Lineage (NCBI taxonomy): Eukaryota > Metazoa > Mollusca > Gastropoda > Neogastropoda > Conidae > Conus > Conus canariensis. The sequence continues at coordinate 6,322,874 of CM065725.1, read as the reverse complement.
CTATTGTGTACCAAAATAAGCACTATTCTGCACTTTGTTTTATGTGTTTATTTGCAGTCTAGCTTGCTTTTTTTCCCTCGTCATCACTTTCAACTGCCTTTGTTGCGTGTATGTGAACATCATTTCCTTGTTGCTGAAATTGTTTACAGGAATTCTAACCCACTGAGACTGTTCTCTAGTTTTTCTGTTGGTTGCTTTGTCAGTAAGTCACCATCGTTACAAAGAACTACGAAACCTGGTGGCGCCCTCTGGAAGGAGGGCTCACTCACGTTGGCTCCGCGACTAAGCAATTATTGTCAGTAGGGGGCTTAGTAGGTGGTGTCCTGTGTATGTTAGATCAGAACAGGTGCCGCTGAACACCACCAAAGTGACTCGGCAGCAGTGCAGCGTCTCCTCCAGTGGGTTGCCTCTTGACATTGACTGCTCCCTGTGCCGGGGCTGCGGCGGGACCGGGCCAGACTGTGGACGGGGTGTCAGAATGAGCGGCGTGGGTTGCACTGCCACTGAGGTGGCACAGAGGTTGGGACAAAAAAAAATAAAAAATTAAAAAACCCTATGAAACCGACTTTTACCAAATTTGGGTGGAAAGATTTTGTGTGCCCCTAGGATGACCCTGGTAAAATGTGGGTGGAAATCTGGGTGTAAATTGAGGTGTAAACTTCAAACGTTGGGCAGATCCAGGATTTGCTCAACCTTGGCTGGGATCTGTGCTCTCCTATGCACCCTTCTGGTGCAGCGTGTGCCACTGTACTGTAGGAAGAGGAAACCGTAGGGCAAGCTAGACTGCAGGAGGTCCTCAGAAGTAAAAGACTCTCCTATGCTGGACTTTTCGCCTCAAGATCCTTACACTCTCTACGGGGATTGGTTCTTTGTCACTGTGTGGATGTGAACCTGCACCCCCAGGGTTGATAGTACATCTCAAGGCTATCTGACCTTCAGATGGTTGTCCGAGCCAGTTTGCATTCTCCTTTCAAAAGCCAGCTGGGAAATATTGGTTTGTGTGTTTGTGTGTGAGAGAGAGCAAGCTCATCTGATTTAGCTATAGAAAGAGTTGAAAAGATGTGAAATGTTTAAACCGCCATTACTTTCAATTTCATGTGAAGCAGTATGTCAATTTCTTTTTCTTTCTTTCTCCTTTTAGTTTAGTTTTGTCTTGTTCATTTGCATTGAAGCAATAAATAAAATCTGTCTGAAACTGAAGAAAAGTAAATTACTTCAGTAATGAAGAAATAAAGCAGATTGACTTGATATATACATTAATGACCGAAAAAAAATGAAATAAATAAATAATACATCAAGCACACGTTACGATTTTTTTTCCCCCAACATAATTCCAAGCCAAACATTTGATCATACTGAACCCATCTCATCTTCTGTGATAACTACACAAACTCTTCGTAAGCAAGGAGTGAGAAAGATCCAGACAGAGAGATTTGCCTCGTTTTGTCATCAGGTTAAAAAGAGTTCCAACTGTTCTGTCCCGAAAGTAATGTTTGGAATTATTTCTGTTTTCATGCTTTATCTATTTTCATTTTTTTGCTTTAATTTCACAATAAACAATTTCAGTCTCTTAGATTGTGTGTGGTGTGCGCATTAGCACTGTGGACAGATTCTTATTTTTCCAGTTAGCTTTGAAATATACATCGTACATATCACATTATCTCTGTGTGTGTGTGTGCGCGCGAGATGGAATGAGTGACAGAGCAAGAGAGACAGTGTGGTATGATTTAAAGGTCAACAGAATTCTAATTCACTAAAATTGAAGATGCACACAAAATTAGTTTGATTTTGGGACTATCTGTAACAGGAACGTTGGAGGAGATGATCCATTTTTGTCCAGAGGCCAAAGGTGACGAAAATTCTTTTCCATGTGCCACTTTTCACTAAACTATGTTATACAAGATAGGGGAGGGTGAGAGACAGAGAGAGAGTTTGTGTGTGTGCGCGTGTGTGTGCGTGTGTGCATGCACAGAGCTGCAAACAAAGCATTAAACAACTACAATCAGAAGCCTACTAGCAACATCGTAAATACCTGACTCGACTACAAATAAAATGAACTATAGTTTTGACAGCAAAATCAATATCAGAAAAAAAAAGTTACTATCATGTCTAATAAACATGCCCTAACAGACATTCTCTGAAGAAAACCACAACCCATTGATGCTTTTGTTTCACCACATTATACACTTTGCAGCAATGCGACATTTTGACAGTATCTAGTTTTAGTCGAGAAAATGTTGAAACTTCTGTATTGATACGAATCACAAATTTCCAGGTGTTGCGATACTTTGGATGTGATCAAAGGTTAAAAAATTGGCTGTATTTTGTGAAACTGGATTGTTTTAATCGTTTCTGAAACAGGTCCATCTGCTCACTTTCTTGTAAAGTCATAGGTACTGCAACAGACTGTGCTGAGATTTCATTTTTAGCATCCTTTTCTGCCGATTTGTCAGCAAGTTCATTATCCTAAATTGCACAGTGTGAAGGAATCCAAAAGGAAGTTAGATCCGTTTCTTTGCATATTAAAATAAAACCATATATTACCTTTCGAATAAAGTTTTCTGTATTAGAATTGATTATAAAGCTTGATGGATTTCAGCACCGACACTGTATCCACGCAAAACAACACTCGACAAATCCTCTGCTGTAAATCAGTTCTGAAGGTCAAAGTCATCAGAATAGCTATCATTTCAGCAGCAAATACAGATCACTTTTCAACCAGTTGAGTATGCTTTCTCTACTTTAAGTGACAGGATAACAAAAACAGACCCAGCCTCTGTTCCATGTTAGTGAGCCTTCTGTCTACACCTTAAGATGGCGAGGATCTTGGTTGAATATGATACATGGATGGTCAGTTTTTTCACTTCTATTTGATCTAGATCAGACTTCGCCCCGTTTCTTTCCTAATTTGGAATAGGAAATGTGACATTTTTCCTGATGATTCAATGGTCACATTAGTTTCCCTAAACAAATCTGTAGCATAGGAACTGATACTCTGTGTGTGTGTGTGTGTAAATAGATGTGTGAATGTACGTGTGTACTGGTGTACATGTGCGCTAGCATGAATTTTGGTGTATGTGCATGCAAATGTGTATGTGCAGCAATGAAACAGCTAAAAAAAAAAAAAAAAAAAAAAAAAAAGCAAGAACAACAAAAACAAAAGTCAGCAAGTTTGCATCGCTCCAGTTGCCTTCCGTCACATCTAACACTGTGCCAATCACAGCGTCCATTCACAATTAATTAGACTGCTTACCTCTTTTCTGAACCGATGTACTGCAAGCGGACCCCTTTCCAATCTCCCCTGGCCATCCTAACGTCCTATAGGAGTGTCCCATCCATTCTCTGAGCAAACCACTTACAGGAGGCCCTTAACATGGATTACAGTGCACTGATGACATTCAGCATTGTTACTGCTCTACATCTAAGACATAAAGCACTGTTATTACCCTACATCTAAGACATAAAGCATTATTACCTACATCTAAGACATAAAGCATTGTTACTGCCAACATCTAAGACATAAAGCATTGTTACTGCCTATATCTAAGACATAAAGCATTGTTACTGCCTATATCTAAGACGTAAAGCATTGTTATTGCCTACATCTAAGACATAAACCATTATTATTGCCTACATCTAAGATGTAAAGCATTGTTATTGCCTACATCTAAGACATAAACCATTATTATTGCCTACATCTAAGACGTAAAGCATTGTTATTGCCTACATCTAAGACATAAACCATTATTATTGCCTACATCTAAGACGTAAAGCACTTGTCACCCTACATCCAAGACATAAAACACTTATTACCTTACATCCAAGACATAAAACACTGTTATCACCCTACATCCAAGATACACAGCACTGTTATTACCCTACATCCAAGACATAAAGCACTTGTCACCCTACATCCAAGACATAAAGCACTGTTATTACCCTACATCCAAGACATAAAGCACTTGTCACCCTACATCCAAGACATAAAGCACTTGTCACCCTACATCCAAGACATAAAGCACTGTTATTACCCTACATCCAAGACATAAAGCACTTGTCACCCTACATCCAAGACATAAAGCACTTGTCACCCTACATCTAAGACGTAAAGCACTGTTATTACCCTACATCCAAGACATAAAGCACTTGTCACCCTACATCCAAGACATAAAGCACTTGTCACCCTACATCCAAGACATAAAACACTGTTATCACCCTATATCTAAGACATAAAGCACTTATCACCCTACATCTAAGACAAAACACCGTTATTACCCTACATCTAAGACATAAACACTGTTATTACCCTACATCCAAGACATAAAGCACTGTTATTACCCTACATCCAAGACATAAAGCACTGTTATTACCCTACATCTAAGACATAAAACACTGTTATTGCTCTACATATAAGACTTAAAGCATTGTTACTGCTGCATTCAAGATGTAAAACATTGTTACTACCTACATCCCAGACACAAAGCATTTGTTACTGCCTACATCCCAGACACAAAGCATTTTTACTACCTACATCCCAGACACAAAGCATTGTTACTACCTACATCCCAGACACAAAGCATTGTCACTACCTACATCACATACACAAAGCATTTGTTACTGCCTACATCCAAGACACAAAGCATTGTTACTGCCTACACCCCAGACACAAAGCATTGTTACTACCTACACCACAGACACAAAGTATTTGTTACTGCCTACATCCAAGACACGAAGCATTGTTATTGCCTACATCCATGACATATAAGTATTGTTATTGTGTATATCCAAGACAAAAAGTATTGTTATTGTGTATATCCAAGACATAAAGTACTGTTATTACCTACATCCAAGACATAAAGTATTGTTATTGTGTATATCCAAGACATAAAAGTATTGTTATTGTGTATATCCAAGACACAAAGTACTATTATTACCTACACCCAAGACATAAAGTATTGTTATTGTGTATATCCAAGATGTAAAGTACTGTTATTATCGCTACTATCCAAGACACAAAGTATGTTATTGCCATACAATTGTATGATATCCAAGACAAAACAAAGTTTTATTGTGTTATTGTATATCCAAGACAAAAGTATTTTATTGCATTAGAATCAAAGTATTGTTATTGCTATATCCAAGACACAAAGTATTGTTATATACCTACACATCCAAGACATAAAGTATTGTTATTGTGTATATCCAAGACATAAAGTACTGTTATTACCTACATCCAAGACATAAGTATTGTTATGTGCCTATATCCAAGACATATTGTTATTGCCTATATCCAAGACAACAGTATTGTTATTGTGTTTATGCAACAAGACACAAAGTATTTATTACCTACATCCAAGACATAAAGTATGTTATTGTGTATATCCAAGGACATAAAGTACTGTTATTACCTACATCCAAGACATAAGTATTGTTTTGTCCTACTATTCCAGAGACAATATGGTTATCTGCCCTACAATCCAAGACATTACAGTCAAAGCTATTGTTGCTTGTAGCGAACAAACAAGCACCGAGGTTATTATACCCTACATCCAAGACATATGGGAAAGTATTGTTCTTTCAGGCAAAAAACCCCTGGTATGACCCTTCATCCAGACATATGGTAAAGCTTTGTTCTTTCAGAGCAAAGAATATGGGGTTTATCTCCTTCAACCGAGATATAAGGCAAACTACTTTGCTTGGTGGGGGGGGGGGGGAGGGAGGGAAGTAAAAGCACAGGTTACTGTACACCATGACGTAGAGAAAAAAAAGCTATGGGTTACTGTTAATCCATTGGATACAGCAAAGCATAGTTCTTTCTGTAAAAAAAAGCAAGGGTTATTACACATGCATGATATAGGAACTATAGGTTTAGCGTTTAAACTCGGAGATCATACTTCTTTTGAACATTTCAGTCCTAAGACCCGACATTCCTCAGTTGTTGTGTGCCTGGAATGGAGGACAAGCGGGAGAACCAGGATGGTTTCAGTGTAGGACTGGGCAACAAGATGGAGATGGGAGGTCCATTTCTTGTCATCGTTCCGATGCAGCTTGGGTTTGATTTCAACAGCTACCTTTACTGTTCGTTTAGTGAAAAAATATTCACCACAGAGCAGAGCCTTTTTGGTGGTTCATTTTGTTTTTTAATTGTAGACCAAATGAACACACAGGCCTTTCAGGATTCGTTTGACTGGCTTTGGATTAAAAAAGAAACAGGCCAGCTTAAAGTCACAGCCAGTGAAAAGACTGAAAGACTTGAAAAAAAAAATTGTGGAGAAGTACAGACTTTCACCAGAGGATATTTCATCCAGTTTATGTTGAAATAAGCACAAACGCATACAAACTGCCCTGAAACTAATATTTTCTTAAAGTTAAGGATGGGTAAGATGGCAACACATGTACATTAATCCAGAAGGTTAACCAAAATAACTGCCTTGGTACAGAATGATTCCATGACTTTCCAAACTCACAAAGAAAAAAAAATTCCAAAATTAAAACCGTTGTCAAAAGCTAAGCAAAAGTGTAGTGGATGAGTGTACTTTGGCCACTTTGTAGAGTGGATGAGTGTACTTTGGCCTCAGTGGAGAGACAAACACACTCCAATTTCATCCCAACAGAGTAACACATCTCTGAGAGTACTGTTGCATTTCTGGAAACATGATAGGACATACATATTCAAAATTCCCCACCAGTGAAATTTTTTTTTAACAAACCTCATCACCACTAACTGCATTTCCAACATTTTGAACTGACAAATTTTTGTTCAATAATAAATGAAAACTCATGATTCAGGTACTGGAACAAACATATGGATAAAATTCTACAAAAATGGCTTTGAAAACAATCTTTCCTTGCCCACTTGCCAAAATTTAGACTTCCTCAATCCTGACCCCAAATCCACAAAATATAAAGGCCTTCAAAAGTCACTTCAAAGACCTTCAAAATGCTACTTAATTTCTATCAAACCTTCCCAAAACTTTTCCCAAGCAGCGTAAACCCCTGCAACTGTGTCCCTCTGCCCTGATCAACACCTGGACACATCAAAATCAAGAAAATGAAACGCCGGAGCATCATCGCTATCATGTCTACTAACTGGCACAAAAGAGAGGTCAAAAAGTGGTCAGTTTACTTTGGATTTCCCCTTGGCATCCGGGTGCGGCTACGCACAAGGAGCTGAATGAGCAACATGGGAATAATGCTACTATGGCAGCACAAAAAAAAAAAAAAAAAAAAAAAAAAAAAAAAAAAAAAAAAAAAACCAACAACCCCCCCCCCCAAATCCTTCCTCTTTCTCAACATGGCTTTAAAACATGGAAACTGACTATATGTAACCAACAAAAACTGCAATGATCCATCAAAAGTTAAAAAAAAAGAATGCAGGTTGCAAAGTGAGGTGACTGCAAGCGGAAATTTAAACAAATTACATGAACAAATGAATTACGGGACAAAACACTATGCGTTTCAAACTCTTAGGTCTTAATAATAATAATGGTTTCTTATATAGCGCCTAATCAAACGAATTTCTCTAAGCGCTTTACAAAATCATACATTCACCCTTCTCATATACAATAGTACACCTTACACCAAACTACAAATACTATTACTACAATAACTAACAAATCCTACGAGTACGACATTCACTTATTTTCAAGTATCACTACAAAAACTAAATCCTATAACGTTCAATTATACAACAAATACATGTAATAGAGAACATACACATACACCAATTTGAAAAGGCCCAGACAGCTATGAGTTAGGTTGTACCCCCCCCCCCCACCCCCCCCCCCACCACAGCATTGACTAATTATGAGAAAATAGATGGGTTTTAAGTTTAGACTTGAAAGAAGAGATAGAATCTGAATGTCTGAGACTGAAGTGTGTCTGTTCCATGTCGTTGGAGCTTGAAAAGAGAAACATCTTTCACCAGTAGTAGTCCTGAAGCGAGTCATTCGTAGAAGGCAGTCGTCAGCACAGGAGTGTAGTTGTCGAGAGGGAGTGTAGATTTTAAGGAGATCTGAGAGATAAGAAGGTCCATTTTCAAAGAGAGATAAGAAGGTCCATTTTCAAAGAGAGCAGAGAAAGTGAGAGTTGAGATTTTGTATGAGATACAGATTGAGACAGATAGCCAGTGAAGAGAGCGAAGTAGTGGTGAAATGTGATCATATTTTCCTGCTCTACAGACGACTCCGGCTGCATGATTTTGGATTCGCTGTAATCTATCAGGTATTTTGGAAGGCCAGCCAAAAGTGAGTTGCAGTAATCTATTCTAGGTAAGACAAAGGCACAAATGAGAGTTTTTGTAGCATCTGAAGAGAGAAGGTGACGTACGGAGCTGATTCTTCTTAGTTCTAAATACACTATCTTGCAAATATTTGAAACCTGTTTCTCAAAGGAGAGGGATTGGTCAAGAATGACCCCTAGACTGCGGACAGAGGTGGAGACAGAGACAGTACAGTCACTGATAGTGACAGTTGAATGCAGAGAAGGATGGTTAGGCTGTTTTGTCACGAACATTTCCGTCTTCTTCAGGCAAGATACACAACACTCAGGATTTTTTTAAAAATGAAGAACAAGCAATTATTCTCTTGTCAAATTTGGTGCAAAATGGGTGTTGAATCAATCTGACAAGCCAACTGATTGCTCATTCTCAATTTTCGTTGTCCTGAGCATTGCTTATCTTGCCTGAAGAAGACCTACGAGGTCAAAATGCATCTTGTTTTGTCCTGAAATTCATTTGTCCGAGTTATCTGGTGGAGTTGGTTCAAATACCGTTTAAAATTTGTTAAAAAGGAGAAGTTGTTCTTGTGAATTTTACTCTAGGAAATTTTTTTTAAAAAAGGACAAAAACAGACATGCGTGGATACCACACAAATCTTCAAAAAAGATCATAGAATACATTGCAACATTAATTTCTCTACAGGTCCAGATGAAGATGACTAGTAAAATGGATCTGAAAATATTCTAAAAACAGAATCATGATTAATGCTCAACTCCAACACTTCTTCAAAGGAAAGCAACTATCACTTACACTGAAAACTGTATGAGCAATAAATCAGTCTTGAACAATGTAAAAATGCAAATCAATAAATTCTCCCATAATGTATTCCACTCTTTTCCACCCCTCACACATCTCCAACATCTTCAAATATAATCCCTCCTCAAACACCTCATCACACACACACACAAACAGAAAGTCAGTCACAATCATATTATCACAGAGTTTTCAACAACAAACATATATTCAGTATTCATGATATGCTGTACTATTTTCGCTTTACAAGGCATTCTGGAGCAAATGCCCAACTCTTAACTCCTTTTAGATAAAATCCTTTTCCTGTTAAAAATCCATTTCACTCATTCCTACGGCAGAGGTGGTGAGTGTGCAGACATTTTGCCGTACGTGACACAGAGTGGAGGAGAGGGCCAAGGCTGTGGGCCTGATTGGCCAGGCGGGAATGGCTTCAGACTTCTATTCTATGGCCTGGGGTTTCATTCCCAACTCCAGACATCCAGACTGGAAGAGATGTTCTCTTTGGAGTTCCGATCTGTGCAGAGTCCAGTCCCCTTAAAGTCCTTCACATCCAGACTGGAAGGGATGTTCTCTTTGTAGTTCCGATCTGTGCAGAGTCCAGTCCCCTTAAAGTCCTTCACATCCAGACTGGAAGAGATGTTCTCTTTGGAGTTCCGATCTGTGCAGAGTCCAGTCCCCTTAACTCTTTCATCCCTGCAACCCGGTTTTCCGGTTTGCAGAAATCTTACCCTTCCTTCCTGCAGCCCGGAAAACCGGGCAGCACAAAATCCCTCCTTTCCTTCCTGCAGCCCGGAAAATCGGTTCTCGCGGTAAGCGCTTTGAACTTCGCGCGAGTCGCGTCATTGGTACACGTCACGACCGGGTCGCTCGCGCGGCAGTGTTTACGAATGGAATGGATGCCAGACGGCCCCTACAGAGTGGGAAAGTGGTCACCGCTCTATTCTGGCCGGCTTGCTACAGCATACGTGGCAGTTCTTACTTTACACTTTTTTGTTTTTCTCTATAAATCCAGGAATGAAGGGAATACTCGTATTATAAGAATCTAGGAACAAGAGGAAGTAATGGTTCATAGAAAAGTAGGAATGAAAGAGTTAAAGTCCTTCACATCCAGACTGGAAGAGATGTTCTCTTTGGAGTTCCGATCTGTGCAGAGTTCAGTCCCCTTAAAGTCCTTCACATCTGACTCTGACCCCGAGTCTCCTTCAATAATACTGACACACACACACAAAAAACCCATCTTGCTTGTATGATACATCTCCCTCCATCTTGTGAGCAGTGTAGGCCATCACAAGTGCCCATGGGGTGGACGACACAGCAATAAAACAAGCACAGGGATCATGTGTTCAGTCATCATCCCCACAGATGGAATGGGGCTGCCTTCATGGTGGCACTGCACACACCGAAGACCTCGCTCATGGTGAACCACCTAGTCTGAGCCAAGGAAGACTGGAAGAGAGGCATGGCCAGGGGCACAAGCTTGTGTCCAAAGTCACTAAAAGAGTTCAAATTAACAGTCGATCATGTCAAAAAATACACCAACAACCAATCACACCATCTATCATGTCTAAAATACACCAACAGTCGATCGTGTCAAAAATATACCAACAGCGAATCATGTCTAAAATACACCAACAGTCGATCGTGTCAAAAATACACTAACAATCAATCATGACGAAAATACACTGACAGCCAATGATGTCAAAAAGTCGCCAACAATCAATCATGCCAAAAATACATTGACTGTCAATCAAGTCAAAAATACATTGACTGTCAATCATGCCAAAAATACATTACATTGACTGTCAATCATGCCAAAAATACACTGTCAATCATGCAAAAAAAACAACCCCAAAACCCCCCAGTCAATCGTGTTAAAAAATACACTGTCAACCATGCCAAAAATACACTGTCAATCATTCCAAAAATACGCCGTCAATCGTGCCAAAAATACATTGACTGTCAATCATGTCATAAATACACAAGTCGCAGTGCTCATCTCCGCTTACACACTGGATTGTTGTATATACTGCATGGTAAAATGCTTTGAGCCGAGTTGAGAACAACACTGAAGGTGTCTGCATACACAGGGTAGTGAGCTGGTCATGGCCTTTCCTGAAACTGAAAACCAGTGCTTGAAATTTGACTGCTTTTCTGCACTGGTCACCACTTTCACACACAACCTGAGGCGGCTCCATCACCACACTGGTCACCACTTTCACACACAACCTGAGGCGGCTCCATCACCACACTGGTCACCACTTTCACACACAACCTGAGGCGGCTCCATCACCACACTGGTCACCACTTTCACACACAACCTGAGGCGGCTCCATCACCACACTGGTCACCACTTTCACACACAACCTGAGGCGGCTCCATCACCACACTGGTCACCACTTTCACACACAACCTGAGGCGGCTCCATCACCACACTGGTCACCACTTTCACACACAACCTGAGGCGGCTCCATCACCACACTGGTCACCACTTTCACACACAACCTGAGGCGGCTCCATCACCACACTGGTCACCACTTTCACACACAACCTGAGGCGGCTCCATCACCACACTGGTCACCACTTTCACACACAACCTGAGGCGGCTCCATCACCACACTGGTCACCACTTTCACACACAACCTGAGGTGGCTCCATCACCAACTGATCAGCTGGCAACTGAAAGGGATTTGTACTTTGACCAAGTCCACTTTGTTGATGTCAGTCTCCAAGGATACTGTCTTGTGGGTCTGCAATTTCGAACTCAGATCGATGCAGCTTCACCTCAACATTCAAAAGTCAGAAACTGACAAACTTTGAACTAGCCTAAGTAACCTATGCCAGTGTCAATCTCCAAGGGTTTTTTCTGTTGTTGTTTCATATCATGAATCAATTTCAATACTACAACATTTGCAATAAATCAGGACTATAACTTTTTTTACAAGACCTATTTACAAATAAATCGATTTCTGTCAAATTTGTGTGTGTCAGTCACTGCTCGTCAAAACTTCAGCATCAGCTATTTGCAGAGACTGGTTTGTCTACTATGTGAAAACCATCCAATCAAATCAATGGTCGCCTTTACTCCGGCCAGCTTCACATCAAAATGTTGCTAAATCATCACAGATTCCAGCACAAAGATGACAGAAGTGTGTGACCTACACACAGCTTGTGATTCTCATTCCTCAATTACTCCGTACCCTTTTCCCTGCAATTTCCTTGCTGTAGTCAGTTCATGGCAGCTTTCATGCTGTTTCTATGAAATTTTCAAAATTTGGCGGTTGCACCTACATACCAGTGCACTTTATAGATCCAAAATTTTGGTACAAGCTGGTCGACCTGGTTGGCTGCTAAACTGATGGGATCGCACACAAAGCACTTCATAATGAATATGGTGCTACCATCAGAATTAAAGAAAAGACTACAGTAATGTAGACCGACACTACAGTGCATACATCATTCTACAAATGCAGTAGTGTTAAGAAATCTCCTACTTTATATTCTCATTCTGTTATTTTTCCATTTTAATATTATTCGGATATTACAGATTAAACGTATCTACATTCACTTCAAGCAGGTTATACATAAGAGAGTGTTCAATATAATCAGCTTTCTCTTGTGACCAGAGCTCTGGACACAAGCAAGGGACTGTCATGGGAACACAGTCATATAAACAGGTTGAAAAGACAACAATGATACGTTTTTTTTTGCCAATTTACACAAACATACAGCTGATACACGTTCCACCAAAGATGTGTCCTTATGTACAAAGTCTGAATATACATAACGTACACTTGCTACCAGTACATTTGATTAGAATACAGAAATAAACTTCCATCAGTACCCCTCATTGACAAAAGATTTGATAAAAAAGCAACAACAAATTAAAAAAAAAAAAAAAAAAAAAAAAAAAACCCAGAAGAAGAAAAACTGACCTTCAACCGTGATTGTCAACTAGTTTGGACAATCTGCTCTCTGAGTCTGTTGGCAAGAAGAATAATCAATGACGACAATGACTGTGCCACTACACACATTATCCCACAATGACAGTGGTCCCCCACATGGTAAACTAAACGGTAGCCAGGGCCCATTCTGTACATTCACTTGTGTCCATAGCTTTACTGGGGACCGGGGGGGGGGTGTCTATAATCCTCACACTCTTTCACCTTTTTCTTTTATCACATTCGACTGGAGTACATGATATACCCGCATTATACACAACATGAGACCGACTCACTTATGGCGTCCTTAACCAATGTTCATGAACATCACCAGGGAAGGGGGCTGACTGGAGGCATCAACACAAAAGGAGAGAAAACAAAGTCTGAATTCCCTCACAGACTTCTGGCTGGGAGGTCATGGGTTCATTTCCCATCAGAACCATGTGGGATTTTTCTGCCCCGACTGGCTCCAACCCAGAGCCGAGTTTGCTACGGGCTCAATTAGGAAGACTGGGACCACATGGTCAAGTTTCATCCACTTAATGGATGCATTTCTGAGAGTGTTGCTCAAATTTCCTGACCAACACTGCAGGTGCCTGTTTCCCTCGGGGGCTGTCGTTGGACAGACGTGGTGGCACCCTCTGGAGTAAGAATTCACTCACGCTAGCTCCGTGACTAAGCAATTATTATTGTCGGTAGGAGGCTTTGTAGGTGGTGTCCTGCATATGTTAGATCAGAACAGGCATCACTAAACACCACTGAAGTGATCTCAGCAGCAGTGCTGGTGGGTTGCCTCTCGATGACCGACATTGACTGCTCCCTGTGGATTGCGTGTGCTGGGGCTGTGGCGGGCCGGCCTGGACTGTGGATGTGGACCAGGTGGGGGAGGGGGAGGAGGGGATGGGTGTCGGAATGAGTGGCATGGGTGAAATGCCTCCAAACTGGCAAAGACGACAGCAAAAAATAAAAGAAAAAAAGTCTGAAATCCAGGAATAATGCTGTACAATTCTTCTGAAACTTTGAATTCTGCCACAAAGTTCTGGCGGACTGGGAATCTACAAAGATGGACAGTACAGGATATGAATAAAGCAGATGTTCAAATTGTTGAGGTTGTCATACATTATGTTTTTTTTTTTTAACAATCTAAAGCTTTTACAATTAAAAAAAAAAACAAAATTCAGGTTTCAAAAGCTGCAGAATTGCAGACTATGAGACAATGCCCATTCCAAAATAAATTGTTTCAATATATTGAAAATACAAAGCAAAAACTCTAAGTATGTGTGCACTTGTGCATGTGCATGCTTATATGTTTGTTCACAAGTGCATATGCATATGTGTATATGTTGTGTGTGTGTGTGTGTGTGTGTGTGTGTGTGTGTGTGTGTGTGTGTGTGTGTGTGTGTGTATGCAGGCACATATGTGCATGTGAGTTGATTTTTGTTTCACTTTCAAAAGACCATATCATTTTCTCAAAGGCAGGTCCTTTTCGTTCTCTATCTTTTCTTTTGGGAATGAGGAGAGCTACTGGAAAATGTCGGCCCATCAAAAGCCTCCAGCTTCCAACTGATGAATCAATATCATACACTGTCCTGACGAACATGACAGCTGCCACTGTGTATCAGATTCAAAGGTTTGCACACAAAGCAGGCCGACACATGATCCCTCTCCTCATCAGCAGCCCCCTCTCTTCAAACTGTTCCAACTAAACTACAACATCACAGACAGCAACCTCAAAATAGACTTGAACTTCCCGATTTAGAAAAAACAACGCTGGAAAAACAAACAAAAAAAGAAATCCAAGCCAAAAGATAGAAATGGTCGTTGATGAAATTGGGGACGAAGCCAGCTGATCACAGTGCAGGATAACAGACCTGAAACCTGATGTGATGGAAGGAACTGGAAGAAAGGCAAGAAAAACAAAACTAACAACTTGGGCACAACTCCAGAAATCAGGGATACTACCGACAACTGCAAATAACTACACAGTGTGAGAGCTATTTTTACATGCGATTTGTCTGTAGGTAGAAATGTTACCGCTCCCTGCAATGCCGAGAAATGGTCAATGAACACAGCTTTTGTTAACAATGATGCCGGGAGGGGAGGGGGGGGGGGGGGGGGCGGCTTTATGTGAACATACAACCTTCATGGCTAGCTATACTTACAATTTCAAGTTCTCTGCAAGCCACAGCGTATTTGCTAGTTCTGTTTGGCCACAGTTTTGTTGCTATTGCGGTACAAAGACATCCTACAAAAGCATCTTAACTACAGGCCCAAGCAAAACAAAAGAAAGCAAAACGCAGTGAACACTTCCATTCTGTGTCTGATGTGGGTGAACTATTGAGGAAGCAATAAAGGGGGAAAACTGGGTGGAAATCTGGAGTTTGACATGGTAAGTAGACTTCCAAAATTGAGTTGCATGTTAGATGACACTGATCAAGACCAGACAGCACAGCTGCAGACAGGCATAGTGCAAGCTGTGAAATAGAGACAAACAATTAAGTTTGATTATGTTTCAGAAATGGCCAAAAAGAGAGAGAGAGTGACTGAACCTGAATGCATCTTCTTCTTCAGCATTTGACCAGAGACTGGCAGGAAGCGGACATAACACCGCTTGGGCAGATGAGCCAAGACAACGTCACAGGGGTCTTTGTACTGCAGTAGCCAAGAAAACCAGGCTGAGCAAAGCTAGCAAACTAACAGAAGCTTGCAAAAAAGAGTCTGACTGGTACAATACATGATGCAAAATGATGATAAGGGCAATAATTACTTCAAAACAGATCCTGACATTTTCCTTGTTTGCTTTTCGTTAGTTAGTTTCAAAGCGAGGTGACTGCTGGTGGAAACTGAAACAAGCTTAACAGAAAAGTTACTATGCCGCCAAACGAAAGAAAGAACGAAACAACCAAACAATTCACGAGACAACAGTTTGTGAATATATCAGCGTTCAACCATTTCCAAAGACTATGCTTCATGGTCAATACTTCATCTCAACTTCATGAAGTTCCCCACTGAAGAAAACATCATTCTGCTCCTGCAAGACAGATTATATTTAGAACTGTAACAGTGAACAGTGGGTTCACACGAGACCTACAAATAAAATTACCTACCAGCAGAATGAACAGAATGAACAACTGTTCATCCAAGCAGGAACGAGTTACTGTTCGATGAGTCTGAAATTCTCATCATCTATCATTTCATAATTCACCCGTTTGTAGCCAACCAAATTGTTCACACGTGTTTCATGCACAGCATTATACAAATTCTGCACCCCAGGTTTGATTGGCTGGCAGCCTGCCATTCGTGCTATCACATCGTTATACTCCCACTGACGGACAGACATTGTGTGAGCGTGTCTCTTTGGCAGCCCTTCCGACAGCCGCTTCTGGAAATCGGCCTCCGTGTCAGCGTCCATTTCTTCTTTGGAGGGCAGCTTGCAGGAGCCATCGAGTACTGACAGAATCAGCAAGACCTGAACGTGGAACTGTGGGAAGGGGCAAATGGTTTTACAAATGCCGATGAAAGACATGGTGGGGAACTCTGAGTGGATGAGATGTTTGTACAGTGGAGTTATCCTTTCATCCTCGATGTGAAGATGGCAGCTGTCGGTGAGGAAGGGAAACTCGAAGTGATAGCCGGTGCAGAAGAGCAGGCAATCCACAGTGACTTCCTCCCTGTCGCTCAGCGTCACGGTGGACCCTGTGATGTGGCTGATGCCTGGCTTCTGAAGAACATTGGGAGGAAGCTCCGACTGAAGCAGAGGCTTGTTGTGACACAGATACACCTGTGACAACAGCATCAGTTCAGGTCACAGCATCTTTTTCTTCCTACTGGGTGAACACAGATACATTAAGTAAAGCATACAGGGCACCACAACATCAAAGACATGACACCAATGTTAATCACCTGACACAGTTCACACCATATCCCACGTCTTAAGTGTCTAGGGCGGTCCCTTTAACAAAACACCAACAGCAATGTGCACCTTAATCTTTTAATTAAGGTGTCATTTTTTATATACCTTTATACCGAACTCCCAAATTACATTTCAAACGTGCCAGACAAACTCACAAAACTTGGGTACTCTTTAAAGGAAAGTAACAAATAAAAGTCTGCTTGTCCGCTTCAGTTTCAGTTTCATCAAGGAGGCGTCACTGTGTGCGGACTAGTCCATATACGCTACACCACATCTGCTAAGTTGTGAGACCACACTACGCATGATTTGAAGCTGATGGATAAATGAATTAACAACAAAGATGAGACAATTGAAGAAGAGGGTCTCGTGGCTACGACTCAGCGAATGTCTGACCTACGCATTAGCCCAATGCACTGCTTGTCCAAATAAAGCAAATTCTGTATGAACATCTGCTGGTGAATGTCGTTTGATGTGCATGTGTCTCTGTGTGTAATGTTGATGTTTATCACTGACCTTTGTGTTGCTGATGTTTATCACTGACCTTTGAGTTGTTGATGTTTATCACTAACCTTTGTGTTGTTGAAGATTATCACTAACCTTTGTGTTGTTGATGTTTATCACTGACCTTTGTGTTGTTGATGTTTATCACTGACCTTTGTGTTGCTGATGTTTATCACTGACCTTTGTGTTGTTGATGTTTATCACTAACCTTTGTGTTGCTGATGTTTATCACTGACCTTTGTGTTGTTGTTGTTTATCACTAACCTTTGTGTTGTTGAAGTTTATCACTGACCTTTGTGTTGCTGATGTTTATCACTGACCTTTGTGTTGCTGCTGTTTATCACTGACCTTTGTGTTGTTGATGTTTATCACTAACCTTTGTGTTGCTGCTGTTTATCACTGACCTTTGTGTTGTTGAAGTTTATCACTGACCTTTGTGTTGTTGAAGTTTATCACTGACCTTTGTGTTGTTGTAGTTTATCACTGACCTTTGTTTTGCTGAAGTTTATCACTGACCTTTGTTTTGCTGAAGTTTATCACTGACCTTTGTGTTGCTGATGTATAACTGACCTTTGTGTGTTGCTGAAGTTTATCACCAACCTTTATGTGTTGTTGGATGGTTATCACTGACGTGTGTGTGTTGTCAACGTCTATCACCAACTCCTTGTGTGCTGTTGTTTCTGACTGATCTTCGTGTGTCGTTGACGTTACTCATGACCTTTGTGTTGATGAAGTTTACCACTGACCTTTGTGTGTTGCTGATCTCTATAACTGATTTTGTTTGTTGTTTATCACTGACCTTTGTACTGATGAAGTTTATCACTGACCTCTGTGGTCATTCATCTGCCCTGGGAAGGTCCGAAGACTGCTCTAAACAGCAACTTAACTTTCTTGGTCATCTAACTCACTGCCTCATGAGTAAGAATCCATTGAGAAAAAAACAAAAATACAGTCTATGATCATAAATGATCTACTGTCAATTTGATGAGACCTGGATTGCTAACTTGTCCCTCGTCATGTTAAATCACTGTGTCAGGAACTGCGCTCAAACTCCTGGTGGTTTTAAGTCTGTTTATTTTGTAAAGAGAGTATGTTGACGGAAAATGTGGATTGCTCGTGCAGGCTGTCAGGAAAAAAAAGATTTTAAATAAAAAATGGATGTTAAAGTCTTGTGCCTGGGCTCACCTGTTATATAAACCGTACAGCATACACACATATGCTGAGCGGTCAACAGCAAGCATGGGGTGACTGGTCTGTTACCTGCAAGATGGGTAGCTGAATCAGAGAGGAAAAACTGGTCCATGGCGCCGTGCCAACAATAAAGCTTTACTGTGAGCGCACGCCTCATAGTTTTTTTTTCTGACTTGCGTCTTGTGTAAATGTTAATTAAAGGCCACAGCTGGCCTGTATTAGGAAACCGTCCAGGAACTTTTTTCCCCTGACAGAGAAGGGGCTTATTGTTTATTCTTTTTTTTTTTTTCTTTGAGAGAGGCACAAGCACAGTTTGTTTTTTTATATATATAAGTTGACGAGAGGTCACAGAGACTGGAAACTGGGAAAGAAACTGTTATAGATCCATGAGGACTAGGAGACTGTAATAACTGAACCTTTTGTGTGGCGCTAGGGTGCAAATTTTGAAAGAAAACGTTTTGTTTTCGAGTCCGTGTTAATGCATTTAATTTGAAATATGTCAGTACAATTTTGTGAAAACAATGTAGAAAGATTTTTCATGTAAATGATGTAAAAGTCTAATTGTTAATTAAAAGGGGGAACTCTTGTTTTGTCTGACTGGTTGTTTGTCAACACTGCATGAGCAAGAGTCTGACACACTGACAACTATTATAACTGCAGGTCACATTTGTAGTAGGGTAAAAAAAAAAAAAAAATCTTTTGTCGATTCGAAGTAAAACACGTACATGGTGCTAGAGCAGACAGCTCAAAACATTGCATCTTAACACTCAACTCTTCCCAAGAAAATGCATGGAACATAAAACTCGCCTCCAATGGGTGGTTACCAAGTTACAGGAAAACGATGGATGAGCAAATCAACAGCTGAAAGGTTAAAAATGCATATTTTTGCCAAACTTTTCAGTAACAACCAACTTACTTTCTAAAAGCATTGAACAAAATTTTGAAACTGGCTGATTTCATTCGAAAAAAAAAATCATCAAAAGAAATTTTTACACCTAAGCCATACCAAATTGAGAAAAAAAAAAGTAGAAAACGGATAAAGTTTACCATGAATGTGTCTGGTTGTGTGCTGGTCATGTTTATAACTGACCGTTGTGGTCACCATCCTCTTTCTGGTAACTGTGGAATACGATTGTGAAAACCAAACTGACTGGTCTTCTAGGCACTGCCACTGAAGTTTGAAGCCAGTGCAAGTCCACTCACAAAGTCTACACTTTCTCAGCCATGGTTATCGATTTGGCACCGCTTGGGCCGCTCAACTGTCCATAATCATGTTGAATGTACAGACACCTATCAGTGACACACATAGTTGCCTTGGACATGAGCTGAGGAATATTGTTTTGTTTTGTTTTTTCAAAAAATTTCTCAGAGGCCAAAGCAAGCAGATTCACAACAGCAGCAACCTCAGTGAACACTGCTGTCCTGAAAAAAAAAGTTGCTGTAACACTCAAAAGCTTCCCAAACACCCCACAAAGAAACAAAACACAGCGTCGGTCGAGATGGGCTGAACAGGGTGGAGGGGTAGTTTGAGCAGTGAACGGCAGACAGCCAGAATAGGGACGGAGAGAGGTTCAAAGGTCAACTGCCTTGCTCACCTGCTTAGCCGAGGAAGACAGGTCGATGCAGATGTCTTGGCCGGAGGCTGCTGCTCCTAGACACAGCACCGTCCTGTCCTGAAAGTGTTCTGGTACTCGGTAGTTGTGGCTGTGCATGATCTCTCCTGCAAAGCTCTCCAGCCCTGGGATGGTGGGGATCAAGGGAGAGGCATAGTGACTGCAAACATGGGGGAAAAAACAATTAGATACCAAGAAAGAAGAAACAAAGAAGTGAGACAGAGTGTGTGTGTGTGTGTGTGTGTGTGTGTGTGTGTGTGTGTGTGTGTGTGTGGGTGGGTGGGTGGGTGCGTGCGTGCGTGAGTGTGCATGTGAGAGAGGGAGAGTGTGTGTGTGTGTGTGTGTGTGTGTGTGTGTGTGTGTGTGTGTGTGTGTGTGTGTGTGCGCGCGCGCGCACGCGCGCATGTGTATGTTCACATATGTAGAATGTGCGTGCATACACACCAGCATACAACTCCTGCTCCAACCAGGTGACAACGCAGTTAAGCAGATGAAACTTGATTACCTCTGCAAGGCAAACATACTGTCGTCAAATAACTGGGGAGATCCCCTCCCTCCACCTCCCCCCCCCCCCCAGCATAGCACCCCTCTCTTCAAACCCCACCCTCCCTCCTCTGCCCCCATGGCTATAGACTGTTCCCTCCCCACAGCCCACCCCCCCCCCCCTCCTTTCCCTCCCTCTGTCCACCAGTAGAGCCAGCATCTACACACACAGCGTGAGCAGGTTGAGCAAGGAGCTGGCTGGCTTCTCCAGCGCATAGAACGGTCCTATCGCAGCACCAAAGTTATCTGAGGAAGCACAAAGAAGCACTGTTGATTCGAATTTGGTGAGAGTTCACGCCTGGACATTTCAATTCTGACTTAAACTGGGTTCCAAAGATCATAAGTACTTGGGCTGATGTGTGCAGCAGTTTTGACAGGATTAAGAATTCCACCGATATATTGAATTATCGATCTATCGATCTACACATATATATAGAAAGGTAGGCAGATAGACAGATAGAAAGGTAGCGTGAGGCAAGTGGTATTAGTGGGGAGGGAAGCATGACAATAAACATGTTACATTCTCAAAAACAACATATGGGAGCCATCAACATCTTTCTCACCACTATGGGCAGTCTGTTACAATCTACTCTATGGCGGTCCTACCACTACAGGGAGGGAGTCTGTAACAGTCAAACAGCCTCTCAAAGCAGCCAGCAACTGGGACGGCATAGGTAAATGTGAGAACAGGGACCAGAATGACAGAAGCAGCAAAACAAACAAACAAAACAACCAAACCAAACAAACAAACAAACAAAACAACCAAACCAAACAAACAAATAAAACAACCAAACCAAACAAACAAACAAAACAACCAAACCAAACAAACAAATAAAACAACCAAACCAAACAAACAAACAAAACAACCAAACCAAACAAACAAATAAAACAACCAAACCAAACAAACAAATAAAACAACCAAACCAAACAAACAAACAAAACAACCAAACAAACAAAACAATCAAACAAATCTTGGATCTATGTTTGAGAATCCCAAAAGGGAGTCAAGGGAGATCAAAATGTGCTCAAGTCTCTTGCTTAATGACCCAAACAAATATTCCTGGCTGGGAGTATCTATATCACATTTACATTTATATTAAAGAGAAAGATGTCTATTTTCAGCATCAATATTTTTTTGTGATTTCTCGAAACAAAACAAAATAAACATATAAAAAAGAACTTTTCGAATAATGAAACAGAACAAAATGCTTTCAGCCCACTATTACCCGTTGCATATGATGACAGCGTCATACACCTCCGTCGCGGTCTGGGTCTTCTCCAACACAGGGGCCGTCGTGACCTGCCACCTTTGACCTTGACCTGTATGACTCTCCTCCTTACTGCATATAAGTGGCTCTACTTTCAGGACCTGGGTGTCAAACTGGAAAATGAAATGCCAGTGTATGACTGCTTCACCTTTAAATGATGACTCCCCCACCATCACCACCCCCAACCCCCTCAGCCCTCCCCTATAGGACTCCCCACCATTTCATACCAAATTCTTCAGTCACCATAACTTCTACAGATAATTAACTTCTCAACGGACTTTTGTAATTATCATTATTATCATTACTGACAGCATTTATACAGTGCCTATCCTTGTTTAGACGGCAAGTTCTGAGCACTTTACACTCGTGTTTACATAACGGGCTGCCTAGCTAGGTAGAGTCAACCGAAAAGCTGCCTGTTGGCTTAAATCATTCATTCATCATGAAATTTGGTTGATCATCAGCCTCTCCTTCCTTCAATTTTTCATGGAAAATGCATGCTGTGTGTGTATGCATCATCCATACAAAGAGCTAAACTGGCTTCTCTACCAAACGTTGGAGGTGGAATTTTACATGTGTACAAAACCTAATGCAAGTGTTAATGCACAGAACCTCAGTTCACCACATTCAAAGGACTTTTTCGGGGAAACGAGTGGGAATCAATGTTAACTTCAAGGGGGGAATCCCCCTCTGCTGAAATGCCCAACCAGAGATCTGAACCCGCGACTCGGGATCATGGGGTCCCACGCTCTACCAGCTAAGGTACATGTATTCTGTCCATTTTGGGTCATTATAGAAGATTCCACAACATCCCAGCTCCAAGCAGACTGCACCCCGCTCTTTGCTGGCATTATCAACGTCTAGAGAACCGACAGAAAACCAGTTTCTCTGAAAACAGACCATAGTTTGAAGTGACAGAAGACCAGTTTCTCTGAAGACAGACCATAGTTTGAAGTGACAGAAAACAGTTTCTCTGAAGACAGACCATAGTTTGAAGTGACAGAAAACAGTTTCTCTGAAGACAGACCATAGTTTGAAGTGACAGAAGACCAGTTTCTCTGAAGACAGACCATAGTTTGAAGTGACAGAAGACCAGTTTCTCTGAAGACAGACCATAGTTTGAAGTGACAGAAAACCAGTTTCTCTGAAGACAGACCATAGTTTGAAGTGACAGAAGACCAGTTTCTCTGAAGACAGACCATAGTTTGAAGTGACAGAAATCAGTTTCTCTGAAGACAGACCATAGTTTGAAGTGACAGCAAAATCAGTTTCTCTGAAGACAGACCATAGTTTGAAGTGACAGAAAACCAGTTTCTCTGAAGACAGACCATAGTTTGAAGTGACAGAAGACCAGTTTCTCTGAAGACAGACCATAGTTTGAAGTGACAGAAAACCAGTTTCTCTGAAGACAGACCATAGTTTGAAGTGACAGAAAACCAGTTTCTCTGAAGACAGACCATAGTTTGAAGTGACAGAAGAACCAGTTTCTCTGAAGACAGACCATAGTTTGAAGTGACAGAAAATCAGTTTCTCTGAAGACAGACCATAGTTTGAAGTGACAGAAGACCAGTTTCTCTGAAGACAGACCATAGTTTGAAGTGACAGAAGACCAGTTTCTCTGAAGACAGACCATAGTTTGAAGTGACAGAAAATCAGTTTCTCTGAAGACAGACCATAGTTTGAAGTGACAGCAAAATCATTTCTTGAAGACAGACATAGTTGAGTGACAGCAAAACCAGTTTCTCTGAAGACAGACCATAGTTTGAAGTGACAGAAAACCAGTTTCTCTGAAAATAAAACATAGCCAGAAATGACAAAAAATCGGTTTCTTTAAAGACAGAGCGCTAGCATAGCTAGAAGTGACAGAAGACCAGTTTCAGTGAACACAGCGTGGCTACCAGCATGGTAAGGTGCTGTAAAATGGCCATGCATGCCGTCTTGTCACTTACAAACTGGTCTGAATGAACAGGCCTTGGCTTGCACGGGTATGTATGCCAGGTAAGGGCATATATGTTGGGTAATCTCTCATCCCCCCCCCCCCCCCCCACCCGAATTCTCCAGAGACAGAAGGAACTTGGGTGAGGATGTATGTGGGGTTGACTGAATGAAGGAGTGGGTAGAGTATTGATGAGTGCAGATGATGAGACAGCAGAAAAAAAGGTTTCTGTTGGGAAACATCACGTCATGTTACTCACAGCAATACTGGTCATGTCAAGGCCAAACAAGAAAACAGGTATTCATTATGGAAGAATAGGTCTTTTTAAAAATTTTTCTCTCTCAAACCAGTTGTGACCACAAATGTGTTATACCTTCATTCACTGGCTACCATGTGGTCACTGCAGAAAAAAAAAGACGATACTTTCTTTCCGCTCCCTCTTGTTTTATTAACAGAAGTTTCTTGACCTTAATGCTTTCCTTGCCCAGGCCCAAAGACTAAATTCATTTTATTCAACAATCTGTACATTTATTTTAAAGACTAAAAGCAGAATCTATCATGACTTGATCAGATCAACGGTCTACTTGAAAGGCTGGCAATAATTGATCAGATCAACGGTCTACTGGAAAGGCTGGCAATAATTGATCAGATCAACGGTCTACTGGAAAGGCTGGCAATAATTGGCTAGGTTAAAGGGATATATCAAACGTTTCACAGAGAACCGATCCATGAGGTCTGTTTTTTCACTTGTGATTAGAGGTAGGGGAGATAACTGACAAAACTTGGCACTGCTTACTACTCTTAAATATAAGGTCAGCTTTCTGCAAAAGCTCAGCAGTCGTTACTGAATGCCAGTCAAACTCAGCCACCCGACCTAACTTGCCATTCACATGATGATGCTGAAGTAGTGGTAATGAAGTACGCACCACACGCCACACCAACACCACCAGAGACCCCACCGCAATGAACAGACCTGCCTACCTCAAAACTGAACCATTAGTATTCCATGGAGTAAATTTCAGTATTCCATGACAAAAAAAAAGAGCATTTTTCTTACCTTGAACTTTACTATGGATCTTATATCGCACAATTCTTGCAGCCAATTCACTGCGCTGCACTCACACTCAAACACTCACAGCAACTAGCACAAGTGCACTACACACACACTGCATGTATCTAGTTGACCATCTCATTAAAAAAAAAAAACAAACATTATAATGCCCTCCTCCCTTTCATCCCCTTTCCACCCCCCCCCCCCCCCCCCCCCAACACACACACAGTGACGGTCACACACATGTATACCCTTCATATGGTTCTCATTTTCCATCTTTTTCTTCTCTACTGCCACTCCATCCCCTTCCCCCTACCCCCTCTTGAATAGGGAACAAGATGATCGGTCGTTGGCTTGCACGGGTATGTATGCCAGGTGAGGGCATACATGTTGGGTGATCTCCCCCCCCCCCCCCCCCCCCCCCGACTTGCAGGGGCGTTTGTCACCTGCTGCTCCAGGTTCCCACTAGACTTCGCCTCAGCCCTTTTCACCACTTCTGATATTTCTTATATGCGATTTTGACAAAAATTGGACATTTTCTGAGCTTGGGAATAAGCACTTCCAAGTTTGCACAGTATGCATTCAGAAAAGTTTGCTCCCTCATTTTGGCAACTTTCTTTTCATCACTCTCATGAACGTGTAATTTCGCTGGTGGCTGCATTCTCTTAGTGAATATCTGTGTCAGTCGCTCACCCTGAAAGATTGCCGACCATGGTCTAAGCGAGTACATGGAACTAGGGACAATAACTCACACCTTCAAACAGGAAAATAGTACTTTTTGTTTGTAGCCAATGTTGCTGACTTTTGTATTTTTGTCGTAGTCGGTGTACTATTGTATTTTCCATTCAAATTTTGTAAAATACGCTAAAAAAT
Source organism: Conus canariensis (assembly GCA_033310375.1). Taxonomy (NCBI): domain Eukaryota; kingdom Metazoa; phylum Mollusca; class Gastropoda; order Neogastropoda; family Conidae; genus Conus; species Conus canariensis. The sequence goes on along the minus strand of CM065725.1, from coordinate 6,297,016 downwards.
CATACGATAGACAGGTCTGAATGAGTGATCACACACACACACACACACACACACACAGAGTCTAGATCTAACAGAACACGCACACACAGACACACACACACACACAGTCTAGATCTAACAGAACACACACACACACAGAGGTCTAGATCTGACAGCACACACACACACACACACACACACACACACACACCCCGACATCTCCACCAAGATGAATGCTGGTCCCCATCTGTGTCAATAGTGCAGTGTAATTTAATTCCAGAATATTTTATTTCTTTTCACCACATCTTACCTGGAACTGTGGCCCTTACTTTACACACCACCAACACCTCCCATGTCATTCAAAAAAAAAAAAAAAGAAAAAAAGATGAGGCACGTGTCCTTGCCAACATCTCCAAGCACAAAGCTTTTGATTAGTCTGTCTTCTGATATGGCTGACTATCCTATAGCTGATAAACCAACCACTCTGCATTATTTGTCTACTAGCACGCTGTATGGTTTCCATGACAAGGTGGGGCCAAGGCACAAGAGGGCAAACAAGACCTTTGAACTCTTCTTTTCCAAAAGCATGAATTACGTAAGTGACCTACATTTTCCGTCGACCATACTGTATTCACAAATAAACACACATCACACCACCAGGCGCTTGGGCACAGTTCACACTCTCTCACTCATCAACACACCTCTTTAGTTCTTGCTTCAAACAGATCTGAAAATGTTCAAGAATATTTTGTTTCCTTGTCGTTTTTCCATAACCTGCAGGAATATGAGTGACAGTAAATGAAATCCTCCTCCAGTACAAAAAGAAAAAAAGGCTGTGTTGGAGGGACTACATCAAACAAAGCCACCCACTGTGGAACATACTGCACTGCTTCATACTCACTTCATACTTCATACTCAGTGTCATCTTACAAAGTAATTCTGTTTGCGAAAGATTTTGTTATGATTTCTTACAATGCAGGCTGAGATCAGGGGAAAAAAATCAATATTGAAATTATTAGCAGCACTGTAAAATGTACATCCACAACTTGGGAACAGGATGCAAGATTTCCAGCACAAGCTGTGGTGGAAACACACACTCGCGCAAGTACACACACACACATGAATGCACACAGACACAAACACGAATGCACACACACACACACACACACACGAATGCACACAACACACACACACACATTCGCTCATTCCTAATCAGAGCTCTAAAGCTCAGTGCCCTGTGCCCACCTGGATATGCTGCAGCAGGTTGAAGCTGGAGGCGTAATCTTTCAGGTACTGCAGTACATCCTGGTGCCTGATGAATGACGGAAGCTGCTTGTCAAACTCAAAGTCTGGGAAGGCCATCACTTCTTTGGGCAGATTGGTTCTGAAATCAAACAGCAAAGGGGCACTCTGTGTGTGTGTGTGTGTGTGTGTGTGTGTGTGTGTGTGTGTGTGTGTGTGTGTGTGTGTGTGTGCGCGGCGCGTGCGTCTGTGTGTGTGTGTGTATAGTGTAGTGCAGTGCAGTGCAGTGCAGTGCAGTGCAGTGTAGTGCAGTGTGCATACAAAGTAAGAGTGCTATTTTCTTGTGTATTTTATGTACAAATGCTTCTCTGTGTGTGCCAGTGTGTCTGGAAATGTGTCTACATGCCTCCCTCTGTTCCAGTTTGTATCATCCACTTCTTGCTTTTAATCCTTATGTGCATGTATTCTTCACATGAAAGTGAAATATGCTTGACCTACCTTGTTTTCTTACTTTTCTCTTTGTCTCTTAATGGTGAATAAACAAACCCAAACAAACAAAAAAAGGCACTCAGATAATTTGTTTTACCCTCAACCAAAAAGAAAGTCATATTCATCTCTCTCTCTGGCTGGCTGTCTGTATGTCTCTCTCTCTCATGCTCATTTTTTTCTTACTTTTAAAATGGATCTGTGTGTGTGTGTGTGTGTGTGTGTGTGTGTGTGTGTGTGTCTCACACTCATTCTTTTTCCTCATACTTTTAAAATGGATTCATCTTCACATTTCCTTGATTGCTTCTTGCATAACCCAGCGTTTACTATTTCTTTGTTTCTGAAACATGCAGAACTATGTGCCCTTCCCTGCATCCTCACCTCTGCATTTAAAAAAAAAATTTGAACCTGTGATAGTAATTGTGATAGTAAGGTATCTTTCTTCCTGGCACTGTGAATGTGATAGTAAGGTGAGTGGTTTACTTCTATTTGAATTTCGGCAAACTTATCTTAAACCGGGTTAACTATAGGGAGTGAGTGTGATATGGTAAACCCAAACTTTTCCTCAAATGTTGTAATTTAAAGTGAGTGATCTAAGTTTTACTTGATTTTCCTTCAAACTTATTCTAGAACCTTGTCAACTAGGCCCTATAGGCTATAGTATAGGGAGTGAGATAGATTTCGTACCAAGATGCCTATCACCAGAAATAGAGGAGTGAGAAACAAGAGCTATGATGGCAGTCCTCTAGCCAGTGCCAAGACACCTGCAGCTAGTCAAGCACAATGGATCAATGTTGGAGAAAAGTCTCGTACTAAGAGTAGGAGCTCTGCAGCTGAGCGCCATTCATCTGGCTCTTCCTCCCCTCTAGTATTCCTGGATGCTGATGATGTACCTACCCCGTGCCGCATTTGCACGAAGATAATAGGGAAGAACGCCAAATCTATCATTTGCGACAGGTGTGGAGGGTGGGTCCATCTGGGATGTACCGATGTGTCCCCCTCTGAATACATTTTCTAGAAACTGCCAATCCAACAAGCTTCAAATGGTTCTGCAAACATTGCGAGGATGAGTGCAAAAAAGTCACTCCTGGAGACCAGATAGCAGAACAGGGGCAAAGTTGGAGGCTCTCTTTGAAATAGTAAAGACCCTCCAACAACAGAACCTGGCAATTCTGAAACTGCTGCAAAGAGAAGATAGAGTGGAGAACCTAATCCGGGTGCAGGTGAAGGAGTACCTAGACGACCAGCACAAAAAGGAGGAAAGAAAGAACAACAATGTGCTGTTCAATGTGAAGGAGTGTGAGAGCAAGGCTCAGGTAGATGTTTTCGCACACGATGCTAAACAGATTGACCAAATACTCAAGCAAGTGGATCCCGAGTATGACAGTAGCATGGTTGCTCCCAACGGCATTTTTCGTCTCGGAAAGAAAAGAGAACAATCTGAGACTGAACCCAACCCCAGACCCAGACCCATCAAAGTCATTCTGAACGAAACCAAAAGCAAAACCCGCATCTTAAGAAATGCCAGATCATTGAAGGAGAATGATGCCTATAGGTCTGTTGGCACTGCGGCTGACAAGACCCTGAAAGAGAGAAAAGAAGACAAAGCAAAAAGAGATCAGTTCAAAATGAGGAAAGAAAACGGAGAGGATGTGGTCTGGCACAAAGGAGAAGTGATGACCCGAGCTGAAAGAGACGATATCATCAAGACTGGAAGGATCGGGAATTCATCAGGGAGGCAAGACGTGGGAGGAGTAGCGACAAACAGCCCTGCCCAAAACTGACTTCCCAGTGCTGAGGAAACAAAAAATGTAAATAGATGTTCTGTACATAGAACAGTTATAAACTCATCTTCTTCTCAAAAGTTTTCTTCTTTGAAATGCTACTACGCTAACGTTGACACACTGACAAACAAACTAAATGAGCTGGAACTACTGTGTAAAATTCACCATTTCGATATTATTGCTTTAAATGAAGTGATACCAAAGAACTCCAAAGATAAAATTGAAAATTTTGTACTTCCAGGCTATACAAGCTTTACAAACCACAAGGGAAGAGTTGTTAGTTTATTTGTAAAGGAGGGATGGGAGGTATCCAGAATAAAGGAAATTGAAAAAATCTTTTCTCCTTCAGTTTTCTGCAGAGTATCATTACCTGGCAGTAATGAACACCTCACTTTTGGAGTAGTGTATAGATCTCCCAGTTCTGAGTACAAGGACCATTCTAATTTAACTAAACTAATAAATTATGTATTTAGCATTTTTAAAAACAACATTATTATCACAGGAGACTTTAACTATCCAGAAATTGACTGGCGAAATGTAGTAAGTTGTAAGAACGAGGATCACCCAGCTACAAAATTTTTGGAGTGTGTACAGCAAAATTACATCACGCAAATGACTTCTGAACCTACTCATTACAGAGGTTTACAAACACCCAATGTGTTAGACTTATTGTTTACAAACTCGCATGAGGATGTCATCAATCTGGAGCATTGGCCCCCCCTAGGGAAAAGCCACCACTCAGCTCTTTACTTTGATGTTCAAGTCAGAAAGGAATACTCATCTGGTTACTCTGTGAAGTATCAACTGGATAAAGGAGAATTTAGAAAGAGAGGGTGTTAGTTACCGCCAATGACATTGACAAACAAAGCACATGACAAGACACCAAAGTCTTGTCTTGTCATATGCTTTGTTTGTCAATGTCATTGGCGGTAACTAACACCCTCTCTTTCTAAATTTTGCTTCGTTCGCCGCCGTCAGTCACTCCATTTTGAAACTGGATAAAGGAGATTACGAAGGCATGAGAAAATATGTAGGAGAGATAAATTGGAACGACCTTTTGGCCAATGAAGCACCAGTGGATGAAATTTGGGAGATTATTCATAATGTACTTACTAAGTCAATGGATAAATTTATTCCTAAAAAGTCATTTAAACAAGGACCAACCAACAAACCAAGACGAGACCCCATTCCCCAATCTCTCTTAGATAAAATTCACCATAGCGCAGAGCCTTCAAAAGGTACAAGAAATACCCCACAAATGAAAACTACAAATTGTATGCAAGAGCTAGAAACCAAGTAACATGGGAGACAAGGAAAAATGTGAAAGCAAAGGAGGCTAAACTGGCTAAAGAATCTAAGCAAAATCCAAAAGGATTTTTCCGTTATGTTACGAGTAAAACCATACCAAAAGAATTGATAGCTAATTTACTAAAGGAAGATGGCACCTTAACACAAAATGATTCTGAAAAAGCAAGTGTACTAAACAGCTTCTTTGCCAGTGTTTTTACTGAGGAAAGTAACATAAACGTTCCAGAGTTTTCATGTAAAAAAGAGGTTACAGAATTAACAAAAGTGGAGATCACAACCGACCAGATGGAAAAAACATTAAAGAACTTAAACCCATCGAAGTCCCCAGGACCTGACAAGATTCACCCAAGAGTACTGAAGGAGCTGGCTAAAGTCATCGCTTACCCATTGAAGACATTATTCGACAGAAAACAAGAAAAGGGTGTAATACCAAAAGATTGGAAAGAAGCAGAAGTACGTCCTATTTTTAAGAAAGGAAACAAGAACTCAGCAGGAAACTACCGTCCAGTCAGCCTAACATCTGTAGCCTGTAAAGTTTTCGAGGGTTTTATTCGAGACGCTCTTTGCCAGCACTTAACCAAACATGACCCGTTATCTAGAGAACAATTTGGATTTACCACGGGGCGTTCATGTGTTACACAACTACTTGTTACTTTACAAGATTGGTTAGTTACACTGGATGAGAAAACACCAGTTGACTTGAGGAAAGCGTTTGATACAGTTCCACACCAAAGACTGATAAATAAACTGGGAGGCTACGGTATAAAAGGCAAGCTACTATCATGGATCAGAGACTTCTTAAAAGGAAGATCACAGTTTGTAAGTGTAAACAGCAGTAAATCGTCGAAGGTTAACGTGACTAGTGGAGTACCACAAGGTAGTGTTCTCGGACCGACCTTGTTCATATACTTTATAAATGATATGCCTGAGGAGGTAGATTGTAAAGTAAAAATTTTTGCAGACAACACCAACGCGTACTCTGCCATCCGAAATATAGAAGACAGAGATCATTTACAATTGTGTATACACAATCTAGTGAAATGGACAAATACTTAGCTATTGCAGTTTCATAGCGAGAAATGCAAAGTTCTGCACCTTGGAAAGAATAATCCACACTATCAGTACACAATACTGGAAAATGGGGTTAATAGAACACTGGAAAGTACTATTGCTGAGAAGGATTTAGGTATCACCATGGACCCAGATTTGAACTTTGAGACTCATATAAATAATAAATAAATTGTGAAAAAAGGTAATCAAATTGCTGGTCTTCTTGTGAGGACTATTACAAATAAATCTCCTGAAATTATGATTCCATTGTTCAAAGCTCTAGTTAGACCAATCATTGAATATGGAAACTCAGTATGGTGCCCCTATCTTAAAAAACATATAAATATGATTGAAGGTGTTCAACAAAGATTTACAAAGTGTATAACTAGAACGAGTACTCGTGATCTTAGTTAAGAGGAGCGCCTAACTCTGCTTAGGTTGCCTAGCCTAGAATTCAGAAGACTAAGAGGTGATCTCATTGAAGTATACAAAATTATGCACAATATTTATGATCCTTGCACCACCTCTTCCTTGTTCACCATGGCTAACTATGAAAAGACTCGAGGACATAACTTCAAAATAACCAAAACTAATTTTGCAACTAACCAGTTCCGCAAGTTTTTTTACTAACCATATCATTAATCTGTGGAATAACCTTTCCGATGACACTATCAACGCACCATCAGTAAACGCATTTAAAAATCAAATTGACAAAAAGTTTAAAGACCAGGTATTTTCCACTGAGTTGGATCTTTATTAAGACGATGATAAATGTAGTATACACTATGCCTGACTTAGACCATTGGGACTTTCACGAGATAAGAGATAAGATAATGTTGCTTATAGCCCAGCCGACCGCAAGGGGCCACATCAGGGCTGTCACCACGGGACTTTCACGAGAAAGTGATCCAAAATGCACATAAACGGATACTGATTATGAGGGCAAAAGGCTATCAGCCTATTGCCATACATTTCTGTGATCCTGTGAACCTCATTCTGCACGTTTCTTCAATTATTACCTTCTCTCATTCTGCACTGCTGACTTTGTGACAAGAATCGAGTTTAAAAAAAAAAAAAAAAAAAAGCACACCAGTTCTTATCTATTATCTGTAGAAATAATTTTGTCTTAACTTTTTTTTTTTCGTTAAGATTTTTCTTCTTCTTTTGGTTTTGTTTTGTTTGTACATACATATCTGGAGAATCTTTTGTACTACAAAAACGTAAAGGGGTGGGAGGTGGGGGGTGGGGGGGGGGGGTGGAGATTCTAAAATCTGATTTTCCCCAATATGGTTAATATGATACAGCATGCGTTTGGTCATTGTTTTCTGGTTAGGTCTACGGTGTTACTGCACTCTGAACGAACTTAACTTGCGCTCACTTGAGATTCTTGTACATGCTGGAATGCACAGGTAAACCGCGACTATCTGTGCCAGTCTCCTCTGTGTATGCCCAGGTACCCCCGACCGCGGAGCTCTGTTCGAAGACTTTGACAAAAAATGTCGGTCGGCTGGCGAGATGCCTCACTGCACACAGTCCTGCGGCTCCCGCTCCTATCACGGCAACTCGAATCGCCATTGTCACCACAGCTCAACAGTTAAACCTTCTAAACCACAAAACGGGAGAAAATCATCTGAGACGACCTGCTCTCAGGCGAGGCCGTCAAATTTAAAGTTGAACTGAAGTTCACACCCGGTGTCCTCACAGTTATCTAATGCCCGAGTCAACCTTTTGAGGTCAGAGGTTAGGCTTAGGGATGAGTGCTGTCTTTTTACTCTAATCTGATAAATGCTTAGTTTATGTCTCCGGAATCAAAATTAGGTTACCTGTTACCTCAGTCTTTCGTTGTTGTTGTTGTGTTTGTTGTTGTTGTTGTTTTTAATAATCATTTTGTCATATGAGCGTAAGACTATATGCCATATTACATATACGTCACATGTCACACTGGTTGGCCTGCTTTCAAATGAAAACATCAAATGTCTCTATGCGAAGACTGTCAAACCGCACACATACACACACGCGTGTGTGTGTGTGCGTGTGTGTGTGTGTGTACCCATGTTTTCTTGCAATGTACACCCCCTCCCTCCCCTCCACAGAGAGAGAGAGAGAGAGAGAGAGAGAGAGAGAGAGAGAGAGAGAGAGAGAGAGGGGGGGGGGGTTACTGCCTTTTTCAGAACACAGATCTTTCATCATTTTCAAAAGTTCCCCAGCTGTGCTACTGCCCATTGTCAACTGACGATATCATTAACATTCACTAATCAATCACGCGTTACCCACAACAAAGAAAAATTATACACACTGGCACATCTGCCGGCCTAACTTTAGCGGCACAATGCAACCGGTGTGGGACATTAAAAAGACCCCCCCCCCCCCCCCCCCCCCCCCCCCTTCAGAACAGTGTTGTAGTATTGTGATCGTGCGCTGAAAATTTAACGTTCAGAACACTGTAGTTACTTTTCAAACACAATTCTACAGAAGTTTTCTCTTGATGGGCCGTAAGATAACGTGGACATTTCTTGGTTAGACAGTCATGTAGTGTGTAGCATAGCCAACGATGAAGCTCAGACTTTTTAATTTCTTTTTCCTTTTTTTTTTTTTCTAAATCAGCAAATTTTCTGGATTAGTCTCATTTCTCTCCATGCTGACTTAAGACATAGGGCAGCTTTGCATTTGCAGTTCAGCATTCCCATGAATGGCCAACTGGACAACCTCTAAGATTCCTCAGCTGACCTCAGCCTGACAGAGCGCCTGCAGTACCATACTGCTTATATTCTGGCGTGGTGTTCAACAGACCAGTCTTGTGTGCTTTGTTATTTGGATACGTATGTTGGATGGTACACGCTGGAATGGGAGAGCAAAACAAAATGCGCGTTGTTTGCTCTGTCTGTCTGTGTCTGTCACACACACACACACACACACACACACACACACGTGTGTGCGTACGCACGCACATGTACACACACATGCACATGATAACAAGCGCATGATATAACCCATGCATATTACAAAGGAAAAGAACCATAAGCAACGAATTCTCTTTTGCCAATACAAAGGCGCTACAGAAGGTACATAATAAAAACACTCGTACTATCTCTTTCATAAATGTGATTATTCACACGCTCGCTCGCTCTCTCTCTCTCTCTCTCTCTCTCTCTCTCTCAGGGACACACAGTACGGCACAAAAGAACAACATAAAATTAGATGTGAATGCATTAATGATACTTAAATCATGACAAGACCAGTGTATCTGTTCTGGACAGAACAGCGTAGTGTTCTGAAGTGTAATGTTCTGAACGAAAAAGGTAGTAGTGTTTGAATGTGAAGATAGTGTTTTTATCGTGCTACCGACGAATTTGAAATTAGGCGCACCTTCATAACACTACGGTAGTCGTTCGATCCTACGTTCAAAACACCACCGCAGTGCTACTCGGGGATATCGTTTTGAGCGTGTTACACCGGTTCTTGAGACAGCCAAGATAAAAGAATCACGTTAATTAAGTTTGTGCGAATCAGTTAAAACTGTCCTTTTGTACTGGGTTTAAATCGGTAACATCAATCATGTATTTTCTCGATTTACATGCATAAACACAAGGGTTTGGGAACAAGGAAACAAAAACAAAAACAACAACAACAACAACAACAACAAATGATCTCGCTTGGTGACATGGATTTAGCCTCGGTTTTGATAACGCGAGCCTCGTCATCGGCAGGGGACGATAGGTGACGCGTGCAACAGTGACTGATCTGTTTAGTTCCAGGAACATCACTTGGCTGACATCCAACAGTTGTTCCAGCTCTAAACTTACGAGTTGTCACTGGAGAGAAAAAAACATCGGTCACCGAACATAATGTGCAAGTGATGAGAAACAATCAAGGAATTTTTTTTTTTAACTTTAAGGGAAATGAATCTTAAATAAATGTTAGCGAACCGCCCAGAGAACGTGGACAAACGAGTCACAAGACGAAACAACTAGTTTCGACCTCTTAGGTCTTCATCAGGTGAGACATTAACGAATAAAACAATGAAAATTCACTTAGCTTTGATCGCTTCAGATCACTTGGTAGGGTTCAGCGCAAGGAAGAAGGCGTTGTTCACGCCTTCTTCCTTGCGCTGAACCCTACCAAGTGATCTGAAGCGATCAAAGCTAAGTGAATTTTCATTGTTTTATTCGTTAATGTCTCACCTGATGAAGACCTAAGAGGTCGAAACTAGTTGTGTTTCGTCTTGTGACTCGTTTGTCCACGTTCTCTGGGCGGTTCGCTAACATTTATTTAAGATTTGTTTAGATTTCCGCCTGCTGTCCTCTCGCTTTGCAACTAGATTTAAGGGAAATGGGTGAAAACTTTCAAAGCATACACTATGTGAAAAGTACTGTTTTGTTCTCTTCGCAGGGATTGTACGGATCAAAGGTTTTCATTCTAAGCCAACGTGTTTGAATCCGATTCGAAGTGTTCAGGTCTTTTGTGTGGCCTGTCTTTCTATAATATCGCACCTTTTCTTGAAACTTACCGTTACTGGGGTTGCGATCAAACACTAATTAGGCCCACATAGCGCGGTGTTGTCGCTGGGAAAGCTTGTGGTGGATTTGGTGAAGACAATACCTAGGCTATTTGTTCTGAACATTTCAGCCTCCGTCTCAGAGCAAACAAATCACAGAAGGCACTTGAAGGTGACATCCAGTCCCTCTGCTTCCAGTAAATTTCTGTTCCAGAGTGTGTTGCCATAGTATAGAGCAGTATTATTTTCTGGCTAGGTATGGTTTCGTTGATTTACCAAACTGCATTTCCAACAAGCTTTTGTCAGTGACAAATAACTTTCCTGTTGTCTTTCGTTTGTTTTCACAATCCAGTCGACCGACCAAGCAACCAACCAACTTGTCAACTAACAAAGAACTGATTTCTCTCCCTCTTTTCTCCCCATCCCCGGGGTCTAATCTCCCTCTGCCATTCCTTCTTTCCCCTCTCCAATTCCCCCATCGAAGTATTGCGTTGTTGTTCTTGTTCTTGATAATATTGTTATTGTTTTCAGTTTTAAGATCTCGCAGTCATTTTTTTTTTCTTTTTCTTTTTTTGTTTTTGTTTTCCCATCCTCTGACCTTCATCCTTTGTGTCCATATCAACACAGCCGGGATCCACAGGCCCAAGATCAGGGTAGCAGTGATCGGGGCGGCAGCAGCCGGTCTGTGCGCGTTACGTCATCTCCAAAGACGTCAGCATGTCTTCAGCGTCACCGCCTTCGAGCGAGCGGCGGAAGTAGGGGGCACCTGGGTCTTCACGGACCGGACGGGGACGGACGACCACGGCCTCCCCGTCCATACTAGCATGTACCGGAACCTGAGGTGACTGCGGGCTGGGCTTTGACTGGCGGTGCCAGAGATAGAGCCACATGTTTGGATGTCAGATTGCTTTGGTTTATTATCTGACTCCATTTTTCGAATTCCCTCCTGTAAACGAAAGCAGGACGGTTCCAGAGAGCATTGTCATTTTCTGCGGCAATACTCTGGAATTCGCAAACTTTCCAACTACGTCATGCTCCTTCCTTCCTGACTTTCTAATCTGCGCTTAAAACTTATCTGTTTAAACGTTGGTCGCAGAAAACCACCTGAAATACCACTGAATTGGTACATGTCACTTGCACACTTGCTCGAGTGCGAATGAGCTGTTCACCGTGTTATACAGTGTATGTCTGTGTATGTGACACAATGTGCCAGTGTGTGTGTGTGTGTGTGTGTGTGTGCGTGTGTGTGTGTGTGTGTGTGGCGAAAATTTTATATACCGATTTGTTAAAACGTGTAAAGCGGCCTGTAGCCTACGTTGTTAGGATGGGCGCTATGCAAACTGTCCTATTATTATTATTATTGTTGTTGTTGTTATTATTTATTATTACAATTATCATTATTATTGTTATCATTATTATTGTTATTATTATTACTTCTGCTGTGTGTGAAGAAATGTGACTAGTTCTACATTCACAGTCCCCCCTCCCCAACAGTATGTTTGCATGCATGTGCACATAATCAAACATTGGTGAATGGGTGGGATAATGGATTATTGACTGACTGACCCAGTTCAAGACTAACTGAATAGCTTACTGAGTGAATACTGTCTGACTCATCATTTTGGTTTTCGTTCGATCGAGTCATTGTTTGATTTTGTTTTTTCACAGGACAAATTTGCCCAAAGTGGCGATGGCCTTTCCTGATTATGACTTTGACAAAGACCTGCCGTCTTTCGTTCATCACACGGATGTGCTGAAGTACCTTAAAGACTACAGCACGGAGTTTGACCTGCGTCGATATATACAGGTAGAGTAGAATGGCTGGCTACTTTCTTTCTTTCTCTCTTCCCTACCCCTCTTAATTTTCTTTTTTTTTCTATAATCTTAAAGCTGTGGTAAAAAAAACATGAGGCCTTAAACAATACATAAGACGTATTAAAAACTGCATTCTGAGTCACATGTGCATGTACTAGTGGTGGTGGTGGTGTGTAGTGGTGGTGGTGGTAGCAATAGTGGTGGTGGTGGTGGTGGTTGTGACAGTGGTGGTAGCAGTAGTGGTGGTGGTGGTGGTGGGGTACCTTTTTTTACCATCGTTTTGGTGACCTAACCGAGTTTTAGGCAGCCATCCCTCAATGACTGGCTACATACTGTGTGACTGACTACCAACAAGTAAGGTGACAGGCTACTGCACCCTTTTTGTGAATGGCTACTTTTAAAGTGACATGCCACTCGATGTTGACAGTCTACTCAAAATTTTGCCAACATCATGTCTACTGAACGGTGACGTGCTACCAGATGTGGACTAGCGTTCTTCATCTGCGCCCCCTCTGACCCAAGTACGCCCCACCCGTGTCACGCACGCCCTGCATTCATGCCCTCTCTGCCCCGATACGTCCACCCACGTCACGACCTTCATTGGCCAACCCATACCAATGGAATACCTACATCCACGTCTCTAATACCCCCCCCCCCCCCCCCCCCCACACACACACACACAATAGTTTTCATGTGTTCCTTTCACCGTCCCCTTTCACAAACACTTATTTATAAGACACCCCGAGTCCGCTCCTTTTTCATCCCTCCATCTCTCTCCCCGTTTGGCCATCCATGTCACGCCCTGCTTACTAACTCCCCCCCCCCCCCCTCCCCCGCCATTACGCCCACCCACGTGCATTAACATCCCCACCCCCTCCTGCACAGGTGCCCGCCCATTTCTCATGCCCCAATACGCCCACTATGTCACGCTCTTCTTTCGCGCCCCCTCTGCCTCAATGCGCCCACCATGTTATGCTCTTCATCCGCTCCCTCTACCCAATAAGTCACCCACGTCACGCCCTTCATCTGGGCCCCCTCTGCCCCAATAACACCACATCAAGACCTTCATCCACACCCCATCTGCCCCAACACGCCCACCATGTCACGCCCTTCATCGGCATCCCCTCTGCCTCGTGTTATGCCTTTCATGCGCGCCCCCTCTGCCCCAATAAGACTCCCACGTCATACCCTTCATCGGCACCCCATCTGCCCCAATATGCCACCGTGACACGCCCTTCATCCCCGCCCCACCTTCCCAAATACGCCCATCTACCTCATGCCCTTTATCAGCGCCCCCTCTGCCCCGATACGTCCACCCACATCACGCTCTTTATCCGCGCCCCTATTGCCCTATTCGTCTACCCTCGTCACGTTCTTCGTCCGAGCCCCAATAAGACACCCATGTCATGTCCTTCATCCGGCCCTATGCCCCAATAATAAGACACCCATGTCACGCCCTTCATCCGGCCCCTATGCCCACCCCTCTCTCTCTCTCTCTCTCTCTCTCTCGAGAGAGAGAGAGAGAGAGAGAGAGGAGAGAGAAAGAGAGAGAGAGAGAGAGAGAGAGAGAGAGAGAGAGAGATGATGATGATGATGATGGTGATGATGATGATGATGATGATAGAGAGAGAGAGAGTGAGATGATGATGATGATGATGGTAATGATGGTGATGAGGGGAGGAGGAGGTAAAGGAGAATGAACGAGAGGAAGACACCTCGAGAATTATGAATGGCAGACGAAATGGCATGAGCAGAATGTGAGAAGGATGAATGATAGACAGGAACGGATGTGCAAAACGTGAAAACGATGAACGGTGGACTGGAGAAAAAGAGAACGTGGTCATGAACAATAACGGCTGAGAAGAGACGACGACAACGACTGGAGAAGAATCAATGATGGACCAGAGGGGAAAAAGAGAACGCCAGAACGATAAATGAATTATGGGACTGGGAGAAAAGTAAAGGTCGTGAAAATGATGACCGTGCAGAGAACTCGGGAACGATGAATGATTAACGGCAGAACTTTAAGCATGACAAATGACGGACAGAATGAGAACAGGAGAACGTGGTGACTGTGAATGGCAGACGGGATAGGAAAGGAGAATGCATGCGTGATGAATGATGACGAGAAATGACGAATGGACATGTGATGAAAATGAATGACGGACGGAATGAGGAGAGAAGAGGATGCTAATGGTGGATGTTAGACGGGATGAAAATAAGATCGTTAACACTTTAATTAAAGTCAGCACCACTGAGGACAAGGACGTTGACTGTCTCATGCAAAACAAAATCATTAGAAGACGGAGGAACTTTGCTTTGAGCTCTGCAACAGAGCAAAAGAGATCCAGGTATGCTGACTATTCAGGATTCAGCAAATGGAGATGACTTTCCAACATTCTGTCGAAGAAGTCGTAGTAGCAGTAAAGTCGCTGAAACACGGCAAGGCTGAATGCATTGACAACATCGCTCAGAACACCTGAATATGGCGGACAGGCAGTAACTGATATATTAACTGTCATTTGCAACAAAATCTGGCACACTGGCGAGAGGCCAACGCCAAAGAGACTCGATCACTCATCGTCACACTTCCAAAGACAGGAAATCCTCAACACTGCCAGAACAACCGCAAGATCACTTAGATTAGTAATGTAAGCAATGTAATGTTTAAAGTATTTCTGAATAGATCATAGTTGCAAACAGGCACTGAGGCTGAAGTATCATCGAACAGATCTTTAACCCTTCGCCATTAACTCCTGCAACACCAAGAGGAGTTCTGTCGTGTCTTCACAGACTTCAAAGATGGGTCTGTCAAGAGATGCTATGCTGTTATGAAGAAATTTGATTTCGGGACAAAGTTAATCGACATCCACCATGTATACGTCGAAGTGACCAGTGCAGTACTCAAAAAGGGCGCGACTGGAAAGTGGTCCCCATATCAGTTAGGATTCGTCAGGGCCCCTTTACTCTCCAATACTTTTCAACATAGTCCTGGAATGCATCATGAATGATCCACTTGAAGATCATGTCAACACAATCAGCACCGCAAGAACTATCACGAACCTTCACTTTGCAGATAACTTCGATGGCCTGGCAGGCCCTGAACAAGAACTAAATAAACTTGTTAAAACACTGAATGAAACGTCTGCGAGACAGACTATGGATATCAACACCGAGAAGACTGAGCTAATGGCCAGCCACACCACCACCTCCAGTACCGATATAATCATGGATAGAAGCTAGGAACTGTTAAACAGTTCATGTATCCGGGATTTTATTTTCAGCGGTTTGGGGTTTCAATCAAATACCCTCTCAAGAGCAGCAAAGACATCAGTTCTGTCCAGACTGAACCCTGTATAGAGAGACAATAACAATTCAGTGACACACAGATCTGGCTCCTACATGCACGGGTGTATTTTTTCCTATAAGCACACGCGACATGGACCTGGAAGAAAGAACCCAAACACAGAAATGAAGAGTCACTGGAAGACATACGTCAGATATACTGATTATATCACAATTGAACAAGTGTGCCGGACCATCAAAAAAATAAAATAAATAAAATAAAATAAAAACATCGGGCCATACGAATATTTGCTGACACCAGCAAAGCAAAGAAACTAAGTTGGCATTGTCATGAAGATCCAAACGGCCCTGCTAGAACAATCTTCCAGGAAAGTGTTGAAGGAGCGAGACCAAGGGGAAGGAGACGATGGACTGACAACACTGATGAAGGGACAGGGACACCATCTGTAGAGCCTAAGGCCTCTGAGCATCACCGACAGAACTGGAGGAATGTGGTGAACAGTTCTTCAGTGCCATGCCCCAATCATTTCACACGGACCTGGCATAACCGACAGAATGGGAGGAATGTGGTGAACAGTTCTTCAGTGCCATGCCCCAATCATTTCACACGGACCTGGGAAAAAGAAACAGATATTAGTGATACCAAGATAAAATTATTTTTGTATTTCAAATGACTTTTTCATGCAGAACGTGTGCGTGAACCTAGGACTGTGCCATCTGTTAACATGTTTCTAATAAAATTGGAAATGAAATGAGGCAGGGAACAGTAAACGATAAACAGTAAACAAGTTGGGTATTTTTTGCTCCCATAAGAAAACCTAACACAGAGTAACTTTTATTCAAGACTGGCACAGCCTTTTAAACTTGAATGAAGTCAGACAAATACATAGACGAACAATCTAATAGTGGGGGAAAAAACAAGCGCAGGCCAACAACTGAACTATCTTCATAGTAATGACTTGGCAAAGATTTGGACTTAAGGGGGGGGGGGGGGGGGGGGGGGGGGGGGATTTGAAGATGGAGAAACTAGGAACATGAAATTAAGAAAATATGTTACAGATACGAAAACTCTTCACTAGCTGCATAAGGGAACCATCTCGGAGCAGACAATACAAATATATCTGCCTTCAAAAGGGATTGCGATGGTTCCCTTATGCAGCTAGTGAAGAGTTTTCGTACCTGTAACATATTTTCTTAATTTCATGTTCCTAGTTTCTCCATCTTCAAATCCCCCCCCCCCCCCCCCCCCCCTTAAGTCCAAATCTTTGCCAAGTCATTACTATGAAGATAGTTCAGTTGTTGGCCTGCGCTTGTTTTTTCCCCCACTATTAGATTGTTCGTCTATGTATTTGTCTGACTTCATTCAAGTTTAAAAGGCTGTGCCAGTCTTGAATAAAAGTTACTCTGTGTTAGGTTTTCTTATGGGAGCAAAAAATACCCAACTTGTTTAATGTTTCTAATAATTTGGATACACGGCTTAAAAATGTTCTTGAGTGTCAAAATATAAAGTGTTCACGTTATCATCTTTCTCAGCTAATAAAATGTTAATCTTTTCACCTGTCGTCAGTGGAATACAATCATTATTAAAATCAGAAATGAAATGAGATAGGGAACAGTAAACGATAAACAGTAAACCAGTGGGGTATTTTTTGCTCCCATAAGAAAACCTAACACAGAGTAACTTTTATTCAAGACTGGCACAGCCTTTTAAACTTGAATAAAGTCAGACAAATACATAGACGAACAATCTAATAGTGGGGGAAAAAACAAGCGCAGGCCAACAACTGAACTGTCTTCATAGTAATGACTTGGCAAAGATTTGGACTTAAGGAGGGGGGGTGGGGGGGGGGGAAGGGGGGGGGGGAGTTTGAAGATGGAGAAACTGGGAACATGAAATTAAGAAAATATGTTACAGATATGAAAACTCTTCACTAGCTGCATAAGGGAACCATCGCAATCCCTTTTGAAGGCAGACATATTTGTATTGCCTGCTCCGAGGCCTTTCGTCCGCTGGGTCGGAACTCATCAGGGAGACACGGCTGGTTGTGTCTGCGCTCCTGGCGTCAAATAGAGACACACCACAGTCCATAATACTGTGGTGTTCTCACCACCAAGGGTGCAAAAAAGAATCCAATAGCACCCCCAAAGCAGCCAGCGAAGAGTAGTAAATGAAACCAAACGAAAGTGTGGGGAGGAAAAAAAGTTGATGAAAAACTAAAGACATTATGCAAATAGTATAAAATGTAGGGGACAATCTTTGAGCCTACGCTTGAGGACTACGACAGTGGACTCGGAAGTCCCGCAGGGCACCGTGTTAGGCCCACTCTTGTTCCTGTGCCATATCAACGACCTCCCGGAGGCAGTCAATTCCCAAGTGCGCCTCTTTGCAGATGACTGCCTCATCTACAGGGAGA
Source organism: Conus canariensis (assembly GCA_033310375.1). Taxonomy (NCBI): domain Eukaryota; kingdom Metazoa; phylum Mollusca; class Gastropoda; order Neogastropoda; family Conidae; genus Conus; species Conus canariensis. The sequence continues at coordinate 6,279,137 of CM065725.1, read as the reverse complement.
TCAACGACTTCAGTGATCACCTCACCCTCCATGAGGACCTGAAGAGTCTGGAACAGTGGGCAGAGCGATGAGGCATGCGTTTCAACGCCACGAAATGCTACGTCATGAGCCTGGCGCGGAACCCTGCAACCTCCTCCTCCTACTCCCTCGAAAGCACAATTCTCAAACAAGTTTCCACCAACCCCTACTTGGGTCTTCAATTCTCTGCAGATCTTTCGTGGTCAACCCACATCAACTACATCACAAAGAAAGCCAATTGTACCCTCGGCTTCCTACGCCGTAACCTCAGACACTGCCCCACAGCCTGCAAACGCAACGCCTTCCTCGCCTTAGTCAGACCCCTGTTGGAGTATGGAGCGATCATCTAGGACCCGTACAAGAAACAGGAAATCGACAAGCTGGAGCGTACACAGCGAATGGCAGTACGCTTCATCGCAAAAGATTACAAATCTAGAAAACCTGGCTTTGTAACGGGCCTCCTGAGGAAACATGAGCTCCCTTCCCTTCAGGAACGACGCGAGAGCCTGCGGCTGACCTTCTTTTACAGGGTGGTTGAGGGGCTGGTGCCAGCAATACCTCCTGAGCAGTTCCTTGTGCCTCAACAACCTGACCGACGCATCCGCCGTCCGCCAAGAACAGCAGACTTTGTAGTCAAAAATCCAGTGGAGAGCTACACACGCAACAACGACAGGTGCTACAAAGTTCCAAACTGCAGCACAGAGCAGTATAAACAATCATTCTTCCCAAGAACTATTATCAGGTGGAACCAACTAGACAATAGTATTGTGCACTCAGATAATACCGAGGCCTTCAAGCAGGCGGTGGCCAAAGTCCAACGCCACTAACTTTTTCGCTGCGCACCCCACCCGTTGCGTCGACGCCAGATTCCTGGATGTTGCAACGAAATATAACAGATACAGATACAGAGGTATGGATATTCTGAAAAGATGACTAGATATTACCGACGCTTACACATTCAGATTCTGCGCATGAACAGAAATTGCTGATATAAAACTTCGCTTATTCTACTAATTTTCACATTTTAGAGCAGTTTGGCAAGTTATTTGTTATTGTACAGTTTTAATGATAAATAGGACAATTTATTATCATAACTCAATTAAAAAAAATAGTAAAAGCAAGGTTTATGACCTTCAAAGTCAATGCGACAAAACATTAAAGCATCATTCAGGAATAATAGTAAACACAAGAGAAAAGGGTATAAGTACAGAGAGAGAGAGAGTGAGAGAGAGAGAGAGAGAGAGAGAGAGAGAGAGAGAGAGAGAGAGAGAGAGAGAGAGAGAGAGAGAACACCGCGATCTACACCAAGTGAAGCCGTATTCCCAGCAATGTGCAAAAAAACTACATGAAAAAAATGTGATCGAGACCTGTTTGACAAAGTCAATCAAAAATAGTACAATTGGTCAAAACGACACAAACGTATTTCATTCGACGCCTCTCCATGCCTATCTTTTCCCCTATCCTCCGGCTCCTCCACAAACACATTAATTTACATGGTTGCTCGAAAGTGTCAACTCACTCGCTGCCCCCGCCCACATAAAAACACAAAAACACGAGCAACCGCGCACACACATACAACGCACGCACACACACACACGCGCGCCCGAACACACGAACAAGCGCGCGCGCACACACACACACAGAACAACGCGAATGGGCACACAAACACACACACGCACGCACGCACGCGCGCGCGCGCGCACACACACACACACAAGCACAAGCGCGCGCACGCTCACGACTATACATGCGCGCGCACTAATTATACAACCATGCGCGCCCGCACGCAAAACGCACATCTCACACACACACACACACAAACATGCGCACACAAAACACACACAACGCGCTCGCAAACACACACACACACACACACACACACACACACACACACACACATATACACGCACGCGCGCTGGCGTCTGCACATGTATACATGTACAACCATGCGTGCGCGCACGCACACATATTCATATTCAACCATACGCGCGCGCACGCTAGACGTATGTATCACACACACACACACACACACACACACACACACACACACACACACACACACACACACAGGCACAGGCACGCACGGGCGCGCGCTCGCGCACACACACACACACACTCCATACCACAGCACACCACACCACACACACATACAAACACATACGTACATATCCTCAGTGGAAGCCAGTACAGAGTGTGGAACGTCACCACTTACTCTTGGCTCGAGTTTTGCAGCATGATTTTGAATTGATTTAGACTTCCTGAAGTCAAAAAATATTGCTAACCTTTTTCTTTTCGAGTTTATTATCTTATGTGCACCAGCCTTTTTCTTTAACGGGCCTGATGTACAATTAAAAAAAAAAATTCCAGAGGCTTTTTAAAACGATCTTCTGGCATTTTTAACAATAAATACAATTCAGCAACACTTTGACGCGAAAAGAAAGACTTCAAATGTCTGTTAAATTCCTTGTATGTAATAAAAGAATTTGGACTTTGATGAACAGATATAGTCTCATCTTCCTCTCTTCAACTCTTGATATCAGAAGTGAGGCTTGACTATAAATTGCTCTCCAACAATGTCTTACAAACGTCTATGCTTTGTCAAAAGATATGCTAACAATGCTTCCCAATTTAATAGGAAACAATGGCATTTTCTTATTATTATTCTTGAATTCTTTTCTTTTTCGACACAACACATTTTTGGATTCGGATATTTCAGAATGAGGAAAATCAGAAAATAATACAATTCTGGTTTTAGCAACAACTTTGGTGCTGTGATTTAACATGAAAATGACGAATGACTGGCGGGAGAAGAATGTGAAAAGGATCCATGAATGACCGGAGAAGAGCGTTAAATTGGTTAGTGACTAACTGGAGAATAACATGAATATGATGAATAACCGACTGGAGACGAACCTGAAAACGATGACTGACTGACTGGAGAAGAACTTAAAAACGATGAATGACTGACTGGAGAAGAACTTAAAAACGATGAATGACTGAGTGGAGAAGAACTTAAAAACGATGACTGACTGAGTGGAGAAGAACTTGAAAACGATGAATGACTGAGTGGAGAAGAACTTGAAAACGATGAATGACTGAGTGGAGAAGAACTTGAAAACGATGAATGACTGAGTGGAGAAGAACTTGAAAACGATGAATGACTGAGTGGAGAAGAACTTGAAAACGATGAATGACTGAGTGGAGGAGAACTTAAAAACGATGAATGACTGAGTGGAGAAGAACTTAAAAACGATGAATGACCGACTGGAGAAGAACTTAAAAACGATGAATGACTGACTGGAGAAGAACTTGAAAACGATGACTGACTGAGTGGAGAGGACTTGAAAACGACGAATGACTGACTGGAGAAGAACTTGAAAACGTTGACTGACTGAGTGGAGAGGACTTGAAAACGACGAATGACTGACTGGAGAAGAACTTGAAAACGACGAATGACTGAGTGGAGAAGAACTTGAAAACGATGAATGACCGACTGGAGAAGAACTTGAAAACGATGAATGACTGAGTGGAGAAGAACTTAAAAACGACGAATGACTGAGTGGAGAACTTGAAAACGATGAATGACCGACTGGAGAAGAACTTGAAAACGATGACTGACTGACTGGAGAAGAACTTGAAAACGACGAATGACTGAGTGGAGAGGACTTGAAAACGACGAATGACTGAGTGGAGAAGAACTTGAAAACGATGAATGACCGACTGGAGAAGAACTTGAAAACGATGAATGACTGAGTGGAGAAGAACTTAAAAACGACGAATGACTGAGTGGAGAACTTGAAAACGATGAATGACCGACTGGAGAAGAACTTGAAAACGATGACTGACTGACTGGAGAAGAACTTGAAAACGATGAATGACTGAGTGGAGAAGAACTTAAAAACGATGACTGACTGAGTGGAGAAGAACTTGAAAACGATGACTGACTGACTGGAGAAGAACTTGAAAACGATGAATGCCTGAGTGGAGAAGAACTTGAAAACGATGACTGACTGAGTGGAGAAGAACTTAAAAACGATGAATGACTGAGTGGAGAACTCAAAAACGATGAATGACTGAGTGGAGAAGAACTTGAAAACGATGAATGACTGAGTGGAGAAGAACCTGAAAACGATGAATGACTGAGTGGAGAAGAACTTAAAAACGATGAATGAATGACTGGAGAAGAACTTAAAAATGATGTATGACTGACTGGAGAAGAACTTAAAAATGACGAATGACTGAGTGGAGAGGACTCGAAAGCGACGAATGATTGATGTCAGAGGAAAGTGAAAATGACTGCTGGCTCGAGGAGAATGTGAACACAATAAACGGCTGATAGAACAAGAGTGTGAGAATGACGAATGATGAACGGGACGTGAAGACAATGTGAGAATGACAAGAAAAAGGAAAATGATGAATAAATGACGGGGAAAGGAGAGGAAGATGAAAGTGAGATGGGAGAAGAACGAGAGAATGATGAAAAAAAATTGTTCGGACGAGGTAATAAGAATGTGAAAAGAACGCATAATGGATAGGGTTAAAACGGAACTTGAGAACAGTGAAGGAGGTATGAAAGGCGTAAACGTGAACGATGAATAACAGACAATTATAAATGAAAGGTGGGATGAGCTGCCATTACATCCATGAAGGAGAGGAGAAGAGGGGAATCTGACAATGATGTACGGTGGACAGGACAGTAGCAGGAGAAGGTTCAGAGGAGTGAAAAGACGAGAGGGGCATGAGAATGATAGATTCAGCTATATGAAAACAGACCAGCCTGAGAATGATCCAGTGAGGGACAAACTGGGGAAAAATGAAACGAGAGAACAATGCTTTCTTCACGAGGTGAAAAGAAGAAAAGGTGAACATGATGAACTGGAGACGGGACACGAAGAGAGGGAGAGAGAGAAAAAAAAAAAAAGCTTCAGGACGATGGACTACATAAAATAAAGATATTGTCTGAATGATTCAATAAAGGAAGAAATAGATGAGGTGATGACGAGAATGATAGAGAAGTGAGGAGATAAAAACACGAAATGGACGAGATGAATAGAGAAGAACGTGAAAACGATGTGTAATGGACGGGGGAAGAACGTAAGAAATTTCAGTGATGGATAGGTCTAGAAGTAGCGAATGACAGACAGGATTAGAAGAATGAGAAGATGTTAACGGAAGGAATGGTTTATTAAGGACAAGAACAAGAGAACGTAAGTATGACGAAGGAAGGAAAGAAGGAATATGGATAACAGATACAATGAAAACAAGAAACCGTGAAGGTTATAACTAAATGACAAGAACGAGAACATGATGCATGATCGACGGGACTAGAACACGGTAAGTATGAGCGGATTGAAACAAGAGCGTGAGAATGACGATAGAGGGACAACAGGAGAAGGAAAAGGGGGCAATAACGCACGGAAGGAATCCTAAAGAACGGTGAAAGACAGGAGAAAAGAAGAACGTGAGAATGATGAAAGAAAGATGGGAGAAGAACGAACGTGAAAATGATGAAGAAGTTACGGGAGACTAACATGTGAGTGATGAAGGGCAGTTCGGATGAGACGGCAAGAGACTGAGGACGGCGCATCTGGCCCGATTGGAAGAAAACAGGCAAACGCGAAAATAATAAAAGGACGGACGAAAGGAGAGTAAGATGAATCATGATCGAAATGATTAAAGCATCAGCATCATGAATGAGGGGTAGGATGAAAAGAGAAAGTGATATCTATGAACGAGAGGTGAAAAGAAGAATGTGAGAATGACAGATGATGTATGAAAGGTGACGGACAGAATTGTGGATGGGAACATACTGTGAGAACGATGAGGGACAGGATCAGAAGGACATGAAGAAGCAGTGTGAGGCAACAGATGAATGACCACCAGACAGCGTGAGAACGATGAAGGACGGGATCAGAAGGACATGAAGAAAGGAGTGTGAGGCAACAGATGAATGACCACCAGACAGCGTGAGAACGATGAAGGACGGGATCAGAAGGACATGAAGAAAGCAGTGTGAGGCAACAGATGAATGAACACCAGACAGCGTGAGAACGATGAGGGACAGGATCAGAAGGACATGAAGAAAGCAGTGTGAGGCAACAGATGAATGAACACCAGACAGCGTGAGAACGATGAGGGACAGGATCAGAAGGACATGAAGAAAGCAGTGTGAGGCAACAGATGAATGAACACCAGACAGCGTGGGAACGGTGCAGTGACGGCCAGAACAAAAGACTGGAAACAAGGGAAAGATGAGAGTTTACACAAAGAGAAAAGGAGAGGTGAGAATGACGAATAGGAAACTGGACAAGGGAGATAAGAGGGAGGAACGTGGGAAATACATGAAAATCGGACATCGCAAGAGTAATCTAAAGATGAATGGAATGAGAACAGAACCAGAGAAAAACGAATGCTCGATGCGATCAGAAAAGAAGAATGAAAGATGAGGAATGACAGACGAAATTAGTGAAGAGAACGTGGGAATGGTGAATGGCGAACTTGATGAAGAGGATGACGCAAAAATGATGAATGTTGAAAGAAGGGAAGCGTAAAAATTAGGAATGTTGGACTTGCGGGAAAGTTGTGAACAACTGATATCGGACAGGGAAAACGTGAGAATAAAGCATTTTGGAGAGCGGGAAAACGTGAGAATAAAGCATGTTGGAGAGCGGGGAAACGTGAGAATGACGAATGTTAGACGGAGGAAAACGTGAGAATAATGAATGTTCGATCTGGGAAATGGTGAAAATTATCAATGTCGGATGGGGGAAAAGGTAGAATAATGAATGTTGGACTGAGGCAAAGGTGAAAATGATGAATGTTGAATGGAGGAAACGTGAATATGAAACATTTTGGAGTGGCGAAAAGCGGGGAAAAACGTGAAAATAATGAATGTAGGACAGGGGAAAACACGAAAAGGATGAATGCTAGACTGGAGTAAAAATGTGAGAATGCTGAATGTTGGAGTGGGGGAAACGTAGGAATAATGACTTTAGGACTGGGGAAAAACTTGAAAATGATGAATGTTGGACTGGGGAAAATATGAGAACGATGAATGTTGAGGCGGGGGAATATGAGACTGATGAATGTTTGAATATGGGAAAACATGAATATTGAACAGGTGGGCGGAGTGGGGAAGAGGGAGGGAAGGGAGGAGGGGCGTGACAATGAATAATGCTGATTGAGGAAAAGGTAAGAATGATGAAAATTGAGCTGCACGAAAAGGTGACAAGGGTTGATGACGAAGTAAGGTAAACATGCGAATGGTAAATGTTGGACGGGAGGTGCGTGCGTGCGTGCGTGGTGCGTGCGTGTGTGTGTGGTGTGCGTGCGTGCGTGCGTGCGTGGTGTGTGTGTGTGTGTGCGTGCGTGCGTGCGTGCGTGCGTGCGTGTGCGTGTGTGTGTGTGTGCGTGCGTAGGAAGGGGAAAGGAGGCGGGGGCAGGGTACTGGGAGGGGAGGGGGGAGAGCGCGTGAAAATGACCAATGTTGGACATGAGGAAAAGATGAGAACTAGAAGTATTGAACTGCGGGAAAACGTGACAATGAGGAATGTTGAACTGCGGGAAAACGTGACAATGAGGAATGTTGAACTGCGGGAAAACGTGACAATGAGGAATGTTGGACTGGGCAAAAAGGCAAGTATGATGAATGTTGAACAGCGGGAAAACGTGACAATGAGGAATGTTGGACTGGGCAAAAAGGCAAGTATGATGAATGTTGAACAGCGGGAAAACGTGACAATGAGGAATGTTGGACTGGGCAAAAAGGCAAGTATGATGAATGTTGAACAGCGGGAAAACGTGACAATGAGGAATGTTGGACTGGGCAAAAAGGCAAGTATGATGAATGTTGAACAGCGGGAAAACGTGACAATGAGGAATGTTGGACTGGGCAAAAAGGCAAGTATGATGAATGTTGGACTGCGGAAAAACGTGACAATGAGGAATGTTGGACTGGGCAAAAAGGCAAGTATGATGAATGGACTGCGGGGACTTGAGAGGGGTGGGGGTTTGGTGTGGGGAGGTGAAACGCGAGAACGGTGAATGCTGGACGGGAGAAAACTGAGGCAATGATGAATGTTGGACTGGAGGGGAAGAGAAAAACACAGAACAGAGGAATAACAGATGGAAGGCTGGTGCCACGCTGGTGAACGAAGGACGGAGGAGGAAAGAGGAATAACAGATGGAAGGCTGGTGCCACGCTGGTGAAGGAAGGACGGAGGAGGAAAGAGGAATAACAGATGGAAGGCTGCTGCCACGCTGGTGAACGAAGGACGGAGGAGGAAAGAGGAATAACAGATGGAAGGCTGGTGCCACGCTGGTGAACGAAGGACGGAGGAGGAAAGAGGAATAACAGATGGAAGGCTGGTGCCACGCTGGTGAAGGAAGGACGGATGAGGAAAGAGGAATAACAGATGGAAGGCTGGTGCCACGCTGGTGAACGAAGGACGGAGGAGGAAAGAGGAATAACAGATGGAAGGCTGGTGCCACGCTGGTGAACGAAGGACGGAGGAGGAAAGAGGAATAACAGATGGAAGGCTGGTGCCACGCTGGTGAACGAAGGACGGAGGAGGAAAGAGGAATAACAGATGGAAGGCTGGTGCCACGCTGGTGAACGAAGAACGGAGGAGGAAAGAGGAATAACAGATGGAAGGCTGGTGCCACGCTGGTGAACGAAGGACGGACGAGGAAAGAGGAATAACAGATGGAAGGCTGGTGCCACGCTGGTGAACGAAGGAAGGATGAGGAAAGCGAAGGAATGAAAAGGGCGTGAGAATGATGGCCGTAACGAAACAGGATGGCGACAGAGTAACAGTGGGCACAACCAGCACAGAATGATGGCGACAGAGTAACAGTGGGCACAATCAGCACAGAATGATGGCGACACAGTAACAGTGGGCACAACCAGCACAGAATGATGGCGACAGAGTAACAGTGGGCACAACCAGCACAGAATGATGGCGACAGAGTAACAGTGGGCACAATCAGCACAGAATGATGGCGACAGAGTAACAGTGGGCACAATCAGCACAGAATGATGGCGACACAGTAACAGTGGGCACAATCAGCACAGAATGATGGCGACAGAGTAACAGTGGGCACAATCAGCACAGAATGATGGCGACACAGTAACAGTGGGCACAATCAGCACAGAATGATGGCGACACAGTAACAGTGGGCACAATCAGCACAGAATGATGGCGACACAGTAACAGTGGGCACAATCAGCACAGAATGATGGCGACACAGTAACAGTGGGCACAATCAGCACAGAATGATGGCGACACAGTAACAGTGGGCACAATCAGCACAGAATGACACGGAATGAGAAGACGGTAACGCGTTAACAATGAATGGTTGACACGATGAGATGAAGAGAACACAAAAACGCTGAGTGAAAGACGGGGGCAGAACATGACAACAGTAAATGAAGAACTAGGTGAGAAGAAGAGAACATGAGAATGACAACAGATGACAGGAACGGTAACTGAGGAACGTGGGAAAGATGATGACAACAGATGACAGGAACGGTAACTGAGGAACGTGGGAAAGATGATGACAGATGAAAGGAACGGTAACTGAGGAACGTGGGAAAGATGATGACAACAGATGACAGGAACGGTAACTGAGGAACGTGGGAAAGATGACAACAGATGACAGGAACGGTAACTGAGGAACGTGGGAAAGATGATGACAACAGATGACAGGACCGGTAACTGAGGAACGTGGGAAAGATGATGACAACAGATGACAGGAACGGTAACTGAGGAACGTGGGAAAGATGACGACAGATGAAAGGAACGGTAACTGAGGAACGTGGGAAAGATGACGACAGATGAAAGGAACGGTAACTGAGGAACGTGGGAAAGATGACGACAACAGATGGAAGGAACGGTAACTGAGGAACGTGGGAAAGATGATGACAGATGAAAGGAACGGTAACTGAGGAACGTGGGAAAGATGATGACAACAGATGGAAGGAACGGTAACTGAGGAACGTGGGAAAGATGACAGATAAGGGAACGGTAATTGAGGAACGTGGGAAAGATGATGACAGATGAAAGGAACGGCAACTGAGGAACGTGGGAAAGATGACAACAGATGACAGGAACGGTAACTGAGGAACGTGGGAATGATGATGACAGATGAAAGGAACGGTAACTGAGGAACGTGGGAAAGATGATGACAACAGATGACAGGAACGGTAACTGAGGAACGTGGGAAAGATGATGACAACAGATGGAAGGAACGGTAACTGAGGAACGTGGGAAAGATGATGACAACAGATGACAGGAACGGTAACTGAGGAACGTGGGAAAGATGATGACAGATGAAAGGAACGGTAACTGAGGAACGTGGGAAAGATGATGACAACAGATGACAGGAACGGTAACTGAGGAACGTGGGAAAGATGATGACAACAGATGACAGGAACGGTAACTGAGGAACGTGGGAAAGATCAATGGTGGACAAGTGACGATAAAAAACAACAACAACTGATTTTTGATGCTCTGGAGGAGGAAAGGAGTTTCAGAGAATGAATGATGGATGGGAGAAGAACATAAGAACAATAAATGACGGGTGAGATGGGAAGGGGAGAACTAGATGTAGTTGAGTATGGTACGTCCATTCCACTGTTCAATACCGCCGAAAGGCCGAAACAGAAGTAAAGGGGTTGCGACGGAAATGACTGTATCATAAGTTCGTAGCAATGCAGAATAATAGATCAGCAGTGTATAAAAGAAACTTTGTAGTACAGAAGAATTAAAAAAAAGGGGGGGAGGGGGAGGGAGGACTGCAGGGCTTCAAAGGTCAGAGATGTAGTGGGAAAAGATCAAATATGACATAAGAGAATGAGGAATATGGAAACATGAATAATGTACAACAGCGGGTATGGCGTTAATGAATGGACTAAAGAATTAAAGGGGGTGGGAGGTGTGGAGGGAGAAAGTGATGGGTCTCAGGTTCAAATCCATTAAATATGAAAAGAAGACATCTGCGGAGGAAAAGTGAGAAATTACCACTGGACGGAGATGGAAACTGGTGGTGGTGTGTCCAATCCTCTCAGCACGTCTACAACATGTTAATGCCATAAAGTGAAGGGTCTCTGGAGAACATCGAAACTTGATAAACTTGAAAAGCAGGGAGTGGAGAGAAAACTGGACTGAAAAGTACAATATCCTGTTGTGAAAGAATGAAAGTGAGAAGCAAAGGAACTAAAAAAAAACAACAAAAAAACCCCAAAAAACAGGTGGTGTGATGAGCACCAGAAAATCGTACGTGAATGAGAATTGGGGAAAAGAGGAATATTTGTAGGATCATGAGCGGCATGTCTTTTTTGAGTGGATCAGACGTAAACCATATCAGGGCCGTACGAATTTATAAAACAATATCATATCGAGTCGTCAGACTGAGAATCAAGACATGCATGGATCAGTACTTTTTTTTTAAAAAAAGGCCAAAGTTTTCTTTAATCAAAGTGATTCAACATAGTTGCTTCAGGTACCCCACCCCACCCCTTTCCCACCAATACACATACTCATCCCCTTGATTAGTAAGTTCAGGGTAAAGCACCCAGGCCGATGTCAGACGAGTTCACAGACGCCTGGGGCTTTATGTACTGATATATTGATGTTCCGATGGTATCGGTGTGTGGTTCCATAAACCCTCTACCATCCCTCTCTTCCTTTCCATCCCCCACCCTTCCCACCTGTCATCCCGTCCGCCCCACCACCGTGGTGAGTGTCGACGCTCAACCTGAACATGACCTCATACCGAACGTGGCTCGGTTGTCGCTCCTCTGCACAGGGTCTACACTGAATCAGCTTCAATGCTAGTTTGACGGATGCGCAAGAAATCTCAGCAACAAAGTATTGTTGGATACTACCGGCGGTATCACGAAATAAATCGCAGCAAGGATGAACTGTGGAAGACTATGAGCTGTATCATAAGCAAAGTGTTTCACGAAACAGCAACGAAATAACCTTGAGCTGCACATTGGCTACACTCAGAAAGAGTGAACAGCATGAAGCCTGGAGAACTCAGAAACAAAGGCTAACTCAATCAGATGCAGAAACTTGGTCACTGTGAAAAAAAAGTAAAAGTGTACGGTGTTGACTACCTTCAGACTGGAAACGGTGAACCAGGGGGCACTTACATGGCGGCCTGTTTGTTGACCTATAGTACAGGGAGCTAAGCGGTGAACCAGGGGCACTTATATGGCGGCCTGTTTGTTGACCTATAGTAAAGGGAGCTAAACGGTGAACCAGGGGGCACTTATATGGCAGCCTGTTTGTTGACCTATAGTACTGGGAGCTAAACGGAACTTAACCCTTAGGCAAAGTGTCACGCAAGAAGTGAACATAACACGTAGAACGTACAACGGAGAAAAAGGTCAGGACACTGTGTGGTGTGTGTGTGTGTGTGTGTGTGTGTGTGTGTGTGTGTGTGTGTGTGCGCGCGCGCGCGCGCGCGCGTGCGTACCAGTGCGTGCGCTTATAATAAATTTCAGTTTAAGAGGAAAGCGTCTTTTACAAACGGTAAACGACAGCTCCAGACATTGGATGGCTAGATACAAACGAAGAAGTTCTTGTCTGACCGAACTCGTCCGGATATGTGGTGAAAAACAACAAAGTCTTGGCATACTGGCTCCACAATCACCTAGAGAAGAATGCTCGTGTTCTGAGAAGAAATTAATAACTAAAAGCCGAAAGCACTGTCAGAAACAAAACTGAGATGCCAGTTTCGGAGATTGGCACGGACAATGTTTCAGTACAGCTCGAACAGACCACAGAGAGCATTTCCAGGGCTGTGAACTCGTACCCCAAAAAACAGGCAAACAAAACACAAAGAAACCAACAAGTAAAATACAAACAAAAGAACAATAAAACTAACAAGTCTCTCCCGTCAAAGGAACACTCAGATTTACTTACGGTTTACAGGTGCACTTTTTTGCTTTATAAGCATTTTTTAAACTGATCAATCATGAGTACATAAACAATTCATTCAACTGAAGCAGCAAAAAGCAATAACTCCTGGGGTATAGGTGCACTTCTTCATAATATTTCCCTGCTGCAGTCCTTCAGTCGGTTAAATCTAAGCCATCTTAAGTGCACTGGCCACTCTAAGCATTTCGCTCAGATTTTTCTTTAACAAAACACACACACACACACACACACACACGCGCGCGCGCGCGCGCGCGCGCGCGCGCGATTAAAAATCCCTTTGAGATAATTCCAGTGCAACAAAAACACATCAAAAAGCCTAATTAATGAACAGCATCGCAAAATGGACAACAAGTGCCTGTTCCAGTGGTTAGGATCTCATTATCTAGTCACCAGATAAAAAAGAAGTGGCATCTTACAAAGTTTATCAAGAAAAACAATGCTTTCCAGACCACAGAAAGATGAACAGACCACAAATGCAGAAAAGCAACAGGACAAAGAAAAAAAATGAAACCCCAATTTAAAAAGAAAGCAAAGAGACTAGCACACACACACACACACACACACACACACACACACACACACACACACACACACACACACACACACACAAGAAATCATTAGCACCGGATTTCTATGAGACCGGGACACAAATTTCATTGAAAAGATCCCCACCCACCCACCCACTCTCTCCCCTGCATTCCTGTGGAGCGAATTTTTTTCTTTTTTAATTATGCAGAGCGTTCAAAACGCAGATTATAGAACGGACCACAGAGGTAGAAAAAAAAAGAGTGAGGAAACCGAGACCAAAAAAAAAAAAAAAACTTAAAGAAAAAAAAAACGAAAGAAAAAAAGAAGGAAATTAGGAGCACAATATCGCCAGAAGACTGGAAACAGTTTGTACTAAAACAGCCCTACCCCACCCTACCCACCCCTTTATTTTGGCATGGGGTTTCCACTGTACAAGATGAATTCTAGGTGCGCAGTGTGGCTCACAGGATAAGATAAGATAATGTTGCTTATAGCCCAGCCGACCGCAAGGGGCCACCATCAGGGCTGTCACCACGTTAAAATCAACTCACAAGTCATGGCTCACAGGATGACCAAGATGAAAAATGAACACATTAGAGGGACGGTCAAGCTGGTTTAGAAAAGTATCACACAGAAAATCCTCACAGAAGAACTGTGTTCACGTGTTGGCAACATTGGAGAGTTGTTGCAGGATACTCAGAGAATGTAAGCCGGTGCAGGAAGGAGTTTCGTGGGACCTCTAACGTCCTTTCCTCTAGGATGTTGTGAAAGTCCGTTCCACTCACAGAAAGAAAGGAAGCGAGGGTGCATCAGTGAATGAGGAGCCATGAAGGCACTGAGGGGAAGGGGGGGGGGGAGAGGAAGGAACAGACGTTTGGAAGGGATAAAGTGGGCTCTTAGATAATGACAGATCAACGCTTGTAGCATCAGTTAAACAACTGGTAGGAAAAAGACCAAAGACGTTCGACATTATATTAAAAAAAAAAAAAGGTGATCAGGATGAAATGTTATAACATGGAGATTTAGAACATAAGACGTCCAAGACTTGAAAAATACCTCGCTTCGTTAAAACATTAACGACAGTTCTGTTCATACGCTTACAGCACAGCCGCTTGCAGATTCCATACTGACCGCCATTGCCGTGTGTGTTGTCAAACAACAGGAGTGTTCGCGCGCGCGCTTTGTGTGTGTGTGTGTGTGTGGAAGGGGGGGGGGGGGGGCTGGGCGCTCGCGCGCGCGTGAACTTCCGTGCATGTGTCTGAGGAGTTGCGGGTGGAGTTGATGCGGGGAAGCACGAACGGTGAAGAAAGCCACGTGACATCTCCAATTTCTTCTGAGAAGGCAAGGCGGGTGGAAAGGAAAGACGGTGTGGTAGAGAGTCAAAGAAGTAGCAGTAAGGGGCGGGTGGAGGGGGAAGAGGGTGTGGTAGAGTGAAAGAAGTAGCAGTAAGGGGCGGGTGGAGGGGGAAGAGGGTGTGGTAGAGAGTCAAAGAAGCAGCAGTCAGGGGCGGGGGGAAGGGAAAGAGGGTGTGGTAGAGAGTCAAAGAAGCAGCAGTCAGGGGCGGGTGGAAGGGAAAGAGGGTGTGGTAGAGAGTCAAAGAAGCAGCAGTCAGGGGCGGGGGAAGGGAAAGAGGGTGTGGTAGAGAGTCAAAGAAGCAGCAGTCAGGGGCGGGTGGAAGGGAAAGAGGGTGTGGTAGAGAGTCAAAGAAGTAGCAGTAAGGGGCGGGTGGAGGGGGAAGGGGGTGTGGTAGAGAGTCAAAGAAGTAGCAGTAAGGGGCGGGTGGAGGGGGAAGAGGGTGTGGTAGAGAGGCAAAGAAGTACCTTGGAGTCACCATCACGGACGACTTTAGCTGGGACAAACATATAAATAGTATCTGCACAAAGGCCAACAAGACCCTTGGCTTCCTCAGGCGTAACCTCAAGATCAGCGCCACCCAGCTAAAGGCCACAGCCTACAAAGCCATGGTACGACCCACGCTGGAATATGCCTGCACCGTGTGAGACCCCTACACGACGACAAACGAGGACAAGCAGGAATCTGTCCAAAGGAGGGCTGCACGCTTTGTGACAGGACGTTATCACAACTTCTCCAACGTCAGCAACCTCATCAAGCAACTGGACTGGCACCCCCTAAGGCAGCGAAGAAAGATCACCAGAGTGGCCATGCTGATTAAGATCATACATGGTTTGGTCTGCATGGACAGATCCCAGCTGATTCCTGCTCCAACCCGTCAGCGTAGAGGACATGAACAGCAATTTAAACAACCACAGTGCCAAACTTTGTATCGACAGGGGTCCTTTTATCCACGTACTATAAAGGACTGGAACGCCCTGCCCGACACAGTAGTCGAGGCAAAGACTCTTGACATATTTGTGTCAAGAGCAAGAAAACTACATTAAACCTCTGCTTTTTTTTTTTTTTAAATGCTGCGCCAGCCCACATTCAAACACGTCAGAATAGTCAACATGATGACTGAGGACGTTAAATGGATGAAGATGAAGATGAAGAAGTAGCAGCAAGGGGCGGGTGGAAGTGAAAGAGGGTGGGGTAGAGAGTCAAAGAAGTAGCAGTAAGGGGCGGGAGAACTGTTAGCAGATGTCTCCAATGAAATACCATCACAGATAATTGCGTGGTTCTTAATCACATCGTCTACGAACACACGTTTACTCTATTATTAGTACTGTCACCATTATATTAATCACTAGCGATATCATCATCATCAACAGCAACAGTAGTAGTTGTAGTAGTAGTTTCTTTTCTTATCGTCATCTGTCCTTTACGCCTCTGACGTCGTCCTAGTCTGATTCCCTATTCTTCATCGACTGTGCAACAGTTCAAAAGAATGTGCTGAGGTTGAGGGGTGTTCACTTTTTTTTCTTAAGAAAATACGAACCCAACGGTTCAATCAGATGTAGGACACATGGTTGTGAGATCGCGCTGATGTGGCTTTCGAAGTCTGATGGAAATAATGTCAACAGCGATCAAGAATTTTTGACCATACGACCTGCACTCTAACACACTTTTTACACCTTGAAAGAAACTTTCGAATCAAACCGTCTCCGATCCCACCCAACGCACCACCCAACCCCCAAACCTCGCCTTCCCCTCCCCACCCCTTCCCTCCCATCCTCGGTGAACGCGAACAATCATTTGTCACCAAGATCGACCTTTTCCTAAGCAGCGGACAATGAATACAGCTGAATTTTTTTTTTTTAAAGGTAAACCAACAGTTTTAAATGTAATTGATAGCGAACCGCCAAGAAAACGTAGACAAACGAATCACAAGACAAAACACGACGCGTTTCGACCTCTTATGTCTTCTTCAGGCAAGATACGAATCACTCAGGACAACGAAAATGAAT
>CM065725.1:6237282-6254782 GCA_033310375.1 Conus canariensis | reverse complement strand
AACACTTACAGATGAGCCAAATAAGATAAAGAAAGAAGTTCATGTATTTTATAAACGACTGTATTCCAAAAGAAATCTAGATACATGTGACGTAAAAGACTTAATACAAGAGTGTCCAAAACTATCTAGAGAAGAACAAGATTCCTTAAATGGAGAAATAAGTTTAGAAGAAGCTGGCTTTGCTTTGAAAAACATGAAAAATGGTAAAAGTCCTGGTTCAGACGGTTTTGGAGCTGAATTTTATAAATTTTTCTGGAAAAAACTTGGTCCTTTTGTAGTTCGTGCTCTAAATCAGTCAGTGAAGGATGGGGAACTGTCAACCACTCAAAAAGAAGGAATAATCACCTGCATACCTAAACCGGATAAATCGAGAGAGAATATAAAAAACTGGAGACCTATTTCAATTTTAAATGTTCTGTATAAAATTGGGTCTGCATGCATCGCAAATAGAATAAAAAAGGTTCTTCCGAGCCTAATAAGTGAAGATCAGACAGGTTTCATTGCAAATAGATATCTTTGGGATAACATACGGCTTATTTATGACCTAATAAACTATCTGGAAGTGAGACAATTACCCGGACTTTCACTCTGTTTAGATTTTGAGAAAGCTTTTGATTCTCTGGACTGGGAATTTTTGTTTAAAATTTTGAGAGAATATGGTTTTGAAAATAGCATATGTAATTGGATACAAACATTTTACAAAAACATAAAATCAACTGTTATAGTTAACGGTCAAACTTCGGATTGGTTTCACATTGAAAAAGGCTGTAGACAGGGAGATCCACTTTCGCCTTATCTATTCATACTATGTGTAGAAATCTTAGCAATCATGATAAGAGAAGATAAAGATATAAAAGGTGTTAAAATAAACAACAAAGAACTTAAAATATCACAATTTGCCGATGATACACAATTAATGAATAATGGAGATCGAATATCTTTTGAAAGATCTGTCCAATTAATAGAGAGATTTGGAAAGTTTTCAGGACTTTTCCTAAATGCAGATAAAACACAAGCAATATGGCTAGGTTGTAAGAAAGGCTCAAAAATAAAATATATGCAACATTTAAATATACAATGGAACCCTGATAAGTTTAAAATGTTGGGAATATGGTTCACAAATGATGTAAAAAAAACTGTGAAAAGATTAATTATGCTGAAAAATTATCAGAAATAACAGCCTTGTTTAATATATGGATGAAAAGAAACATTACACCTCTTGGACGAGTTGCTGTGTTAAAATCTTTGATTTTATCTAAATTGATTCATCTATGGAT
Source organism: Conus canariensis (assembly GCA_033310375.1). NCBI lineage: Eukaryota > Metazoa > Mollusca > Gastropoda > Neogastropoda > Conidae > Conus > Conus canariensis. The sequence continues at coordinate 6,253,505 of CM065725.1, read as the reverse complement.
TTTACTTCCAAATCCACCAGATGACTTCATAAATGATTGTCAGAGAATGTGTTTTTGGTTTGTTTGGAATGGTAAACGGGATAAAATAAGTAGAAAAATTGCAATAAAAAGCATAAAGGAGGGGGGTTTAGGCATACCCGATATTAGAAAGCATATCAATGCTCTAAAACTTACCTGGCTGAGAAGATTTAAAACAGCAAAACACAAGTGGAGAAATATTGCCTGTGTAATGTATCCTTTTTTCGAAGAAATAGAAAAACATGGTCCTTGTTATCCTTTGGATAAATACAATAATGTATTCTGGAACCATACATTCATGGCATATAGAGATTTTTGTAGACACCTGAAAGCAAAAACACAATCGGATGTACTGTCCGAGCCAGTCTTTCATAATGATAAATTTAAAATTGGTAATAATGTAATCAAATATAATTGGACTTGGAAAGGGGTTTACTGTGTTTCACATTTTTTTAAAAAACGACGGAAGTTTTCTAAGTTTAAACGAATTTAATAGAAAATATGATATGGGTGTATGCTTCTTGGCTTACTACGGCTGTGTAAGTTCTATTAGAAAATATATACAGCAAACTGGTCTTAATATATCAATTAATCAAAATATAAAAGAAAAACCAAGAGCTCTAAAAATAATATACTCCATATCCAAGGGATCAAGACTGTACTATGACCTTTTCACATTTGACAGCAAACTTCCTAATTCGTGCCAGAAATGGACCGAAAAACTGGGAACAGAAATTTCTTGGGAAAAGGTTTTCAACCAAATTCATAAAATACAAGAAATAAAACTTAAATGGCTGCAGCTTCGTATCGTACACAGGATTCTTGGAACTAACGTAGTTTTAAAGGAAATGGGGATAGTGGGGAATAACAATTGTGATTTCTGTAGAGAAACTAAGGACAACATAGAGCATATTTTCTGGGAGTGTGATTACTCTAAACAGCTTTGGGAAAAACTGGAGAGATTGCTAAAATCAAAGTGCTTTCCAGGTACGAACTTTACATTTCGTGAGAAAGTTATACTTTTTGGATATGATGAAATCATATCTACAGACTCGGTTTTAGACTTAATAATTCTTTTAGGAAAACAGTATATCTATAAATGCAAGTTTGACCATTGTCTTCCTGATATAGTCTCCTTCCAAAGGTACCTACTTTCACGTTATAAAATCGAAAAATACAATGCAGATATAAATTGGAATGGACATGTTTTTAAAACAAGATGGTTACCATGTTTACCACTTATAGAAACGGCATGAGAAGACAAAAAGGGGAAATAAAAGAAGGAAAAAGATGAAAGAAATATGAAAATTATAATTATGTAAAGTGATATTTTCTCCTGTAAATGTTGCATTGATAAAACAATACTCTGGGTTGGATTCATCAGTGATTACAAAGATTAGAGTGCATTGACAATTATGAACATACATGTATACAAATGTCTTTATTCTTGCTGATGTTGCTGCTTACATCAATATATTGATTGATAGCTGTTCGTCACATTGATGTACGTGTACGTGTTTTTTTTGTTTTTGTTTTTTTTGTTTTTTTAATATATAGCCCTTTTTTCTTTGTGTATGTTTGGTAAAAAAAATATTACTCTTTATGTACAAATGTTATGTTTTTTGTACGTTGATTAAAACGAATTAAAAAAGTTAAAAAAAAAAACACTTACCAAACTCTACTGACCTAAAGTTCAAAAAAAAAAAAACACTTACCAAACTCTACTGACCTAAAGTTCATTTTATAGCTAAGCGTGCTGACAGTTGTCAGAATTCTCAACACCTCATTTTAAATATCAGAACATAGTCACTATCGAATTCCCCTGAACTCACTTCAAATTTTCCTTAACACGAATCACGTTGAAGCTTGTAAGAATATAGGTCACCCCCCCCCCCCCCCCCCCCCCGACCTCGCTTATGTAGTCACTATTTGATACTCTTGACCCCATTCGAAATGACGTTTTCTATCAACCGTTCTCAAATTTTCAAAACTGTTAACAATGAAAACACACACACACACACACACACACACACACACACACACCAAAAAACACTGCCTGAGGATCGCACGGAACCACCAGTGAAAAGGCTGTATAGACCTGTCAGAATGTGGTCACAATCTAATTCTACTGACTTCCCTTCAAACCTCATTTCATGCTGACCACATTAAACCCTGTCAGAATCGAATGTGAAAATCCCTCAAACGAACAGAAGATGGTTCAAATGAACTGTGAAATCGACCTTAACACGTCGTTAAATGCAAAGCGTTTACATATCATGCTTGTTGACACTGCTGAATGACTCATTCCATGCCCCATACCCGTTTCACATTTTGTGAAAAAGAACAGAAAAAGAAGCAGGCTAAACATGTTTCACATTTTGTGAAAAAGAACAGAAAAAGAAGCAGGCTAAACATGTTTCACATTTTGTGAAAAAGAACAGAAAAAGAAGCAGGCTAAACATGTTTCACATTTTGTGAAAAAGAACAGAAAAAGAAGCAGGCTAAACATGTTTCCAAATTAGCGCGGTTTGATTGTAAAGGAGGAAGGAGAAGAAGGAGGTGAGCGGGAAGAGGATCAGTAAAAAAAAAAAAAAAAAAAGGAAAAAAAGCGAATTTCACCCTGAGTCAGCACTGGGTGACACGGGGAAAAAAATCAAGAAATTACAGCAGTGGCAGTAATTACTAGCAACAATATACCTATGCCAATTATCAATATCATTTTTGGTTTACAACGAGTACTGTGCTTTCTACCTCTGTTATGGCTGGTGGTGCTTCGTCGCCACTCTTACTACTACTACTACTACTGCTACTGCTGCTGCTGCCACTGCCGCTACATGCCCAGTACATCACGACAGTCATGACAACACGATCTAACAAAATTTTGTCAACAATTGCGCTGAGCACGTACATTTCAAATGCACACACACACACACACACACACACACACACACACACACACACACACACACACACTACTCACTCACTCACTCACTCACTCACTCACTCACTCACTCACTCACTCACTCACACACACACACACACACACACACACACACACACACACACACACACTCTCTCTCTCTCTCTCTCTCTCTCTCTCTCTCTCTCTCTCCCCTCTCTCTCTCTCTCTCTCCATGCCCAACAGTCAGAGAAGTCGTAGACTGAATAAAAGGGTGACGGGTAAGGGTCAGAACGCTTCTTCGAAGAAGCAATTTCCGGAAAGCTGTAAAACTCGGTGGACAGGTCTGCTGGGCTAACGGAGAAAGGGGGCTGTTACAGACAGAGGGACCCCAGTATGAAAGGAAAAAATTAGCTGTAGGATTCAGGGCTAAAAGAAGGAAGTCTGCAGATTATGGATGTCAGCAGCAGAACGAAGATGAAGAGGTGTGGACAGACTGAAGGGTTCAGAGTGACACGCTGGAGCCAAGCGACTTCATCGACAGGGGAGACTGGAAACATCCTTTGTTCAACGTGCGACCGGCGAAGGGGGAACAACAGAGACACGTGCAACAGAGGCATGCTAAGAGGATCCGAAAACACGTCGCGCAGTACTGTTCTGATTTCATTGAGGCTATAAAAGATTTTTCCGTTATCTGGTGTACAATGGACAACGGAGTGTATGAAAATAGAAATAGCCTCTTCGTTAGGACAGGGACGGAAGGAACCGATTCTTCTGCGCTCGACGTTGGAGGTACGACTAATCCAAGGTGAAGAAAGTTGTTGAAACGAGTTTCGTCAACTAATACACCAAGACCTCACCCACTGAGAAAATCTACTTTTTGACTTTTTTGTTTGTTTGTCGGCCAAAGAAATAACATATATGAGAGAAACAAAGAAAGAAAGATAGGGGGGGGGGGGGGGGGGGGCAGTTCTAAAACCGATGGGGAAAAAAATAACAGATCTCTGAAAGAAAGAAATACAGGGGGGAAAGGCGCTACGGGGGATGGGGGTGGGGGTGCTATGTACTGGACCAAAGAGCTAAAAAGACGCCAGCTTTTCCAGTCCATGATCAGTGCTACGTGTTACCATTACTTCGATTTCATACGTCCTTCAACATCCCATTCTATATCGCACCTCCAGTATGGTCCAGTGAGAACAGAAGAACTACTATATGGTTTAACAGTTACATATTTTAGTGCAAAAGGGGAGCTGGGGGTGGGGTGGGGAGGGTGCTAACCAAAGAGAGAGAGAGAGAGAGAGAGAGATAGAAATCGACTTCGATGGAAGGCAAATAAGATACAACTTGTATTAGAAAAAAAAATTCAGGGCGCCTGAAATCTGCACGAGATGGTGGAAGATCGACAGCAATGAGAACTAGAGAAGCAGCCCTGCTTTTCCTCCCCTGGTGCCCCCAGCTGACTGACAAGTTTTACCACGAAAGAGTTATCACAGAAAAATGTTTCTTTATTTCGGTATACAATGACTGTCACGACTTAACTATCCTGATTATCTCAATGAGCAATAATTCAATTAATTACATCAACCGATACAAAAAAAAAAAAAAAAAAAAATGAAACAAAACAACAACAAAAGGAAAACAAAAAACGCAAAGAATACGGAAAGCAAACAGGAAAAAAAAATAACGGAAACCGCTGTTCAAACCACCCCAATCCAAAACCAAAGGGAGGGAGAGAACAATCGTCAGGCCTGTGTTCAAATTCATGTTGACTCCTGGCAAGGTCCAATGGCTGACGTACTCAGCATGGTTTAATTTGGCATGTCCTAAGATGCCAATCGTCCAGCTTGTATAATATGTATCAACTTATATGAATAATGTACGTGTACCACTTTTTTGCGCCCCCCCCCCCCCCCCCCCACGCACACACTGTGTGTGAGCGTGTGTGTGCGTGCGTGCGTGCGTGCGTGCGAGCGAGTGCGAGTGCGTGTGTGTGTGTGTGTTCGCATATGCGTGCGTACGTGCGTGCGTACGTGTGTGTGTGTGTGTGTGTGTGTTGTGTGTGTGTGTGTTGTGTGTGTGTGTGTGTTGTGTGTGTGTGTGTGTGTGTGTGTGTGTGTGTGTGTGTGTGTGTGCGTCCTTTGCGTAGTGACAGCACTGGAATGGCTCCTGCTGGTCGGCTGAACTAGAACAAAATGCCAGTGACCTGAATCATCATTGCAGCTGACCTGGGGTATTTCCCCAAGGTTCTGAGCTGACGGGGAAAACAGATGCTGTCACATTTGGGTTGCCTACAACATGAGAGAGGGCTTGTCGCTGGTGCCAGGTGTGCGAAATGTTTGACACCTGACAGAGTAAGTAACATCATGCCAGGCGTGCACTGGATATCCTACACTTTACGGCGAAATGAACGTAGTGTCGGACGTGCACCGGGTATCCTACACTTTACGGCGAAAGTAATGTAATGCCGGGCGTGCATCGGGTATCCTACACTTTACGGCGAAATGAACATAGTGTCAGGCGTGCACCGAGTATCCTACACTTAACGGCGAAAGGAACATAGTGTCAGGCGTGCACCGAGTATCCTACACTTAACGGCGAAAGGAACATAGTGTCAGGCGTGCACCGAGTATCCTACACTTTACGGCGAAAGGAACATAGTGTCAGGCGTGCACCGAGTATCCTACACTTAACGGCGAAAGGAACATAGTGTCAGGCGTGCACCGAGTATCCTACACTTAACGGCGAAAGGAACATAGTGTCAGGCGTGAACCGAGTATCCTACACTTTACGGCGAAAGGAGCATAATGCTAGGCGTGCACCGTTGTTCAGTGACCGATGTGCACTGTGTATCCTCCATTTTACGGCAAAAGTCACACAGTGTCGGGCGTGCTTCGGGTATTCAGTATCTTACAGAGAAAATAATTATGCCAGGCGTGCATCGGGTATCCTACACCCTATGGAGAAAGTAACAATGCTAGGGGTGGATTGGGTATCCTACACCTTACAGCAAAAGTCGCATGGTGCCACGTGCACACGGATATCCTGCACATTGCGGATTAAGGAACATGCTGCGAGGAGTGCACGCATATCCTTCATCTTACGGCAAAAGTACCACGGATACCAGAACACACTTCACGGCGAAAGAAACACGGTGTTGGCTATGCACGGATAGCCTACATGTTACGCAGAAAGTAACATGGTGCCGGGTGTGCATGGATAGCCTACATGTTACGCAGAAAGTAACATGGTGCCGGGTGTGCATGGGATAGCCTACATGTTACGCAGAAAGTAACACGGTGTTAGCTATGCGCTGATAGCCTGCATGTTACGCAGAAAGTAACATGGTGCCGGGTGTGTACGGACAGCCTACATGTTACGCAGAAAGTAACATGGTGCCAGGTGTGCATGGATAGCCTACACCTGACAAAGTAACACGGTGCTAAATGTGAACAGAAATCCTACACCGAAAATAACATGGTGCCAGATACGAGCGGATACCATACACCGAGAATGATATTGTGCCAGATATACACAATAAACTGGTGCCCTACACTGAAAATAGCACGGTGCCAGAAATGAACGGATACCATACACCGAGAATAATATTGTGCCAGATATGAACTGATTTCCTACACTGAAAATAACGTGGTGCCACGGATATCTTACATCCAAAATTACAGGGTGCCAGTTATGAACGGATATCCTACACCGAAGATAACATGGTGCCAGAAATGAAGGGATATCCTACACCAAAAATAACATGGTGCCTGGTTGACCAAGGAGTGACGCATTGTGTTCGCAGTTTGAAGTTCCGACCGACATAAAAATTGTCATTTCCACTCCCCATCTTCATGCGCTGTTCTCTTTCCCCTGCTCCATCTTTCCCGCCCACACACACGCAGTCTGGAATAGTTATTCTTATCTGTCAGGTAAGTTATGGTGCATGTGAACATCACACCTGAATGTACCTATCCAAACAACTACAACAAGTAGATAGCCCTAATATGGCCAATGTACCTATCTCAACAGCTATTTCTATACATAAAAAATTTATAAAAAAAAAAAAAAAAGCGAGAAAAGGAATGTAGACAGGCCTGAACTGGCCAGTGCAACTATCCAAACAAGTATACACAGTGGACAGCCCTGATACTCGCCAGCTGCAAGGAAGATAAATGACAACATCATAGGAAAGGCAATAACGAACTGCAACATTAAGATCGTAAACAAAATCAAGATAAGGACATCATGAAAAAGAAAAGAACGATACGGCCATGGGAAGAAAGGAAAGATCGATAAGGAAACCAACAACAAGGAACAGTGGATTACGAAACCATGACAAAAGGAAAGATGGCCATGATTACCATGAGCATAGAAAGATAGACGATGACGTCATGAGAAAGGAGAGAAAAGAAAAAAGATACAACCGAATGTGTCTCTCACAGAGAAAGCAACATACAAAAGATCGGTGTGCACATCATAACCAGCAAAAATGGATGTGGACATTGTGAGAAAGGGCAGATTTAAGTAGACATCATGAAAAATGGTGTGGACATCACGAGAAAGGAAAGATGGGTGTGGCCATCCTGAGAAAGGAAATATGGGTGAGGACATTATGGAAATGTAGAGATGGATGAAGACACACTGAGAAAGGAAACATGGTTGTGGACATAATCAATAAGGAATCATTTCATTTTTCCTGCCTTTGGTGAAAATAAGTCAGAAGAGGGGAAGGGGCGGAAATCTTGTCAAAATGGATCTTACAGTTTGCGAGCCCTCTTGTTCATTACACATGTGACTGCTCATAAATGAAGTACCATCGTTGTATTTTTCGCCGGTAAGGACAATATGAACTGTTCGAACTCGATTCAAGGGAAAATTATGGACAGATTTTGTATCACATTAAACGGTAAATGGACGAGTATCCAAGTGACTGATTATCAAACTGCTTGACTGACTGACTGATCGACTGATTTATAAAAAAAAAACAACAAAAAAAAACAACCTATTTGTTATCTATAAATCTTACACACACACACACACACACACACACACACACACACACACACACACCTCTGTTTGATATCACTAATGTCGGCATACTTGAATTGGATAAGAAACAACAACAGCAACCCCCCCCCCCCCCCCCACACACACACACACACACACACAAATGCGCGAGCACGCGTGCATGTGTATTTTGTATTTGTTGAAGTGCACAGACATTAAATTAAAGAAATAACAACAACGACAAAAACAGCAGCACGCACACGCGCGCGCGCGCACGCACACACTGAGTCTGTCTCAACTGTCTTAATAAAGACTGACGCTAAATTTAAGAAACACCACCACCACCACCTCTACCAACAACAACAACACACACACACACACACACACACACACACACACACACACTACAGGTACTAAAGATGTTTCCCTTCGGTTCCTCATTCCCTCCCTCCTCTTGTTTTTCACCTCCACACTATCCAACGGCCCCTTTCCTCTCCACCCTAATCCCCACTTCCACCCCCACCCACAGTGTGTGAGTGTGTGTGTGTGTGTGTGTGTGTGTGTGTGTGTGTGTGTGTGTGTGTGTGTGTGTGCTTGCGCGGGGAGGTGGGGAGGGTGATCTTTCGCCTGAGCACCATCAGTTTGTTATTTTATTTTATTTTTTTAAGTTTAATTTGTCTTCGTTGAACACACACAACAAAATAACCATTAAAAAAACCAATATTTAAATCAAGAACCCAATGGAGTCCTCCACTCGATCGACAGCAATCCCCCCCCCCCCCCCCACCCCGCCTCTGTGTGTGTGTGTGTGTGTGTGTGTGTGTGTGTGTGTGTGTGTGTGTGTGAGTGTGTGTGTGTGCGTGCGTGCGCGTGCGAGCGCGTGTGTTTGTGTGCGCGCGCGAGCACTTAATGACTATATTCTGATAACATTGTGACATTATCTTAATTAGTCGTCTACCAAGTATGTATGACAGAACATGAAACAGAACTACACACACACACACGCGCGCGCGCGCGCGCGTGTGGGTAATAACTTACCCACTTCTTCTACTCCTGTCGACAATCCATGTAGAAATCTTTATCTTCTCGATCACAGAATGAGATAACGGTCAATCACAGAATGAGATAACGGTCAAGCACAGAATGAGATAACTGTCAATCACAGAAGGCGATAACTGTCAATCACAGAATGGGATCGCTGTCAGCCACAGAGTGGGGTAGCTGTCAATCACCGTCAACGCAGGCTGTGAGCCGTCGACACCAAGCGAAATTCACATTGGCCCCGGATGTTGGAATTGCTATTTCTGCCGCTTTCTCCAACCAGTTGACTCACGCATACAAGTTTCAGAAAGTTCCTTCTCGCAACTTAATTAACGCAGACAAGCACACGAAGGTGAACGTAGCACAATGCCCCCAACATCAATGTGGCCACAATAAGAAATTTCTGCGAAGACCTCTGACGATAATTCTTTTCATTTTTAATGTCGTGTCGAGTTGGTGGTGATTCTTCTCCTCCATGTTGTTCCCACCCCGATGCGTCCACATCCGGGCGACCTGCGCCGATTGGTTGCTCATACAGCAGGGTGGACGGGTTGAGCTCCGTGTTGCTCGTGCAACACGGGAAAAAGACCGTGATTTGCACCAAGTTCAGCAGGTCGCTAACAAGGCGGTTGTTGACAAAGCCCTGTTTGAAATGCGTTGCCTTGTCGTTGGTACACAAGCACAAGGACGTGTGCGTGTGTGTGTGTGTGTGTGTGTGTGTGTGGGAGAGAGAGAGAGAGTGTGTGTGTGTGTGTGCATTTGTGTGTGCATGCGTGTTGTCTACATAAAAGAGTTTGTTCTCTCTCTCTCTCTCTCTCTCTCTCTCTGTTATGTGTGTGTGTGTGTGTGTGTGTGTGTGTGTGTGTGTGTGTGTGTGTGTGTGTGTGTGTGCACTCTATGCAGATAAAGCATCTTTTTACACGAACGCACGCACGCGCGCTTGCTTGCTTCATCACTACATTTTCAAAGGAAGACACACGTATGCACATATGGACAGAACACAAATGACTGACGAAACAAAATATATAGGTAGGCACACAATCGTCTGCCCTCCCACCCACACCTCCGATATTCGAAGCCCAAAATATGAAAAGAACTCCCCCCCCCCCCCCCCCCACACACACACCTAATTCATGGTGAAAGAGAGCCACTTACTCCCCAATCCCTGCTTTTACAAGAATCTGGACCCCCCCCCCCCCCACTCCTCCTACTTTCCCGCTTTTATGAAAATTTAGTAGATGAGTCACTCTTCATCACCCCCCCCCCCCCCGCCTCCCTCCCCCCGGCTTTTTATGACAGTTTAGAAAATAAGTCCCTTTTCATCCCCCCCCCCCCCTCCGGTTTCCAGGCTTTTTATGAAAATTCGGAAAAGTGTGTCCCTCTTCCTCCCACTCCCCTTTCCCCTGATTTGTTGACAGTTTGGAAGATGACCCCCGTCCCCTTCCCGCTTTTATTCAGTTGGGAGGATTCCTGTTATGTTTCGGTCAGTGACAGTCCAACCCTTCATAAGGAGAAAGATCTCGTTACTCGCTATCAAAATATAGGCCATGCATTATTGCTGTTGCAGCGGTGGTTGCTCAACCTGGACTTGCTGGAGTTTATGATGTTGATGTCTTAGATCTATTTGATGGGTTGTGGAGTTGTATGAGAATCACTTGGTGTAGATTGCATGGCTGCTTATTACCATCTCTGATGGACAGACGTAGGCCTACAACAAACCATTGTACTGAACTTTGTTATTCTGGAAATCACAGAGATGTTTTGTGAGTGTTAGCGTAGATTGTATAGCTGCTTATTGTCTAAGATTACCTGTGATGGACAGACGTAAAATAAACCACTGAGCTGAACTTTCTTACTTTCTGCAAATCACCGACTTAAGAGAGAGAGAGAGAGAGAGGAGAGAGAGAGAGAGAGAGAGAGGGAGGGAGAGAGAGAGAGATATATATAGAGAGAGAGAGAGAGGGAGTAATTCTGCAACTGTAAGAGAAAAACAAATGTATACAAATAAACGTATGAAGCAATTAGAAATAAAACTGAAAGATATCGTGGCATTGTTGCGGCTACTTAAACGTATTTTGAATTATTATTGTCGCTAAACGCGAGTGCCGTGCTGAATTGTGAACTGTTCAGGCATATCAGCAATTCACATGCCGATGATCTATTCGTGCTTCGTGATGGATCTGACGTAGAAAAAAAAAAAAAAAAAGATTAATTGAATGATAATGACGGCGTGGTGTTGTATCCACATGTAACGGACAACCTAAACGAATAAATGTAGTAAAGTCATACAAACTGGGCACCATATATATCAAATTCAGGTTGGTCAGCTGAAATACTATACCATACAATTTTTCATGTAGACACGATACGTAAACTTAAGAATGTAGAAGCATAGTTAGTTCTCTCTTTTCTTACGTAGGCTTAGCCAATTTCTACTACCCCCAACAAAATACAGGTACCTACCCCAAAGGGTACAAAGTTCAAATTAAGCTTTTGTTTTCAATTTGTGTTTGGTCAGTGCGCCATTTTGATGCCAAAGAATGTGTTCACATAATGTTTCTCAACATTGATTTTCTGACAAATTGCTCATGATCATTTTTCTCTCTGATAGCAAATCATGTGTGTTGCTCAAATAAGCTGAGCTTCCGACGCACCACCGGTACACAAGTATTTTGTCCACCATGAAATTTCCACACCAGTTCAACTTAAAATCTATAAAAATAAATAAATTAATAAACAAAAAGAATAGATACATAAATTTTGCCATAATTTCACTGGTTCTTGTCACACCATCTAACCTTTTTTTCAATCATTTTCACAAGTTGCCATGACTCCAAGCCTATTTGTTGTTGTTGAATGTCACCAAATTGGAAAATGTCCTGTTCATCAAGTTATTACTGAACGTTCTATGTGCCGTGTAACCACACCATCCGGGCAGTGCTTCATGTACACCTTTTGGTTAATTTTAAGTGTCGTTTTTGTTATTGTTGTTGTTGTTGTAATGTACGTGGCAGCATGACTTGTAATGGTAGCCACTGGCACACCACTGGGTAATGGTGGTGGTGGTGGTGGTGGTGGCGGTGGTGGTGATGGTCGAAGTAGTACTAGTAGTAGTAGGAGTAGTAGTTTAGCCTTTATTATTGTCCCAATAGTAAAAGACCTACCATTAAAGGGCACATGGCACTCATCTGAACAATCTTTGAGCCTATGCCTGAGGATCCTACATTTTATACGGAGGGGTTGTTGGCCTGCGCTTGTTTTTCCCCCACTATTAGATTGTTCGTCTTTGTATTTGTCTGACTTTATTTAAGTTTAAAAGGCTGTGCCAGTCTTGAATAAAAATTACTCTGAGTTTGGTTTCCTTGTGGGAGCAAGAGTTACCCTACTTGGTTATTATTTACTGTTCCCTGCCTCATTTTATGTTTGATGTTCTTATTAACTTTTTTTTTTAATCATTTCCTTCATAGGCACTTCTCAGCTCCTAAGTTTCCCAACTGCAGCGGTCTGAAGAGCTTTCCAGGGGAGGTCATGCACAGTCACGATTATCGAGACCCAGAGCATTTCCAGGGCAAGACCGTTTTGTGTCTTGGAGCTGGTTCTTCAGGTGTGGATATTTCCACTGACATCGCTCCACATGCCCTGCAGGTGAGCCACAGCCAGAAACCGTTCCTGAGTGAACCTTTCAATGCCAAGCTGTTCTAGGGTTTTCAGCGTTACACTTATTTCAAACAACAAGATTCTTTGGACTTTTCTTCTTTTTTTTTTCCCTTAAATTAAGCTGAATGCATTTAGCACATGTAAAGTGCATGGCCCTCTTACAGATGTTTTTATACCGCATATCATCATTAAAGAGAGCTTCAAAGGCTGTTTCACTGAAGTTAAGAGGAATGAGGGAAGTAGTTTAATCCATCTTTCGTTACAGCCAGGGCGTGTAACAATACAGAGAACGTAAACTGTGGGACCTTAAATAGTCACTTACGTACAATTCGCTTTCATTGCAACTGAGAAAATGCTTGATTTTCTTTTTCTAGTGCTGGTGTGTTACGTTGTTAAAAGACTAAATATTCGGTCAGAGTACTGCACTTCGAATTATATCCGTCATTAAAAAGTAAACACCGGCACATGGGAAGACCCCATTCTGTTTTGTTTGCATCGTAAAGAACACTCTTAGTTTTATTTCAAAGCATTCCTTTCCTGTGTAAGAAATAATTAGAAAATAAGAATCTTAGACACAAAGGAACCTTACTTTCAAGAAGAATTTTTTTAATGAAATATGCTGTTTCCTCGTGTGTAATAATGGACCTGCTTTCATCTGTCATGACGTATACAAGGTATACTCACGTCATCGTAGCCAGGACAACAGAGAGCATAATCATATTGTCACTGAAGACTTATAAAGCTTCATTTTTTTTTTTTTTTTTTTTTGTAACCATAAGTGATCTGCACCATGCTTCATTTTCAACCCAAACCTGACCATTGTAATTTGAAATACCTCATTCATATCTTCTAAGGTGTTGTAAAAGAAACACTTATATCGTCAAATTTTAAACTATTAGATTTAAGATAGGAAGACCAAGTTTGTACAGAATTTCACTAAACTGATATGTCGTAAGGGTGTTGGAAAAGAAAGTTTCCTTTTTGGTTTTAAACAATCAATTTTAAGATAAAAAGCTAAAGTAGTACAGAATTTCATCCACTTTTTGTTTCTGGGGGCAGATGAAGAGGACAGTGCAAAGCACCAAAAATGAAAAGGTGGATTTGGGCCTTAGGGAGAAAAAAAAAAGAAGAAAAAAATCACCGCCTTAGGTGCTCCAGTGATCCGATAACTGATGCCACAAGAAAAGGAGTTTTTTTTTTTTTTTTTTTTTTTTTACAGGCATACAGTCTGTTCTGTGATCATAGACAGTTATCCGGACGGCGTTCCCCAGACAGAATCAGATCGGCTTCTTCAGAGACCGAAGTCTGCACTATAGCTTAAGTCAGTCCGGGTGGTTGTGTTGGTTCCCGGGTTGTTCCAGAACTGCTGCTATAGTTGAAGTCAATCCGGGTGGTTGTGTCGTTCCCCAGGTGGTCTTAGAACTGCTGCTATAGTTGAAGTCAGTCCGGGTGGTTGTGTCGTTCCCCAGGTGGTCTTAGAACTGCTGCTATAGCTGAAGTCAATCCGGGTGGTTGTGTCGTTCCCCAGATGGATTCAGAACTGCTGCTATAGTTGAAGTCAATCCGGGTGGTTGTGTCGTTCCGCAGGTGGTCCTAAAACTGCTGCTATAGTTGAAGTCAACCCGGGTGGTTGTGTCGATTCCCAGGTGGTTTCAGAACTGTTGCTCACAGATCAAAGTCCTGGCACTGGTTGCAGTTGCCGGGATTCCGACACGGAGCCAGCGTGACTGTCCTCTGTGCTCTGTCTTCAAGTTGTTGTATGCAGTGTTCTGGACATGAGACAATCTGTATTTCTGTCCCTAGTCCGAGGCCTCAAGTTTCTAGTTGGCCGTGTTGTTTGTACAAGGAAGGGTGGTAGATTTTTTTTTTCCTGAGAGAGAGAGAGGCAGACAGACAGACACAGACAGACAAACAGACAGCCCAAAGAGAGAGAGAGAGAGAGAGAGAGAGAGAGAGAGAGAGAGAGAGAGAGAGAGAGAGAGAGAGAATTTCTTCAGCTCATACATACATATTCAGGGATGAAGAATCATCTGTCGGCTGCATGTCTGTCTACTTCTAGGTGTACCTCTGCCACAACAAGCCTCGTATCCAGTCCGAGCTGCCTCCCAATGTCCTCCAGAAGCCGGGCATCGACCACATCGACGGAGCCACGGTGACCCTGACCAACGGCGAGACCTTGAGCCCGGACCGTCTTCTCCTGTGCACGGGCTACCTGTTCCACTTCCCTTTCCTGTCCAGCAAATGTCATGTCAGCACCGCCGCTCAGTACGTGACGCCTCTCTACAAGCACGTCATCCACACCGAGTTCCCCACCCTGTCCTTCATCGGGGTCGTCTTCACCTGCTGCCTCTGGCAGCTCTTCCACCTGCAGGTCCAGTTCGCCCTGTCAGTGCTGGACGGGGGCCAGCAGCTGCCCAGCAGAGCGGAGATGGGCAGGGACGCGGAGAGGGAGTACCAGCTGAGGCTTCTGGAGGACCCGCCCCAACAGCAAGCGCACCACATCTACAAACGTGTGTGGGTGTATGGCGATGAGATCGCGCGGCTGGCAGGGTGTCCACGGGTCTCCAAGGCGGTGAGGAAGCTCTGCAGCTCTCCCAGGACCCTTTAGACTCCAAGGACTTCTTCTTCTCTGGCTGCGCGAAGACATGAAATCCCCTTTCTGCATGACGGATAATGGGGAACGACTCACTGCGAGCTACTCAAAAAAACAAAGCTCAACAGACGAAAAATATCAAAGAAAAATGCGGTTTACTCTGGGCATCGAACGATTGTGTGCAGCAACATCTTTGAAAACTAGTGTTGCAAAAACAATGAATGAATATATATAATGAATGAATAACTAAGTAAATTAGTAGATGAACAAATAAGTGAATACTTACATGCATACATCCATCCTTACTTCCATACACACATACATACATGCATGCATACATCCATCCATCCATATATACATACATACATGCATAAGTAAAAAGAAACAGAGTGGCGTCAAATCAAGCCCCCCCCCCTCCCCCCCACCCCCCATGAACATATAAACCACAATAAATGTCACCAGCTGAAACCATAAAATGACTAGGCGTGGAAGACCTGCTAGTGTGAGAGATGGGCTGACCACGTTTCGAGTAACAGGCTCTCCTCCCACAGGGGACTGAAGGAAAGAAAAATGGCAGGCGGTGATAATCCTCGATGGTGAATTCAGTTCACGCTCTTCATGGTCACAGTTCAGTTTAGGTGTGTCCTAGGATAGGTCAAACTGGCAAGAGGTGTGTCCTAGGATAGGTCAGACTGACAGGAGGTGCGTCCTAGGATAGGTCAGACTGGCAGGAGGTGTGTCCTAGGATAGGTCAGACTGGCAGGAGGTGTGTCCTAGGATAGGTCAGACTGGCAGGAGGTGTGTCCTAGGATAGGTCAGACTGGCAGGTGTGTCGTAGGATAGGTCAGACTGGCAGGAGGTGTGTCCTAGGATAGGTCAGACTGGCAGGTGTGTCGTAGGATAGGTCAGACTGGCAGGAGGTGTGTCCAAAGATAGGTCAGACTGGCAGGAGGATACGTCAGCCTGGCAGAAGGTGTGTCCTAGGATAGGTCAGACTGGCAGGAGGTG
>CM065725.1:6224782-6232282 GCA_033310375.1 Conus canariensis | reverse complement strand
TTTAGTGTTGTTTTTTCAATAGATACTGACAGGAATATCACAAGTTACCAACATTTCGTATAATAATGAGCTACTGTGAAAGAACGGAAACGGGAAAAAAAAACTTCCACAACCATTGCATCAGTCATATTTCATCTCACCATAATTCATTCTTCTAGTTTTACGTCTGGAATCCAAACATTCAACAGGCAAGACAAAAAAATTTAAAAAGAGAAAGGAAAAAATCAGTCCTACACATGAGGCGCATAGGCATTTGCCCACAGAAAACTACAAGCCGCCATGCTTTCAACGCTCCAATCGGAGGACAACGGATCCAGTGGCAAACTTCTTTTCTTCTTCTTCTCTTCCCTTTTCCCACTGGAACTGGAATGGTGGTTTGGGTCGGGGTTCTAGTCTTTTGGATGAGATAAGAAACTGTACTGCACGCCCTCAGCAGAATTAAAAAGAATCTGCGGCAGGCAAGGAGTGTGTTGGCCCAAGCAAAATTCTGTGCAAAAATCCACTCTGATGACTGTGTGAAGACACAAAAAGGGCAGCTAGAATAAAGTAAAATAAAAGGGCGACACGGTACTTAGCCTATGCGTTTATTTCCCCCCCCCCCCTTCCCCACCCCCCCTGTGGGGTGAGCAGCCCGAGTCCCAAAGGGAAATGTGCTGTAACGATGAAGTAATATCATACCATACAACCCATGCAAACTGCGCGCTAAAACGACATCCCTTCCACGCTTTGTCTACTTAACAGGCAGTCCAACCTCTCACTCACTCTGTTCAAAATCACTCAGACGGTAGTTGATGTCTTTAAAACGCAGGTAGTCGTGGACCCGAGTGGCGTGGATGTAGCTGAAGAGGTTTCTCACGGCTTGGGAGATGGGCTCACATCCCGCCATGCGCGCGATCTCGTCGCTGTACTCCCACTGCCGCTTTCCCATGAAGTGAGCGTACCTGGGGGGCAGGCCCTCCCCCAGCCTCGTCTGGAACTCTGCCTCCATGTCCGCGTCCATCTCCTCCTTGCTGGGCAGACGACAGGATCCATCCAGCACAGACAGGGCGAACTGGGCCTGCACGTGAAACAGCTGGAAGGGGCAGATGTTGAAGTTGATGCCGATGAAGGACAGGGTGGGGAACTGGGTGTGGAGGACGTGTTTGTACAGAGGCGTGATGCGCTGGTCCCGAACGCTGACGTGACATTTGCTGGACAGGAAAGGGAAGTGGAACAGGTAGCCCGTGCACAGGAGAAGACAGTCCGGGCTCAAGGTCTCGCCGTTGGTCAGGGTCACCGTGGCTCCGTCGATGTGGTCGATGCCCGGCTTCTGGTGAACGTTGGGAGGCAGCTCAGACTGGATACGAGGCTTGTTGTGGCAGAGGTACACCTGGAAGACAAGAACACAGATGTTCAGCGTTCAGTAGGCTAGTCCTGCGCAGGGACTGTGTGTTCATTGACTCAGTATGTTTCCGCTAGTCTTGCGCAGGGTGCGTTCACTGACTTATCGTATGTAGGTTAGTCCTGCTTAGGGTCTGTGGAGTGTGACTGAAAAATGCACGCACCTGCTCGGTGTGAGGGGCAATGTCGATGGAGATGTCCACGCCGGAGACACCAGCTCCCAGACACAGTACAGTCCTGCCCTCGAAATGTTCAGGATCCCGATACTCGTGACTGTGCATTATCTCCCCTGGAAAGCTCTCCAGACCTTGGCAGACGGGCATGAAAGGAGTCGAATAGTGCCTGCGAATCAAGCGAAATGAAATGAAAGGCTTCAATAGTTTTTGGATATTGCAAGAAAGATACTGTTCTGTTAAATGATCTAAAAGGGATAAGAATTTTGCTAACTGTGGTTAAAATAATGTTTCGTTTCCTCTGTGGAAATTATTACACAGAGTACCCATCCTGAGATAAACAGGGATGCAAGGATTTACTATCACTACTTGATATGTCCATCCTTTTACGGAACAAATATATCGTTAATTTCAAAGATATGCTTGTTTTCTTTGTTGTTGTTGTTGTTGTACTCCATATTTCTGTCCTCTGACGAGAAGCCTGTTAGCATTACATCTCTATCTCGCCCCAAGTTTTTAATCCCCAAAGATATCTTAGCAAGAATATATCAAATATCTCGCTGATCCTTTCGTAAATTATTGAAACGATTTACATTTACATTGAAGAACAATTTATCCATCTGTCTTGTGACTCTAGTTCTAGAGTTTTGGTGACAGCACTAGCCACACACACGCGCGCCGCGCGCGCGCGCACACACACACACACACACACACACACACACACACACACACACACATATATATATATATATATATATATATACACACACACCATAAGCGAAAGTAGTATAGCATGTTAAAATCGACCCTCATGGGGATGGGGATGAAATGTATGGAATGTATGATAGGAAGTGACATCAGCGGAAATGACCTCATACGAGAAGCGACGTCACCCGGAAATGACGTGATACAGGAAGTGACATCATTCCGGAAGTGTCAAAGGGAGTGACATCACAGGAACTGACATAACTTGGAAATGACCTCATCCCGGAAGGGTCATCACCCGGAAAGTACAATTTCGGCCAGTGTGTCGTGATCTTAAAGTGGAAATCGCGCGTGAAACGGCTCCGACCCTTTTTTTTTTTTTTTTTTTTTTACTACGCAGTTTGTTGGAGTATCGTTTTGTAAGGGGGAGCCACCCCCGAGTCATCCAATTGGTCGAGCGTGAGGAGCGGGGGGGGGGGGGGGGGGGGGGGGGGGGGGGGGGGGGATGGGTTACAGAATCAGTGGAGGGTATAAGTAAAACCAACTCGAGCGCGGCTCGGATGGGGAAGGTTACTAAGGAGGTCACACCAGGGACAGTTCATTCGATGCTGAGGAAAAAGTCTTGTTTGTTGTTTTTTTTCTGTCCCCCTCAAGATGGATGTTCGCTGGACACACCCTTTTACTTGCGTCATAGCGGGTCCTACTGCTCAGGGAAAACTCATTTTGTAAAATGTTTTTTTGAAAAAAAAAAAAAGTATCAGAAATAATGGTACCGATACCCGAAGAAATAATATGGTGTTTTGGAGAAAGGCAACCTTCGTATAACGAGCTGAGAGGGGTGACCAGCGAACATCCACAAAAATGAATGAAAGAATGAATGATTTAATGAATGATTAATTGACTGACTGACTGATTGATTGTGATTCCTTGGAAGCTATTTGGGAGTGTTTTGTAGACTTTTAGCCTAACCTCAATCCACAACCAAATCCCGTACTCAAAATCTAAAACTTAACTCAAAAACGACCCCAGATTTCTGTTCAGGTTCACACCTAAACTCATGCCCTAATTTTCAGTCCCGAATTATGTCCCATCTACACACACACACACACACACACACACACACACACACACACACACACACACACACACAAATAAGTAAAGAAAATAAGGTAACAAAAAATCTAACCCTAGAATCAAACCCAGACCCGAAACAAAACTCCACCGCAGTGCCAACCACACACAAACTGTAGCCCCAAACCCACAAAAAAAAAACAGCCCTAAACCCAGATCCAAACTGCAAACGCCAAAAAACACATTTGTTGCATCCAGTCTATACCCTCCCGCTTCCTAGAACTATACTATACCTGGCAAATCATCATTTAAATAATACTTACCCCGAGCAGATGACAACAGCGTCATATTCTTCAGTCCTACTGTTGTTCCTGTCGTTCACCGGAGCTGACGTCACGTGCCACATGTGACCTTGACCTGTTCGGGATGTCTCGCTGGGGACCTCGAAGGGTTCAATGTTGAGGACTATCCTCTGGAACTGTGGGAGACATCAATGCAACTTAGAATGATAATAATAATGATTATTTATGGAGCTCAATCTTACATCATAAGCCCTAAGCGCTTACAAATACAGAAAAGGTTAAAGAAAAAATAAATGAAAGCAATAATTCTTCTTCTTTCCTTTTTTTTTTTAAACTCCTTTTTTATTTTTTTTTTCTCTCCCTAGGCCAGATATGGCCACCGTAGCTGGCTGGGCTTTAATTGGTACGGGTTTTACTTCAGTCATGTATTTTGTTCTCTTCCAGTTTTCTTTTATTTTAAACAGGTATCCATCTCTATGATTTTTCGTTTTGTCAAAAAAGCTTGAGATTTTGAAAACCCTCACAGAGCATCCGTGTTAAGTCTCCACACGCTAAGTGTGCTGAAAGCTCTTCAAAGGCGTTCAGTGGGGTGTGTTGACATTTTGACCCTTTCTGTGATCCGGTGAAGCAGTTCACACCAAAGGTCAAGGTCACCACGTTCAGTTAGACCCCACAAGCTCCACACTTCCTACTGAAAAGCCTATCGAAAGTGACCCCCAAAATAATGTGTAGCCAAGGGGAAGTCATGGCACGTGGTTAACAGTTCAAGGATCCTGTCATTTTGGAAAGATCAAGGCAATATACCTGGATTTCAGATCGGTTTTCCAGAATCTCACACTACTACTACTAGGCTACTACTACCACTACAACAACAAAACTTTTGCCAGGGATAACTACCTTGTTGTGTGTTCTTTAAAATGTGTTTAGTGTGTGCTGCCTACCAGAACTCATTTTATCATCTCGTCCAATAGACCAGCATCCTATCGACCATGTAAGCTCTAACGGAAAGGAATAGACGTGGGTGACAGAGAGAGAGAGAGAGAGAGAGAGAGAGAGAGAGAGAGGGAGGGAGCATTAATTGTTCAATCATGTTTCCATCAAATTCATTTTCAGGGCTCTTTTAAACGCTAGTTTCTAGGAACATGATGTTAGGGAAGATGGCAAACCGTTCCATGCATTTTCCTCAGAGAAGGGAAAGGAGGAGGGGGGGGGGGGTGGGGGGGGGGGGGGGGGGGGGGGGGAGGGGGGGGAGGGGGGGGAATGACCAATACGAAGTTCGAACCATGGAGCATGGATTCTTTGGATTCCACGGCCAGCGCCTCAACCACTACACCAAGGAGGACATGCGACACCTAGCAGCGACATGAAGTACCTGTATGTATGGGTGCAGGTTAAACTTGGAGCAGTAACTCTTCAGGTAGCGCAGGACTTCAGAGTGATGGACAAACGACGGCAGATTCTGCTCAAACTCGTAGTCAGGGAAGGCCATGACCTCTTTCGCCAAATTGGTCCTTGAACAACAAAGCAAACCAACCATGAACTTTAATAGAAAATCATGATAAAAAGTAAATAAATCAATAATCAAACGAATGGTGCACGCACATGCACATGCTTGCACGCGTGCACACACACTCACACACACATGCACACTCCTACACACACACACACACACACACACACACACACACACAACACACACACACACAACACACACACACTTCACCTTTTTAGAGTTTTGACCGACTCAGAATCGGTCAAAACTCATTTTTATGATCTTGAAAAGTATTCTATAACACTTCATCATCATGATCACCAATCCTCTGAAGGCGGAACACAGCTACCTCCACGGTGAGATGAAAAAAAAAATAATGGCCGTGCACGCATCCCTCTCATCCTAAAAAAACTGCGTTCAGCGCCCTGACATTGGCTTGTGAAGATCTGTGTACCGGATGGCCCATCAATGTTCATCTGACAAACGTCCACCACGTCACACACCACCGACACCGCTAACACACACCACCAGCACCGCTGACACACACCACCAGCACCGCTGACACACACCACCAGCACCGCTGACACCACCAGCACCGCTGACACACACCACCAGCACCGCTGACACACACCACCAGCACCGCTGACACACACCACCAGCACTGCTGACACACACCACCAGCACCGCTGAAAAACCACCAGCACCGCTGACACACACCACCAGCACCGCGGACACACACCACCAGCACTGCTGACACACACACCACCAGCACCGCTGAAACACCACCAGCACCGCTGACACACACCGCTGATACACACACCGCTAACACACACCGCTGACACACACCACCAGCTCCACTAACACACACCGCTGACACACACCACCAGCACCACTGACACACACCGCTGACACACACCGCTAACACACACTGCTGAAACACACCACCAGCTCCGCTAAACACACACCACTGACACACACCGCCAGCACCGCTAACACTCACCACTGACACACACCACCAGCGCTACTAACCACACCGCTGACACACACCACCAGCACCGCTGACACACACCACCAGCACTGCTGACACACACCACCAGCACCGCTGACACACACCACCAGCACCGCTGACACACACACCACCAGCACTGCTGACACACACCACCAGCACCGCTGAAACACCACCAGCACCGCTGACACGCACCGCTAACACACACCGCTGACACACACCACCAGCTCCACTAAACATACACCGCTGACACACACCACCAGCACCGCTGACACACACCGCTGACACATACCACCAGCTCCGCTAACACACACAGCTGACAAAACACCACCAGCACCGCAAACACACACCGCTGACACACACCACCAGCTCCGCTAACACACACCACTGACACACACCATCAGCACCGCTAACACATACCACTGACACGCACCACCAGCACCGCTAACACACACCGCTGACACACACTACTGACACACACCGCTGACACACACTATTGACACACACTGCCAGCACCACTGACACACACCACCAGCAATGCTGACACACACTGCTGACACACACCGCCAGCACCACAGACATACACGACCAGCACCACTGACACACACTGCTGACACACACCACTAGCACTACTGACACACACCACTGACACACACTGCTGACACACACCACTAGCAATAGTGACACACAACACTGACACACACACACACTGCTGACACACATCACCAGCACCACCAACACACACCACTGATACACACTACCAGCAGACCTAACACACACACCACCAGCACTACTGACACACACCACCAGCACTACTGACACACACCACCAGCACCACTGACACACACCACCAGCACTACTGACACACACCACCAGCACTACTGACACACGCCACCAGCACCACTGACACACACACCACCAGCACTACTGACACGCACCGCCAGCACTACTGACACATACCACCAGCACCACTGACACACACACCACTGACACACACCACCAGCACCACTGACACACACAACCAGCACTACTGAAACACACCACTGATACACACCACCAGCACTACTGACACACACCACCAGCACCACTGACACACACCACCAGCACTACTGATACACTCCACTGACACACACCACCAGCACTACTGACACACCGCTGACACACACCACCAGCACCACTGACATACACCACCAGCACTACTGATACACTCCACAGACACACACCACCAGCACTACTGACACACCGCTGACACACACCACCAGCACCACTGACACTCACCACCAGCACCACTGACACACACCACCAGCACTACTGACACACACCACCAGCACTACTGACACACCGCTGACACACACCACCAGCACCACTGAC
>CM065725.1:6164782-6222282 GCA_033310375.1 Conus canariensis | reverse complement strand
CCCCCCCCTCTCTCTCTCTCTCTCTCTCCCAGGGCTAAACCAGAGCAAGTCTAAAATGTGCTCCTGGATGTGCTGAATCCATTTATGCATGTTAACAGAAAAAAATTTGGGATGGTCTTAGAGTTATTGCCCTTGCCGCAAGGTACCCCCCCCCCCCCCCCCCCCCCCCCCCCCCTCCCCCCAACCTCTTTTCGGCAATTGCATTTTCAATGAGTAAGCAAGTGGTATAAAAACTTAGAAAACTATTGTTTGCTTCCTTGTTTATTAAAAGTAATTAGTAGGTATCATAAAAAGAGCATTACAAATAATAGTAAGGTTATATTTTGGCTTCAGTAATGCATGTCCTTCGCACACTCTTATTTTCATGACTAAAAAACGATGTCATCTCTCGCACTTAAAAAATGTGCCTTCGAGAGGGATTGCGATGGTTCCCTCAGGCGGCTAGTGAAGGGTTTCTCATATTTATAATATATTCCCCCCATTTTCTTTATTTTCCTTTTTTTTTTTTTTTTTTCTAAAAGTCCAAATCTTTGCCAAGTCATTACTATAATGACTGAAGAATTGTTAGCCTGCACTTGTTTTCCCCCACTACTTAATTGTTCAGCATTATATTGTTTGGTCAATCAGTGGGAGATTGCATCTCTTAGGAGATCCAAGTAAAGGTTGTTCTGTACAATTCTTAGCCACTTACAATGCTTGGGTTATTGAACAGCAGAGCTGACCACTCAGACTGTTCCACATCTTTTGATCTCCCTTGTATCCTTGAATGGATTCTCAAGCATAGGCTCAAAGATTGTCCCCTACATCTTATACTGTGTGCATAATGCTTTTAGTCTTTCAGCAACTTGTTTCCTCTCCACACTTTCGTTTTGTTCCATTTGCTACCCTTCGCTGGCTGCTTCGGGGGTGCTGTTGCATTCTCTTTTGAACCCTTGGTGGTGAGAACACCACAGAATTATGGACTGTGGTGTGTCTCTATTTGACACCAAGAGCACAGACACAATCAGCCGTGTCTCCCTGATGAGTCCGATCCAGCGGACGAAAGGCCTAGGAGCAGGCAATACAAATAGATGTGCCTTCGAGAGGGATTGCGATGGTTCCCTCAGGCGACTAGTGAAGGGTTTCTCATATTTATAATATATTCCCATCTTCTTCATTTTCCTTCTTTTTTTTTTTCTTTTCTAAAAGTCCAAATCTTTGCCAAGTCATTACTATAATGACTGAAGAATTGTTAGCCTGCACTTGTTTTCCCCCACTACTTAATTGTTCAGCATTATATTGTTTGGTCAATCGGTGGGAGATTGCATCTCTTAGGCGATCCAAGTAAAGGTTGTTCTGTACAATTCTTAGCCACTTACAATGCTTGGGTTATTGAACAGCAGAGCTGACCACTCAGACTGTTCCACATCTTTTGATCTCCCTTGATCCTTGAATGGATCCTCAAGCATAGGCTCAAAGATTGTCCCCTACATCTTATACTGTGTGCATAATGCTTTTAGTCTTTCAGCAACTTTTTTCCTCTCCACACTTTCGTTTTGTTCCATTTGCTACCCTTCGCTGGCTGCTTCGGGGGTGCTGTTGCATTCTCTTTTGAACCCTTGGTGGTGAGAACACCACAGAATTATGGACTGTGGTGTGTCTCTATTTGACACCAAGAGCACAGACACAATCAGCCGTGTCTCCCTGATGAGTCCGATCCAGCGGACGAAAGGCCTAGGAGCAGGCAATACAAATAGATGTGCCTTCGAGAGGGATTGCGATGGTTCCCTCAGGCGACTAGTGAAGGGTTTCTCATATTTATAATATATTCCCTTCATTTTCCTTTTTTTTTTTCTTTTCTAAAAGTCCAAATCTTTGCCAAGTCATTACTATAATGACTGAAGAATTGTTAGCCTGCACTTGTTTTCCCCCACTACTTAATTGTTCAGCACTTAAAAAATATTTGATAATTCGTCACTTGGAACATATTTTCATAAACTACAATACATTAGAATAATTTTGACCAAGTTTGAAGGTTCTAGACTAATTAGGTATGTCACAATTGCAAAAAGATCACCCTTACCCCCCAAAACTGGAATATCGCCCACAGTCCTAAATGCGTCAGTCCTAACTGAAACCTACAAATCATTACTTGATTTATGAAATACAGCGAGCATTCACCATGGAAACACTAACATACTTAATTTACACACACACAAAAATGGTTTCAATGGCACTCTGTAAAACATATGATCATTCTCAGAATTATAAGATGTTGTCATCTTTAAAAAAGAAAAAAAGTCCCATACTATGGAAATATTTTCATGAACAAACAAAAAAATGCATTAGGATACTTAAGGTGAAGGTTGAAGGTTTCAAACCAATCAGTTACATTGAAATTGCAAGTAGATCACTCCTTACCCCCAAAAGACAGGATCAGTTGAAATTCTGAACACTGGCAAACGCTACAATACCTCTCCCCCAATTCATTTTCTGTTCTCACAAAAACTAAGTCTGATCGCTGTGCAAGCAAACTTTTTGTTTGGGATTCTCTGCTTTTCAATCACCATCTGAATCATCAGAGTCAAAGCTATCATCCAGTCTATTCTGCAGTCGACAATGTGTGTCATCATCATCATCATTATCTCGGTCTGGCAAGTCATCCAGAAGACTTTCAACTTTCAAGAACTGGCTGGGGGATGATCAGCTCTTCCTCCTCCTCTGTCCGCAAGGGTTCAAGTTCTCCTTCCTTCATCACCCATCCGTGGCCATTCTTAGGTAGGGAAATCTCTGGCATGGCCTGATGAGAGAGCTTCCAGATGCCAACTTGGAAATTGCACCTCTTAATGTGCTGCTAAAGGCTCTTGCGACATGGTGGCATTGTGCCAAGGTCAATGTTGTGTGATGCACTCAGGATGTCACCTTCACATTTTTCTTTCAGCAGGTAATGTTTGAGCTCGTCAACTTTGGCAAAACGTGGTTTTCCATAGAGACAACATGTGAATGACTCCAGTCCCTGTGTGAGCTCCTCACTGACCTTCCAGTCCTCACCCAGTTCTGCCAGAACACGCTGAAACCTTTGTTCTTGCTGGAGAATTTTCATGGCTCTCACTTTCCCCCTGCCTTTAAAGGCGCTGCAACTGTCACATCCCGTAAACGCATGCAGACCCAAGAGCGCAGAGCAAAAAATAGTTTTCTAAGTTTTAATACCACTTGATTACTTATGGAAAATGCAATTGCCGAAAAGAGGTTTAGGGGGTACCCTTGCGGCAAGGGCAATAACTCTAAGACCATCCCAAATTTTTTCTGTTAACATGCATAAATGGATTCAGCACATCCAGGAGCACATTTTTGACTTAGTCTAGTTTAGCCCTGGGAGGGGGTGGGGGTGGGGGTGAAGCCTACCCTCCTTTTCCTCACCGACTATTACGGCTCAGTCCGGTGTGAGGGGAGTAAATTTTTGTCGGCCGGAGGGCAAATAAAATTCTAGTGAGAAGAACAGAAGAAGAAGAAGAAGAAGAAGAAGACGAAGAAGAAGACGAAGAAGAAGAAGAAGAAGAAGAAGAAGAAGAGAGAGAGAGAGAGAGAGAGAGAGAGAGAGAGAGAGAGAGAGAGAGAGAGAGAGAGAGAGAGACACACACACACACACACACACACACACACACACACACACACACAGACTCACAGACAAAGAGGAGGGGGTGGAGACCCTGCGAGGATATTACTCATTCGATGATTTTACCACGGAGTCACGGAGAGAAAAAATTCAGGTACTATACCGGCTCTGAGCGAGTATTTTTCTCGGCCATTCTGAATCCTCGGCGAGCATGAGAGAGCTTAGTGGCCGAAGAACAGACAAACAAGCAGGACAACACACATATGCTTCGTCAGCATTTGCTGTGAGGGGAAAGCAGTGTGGTTGGTCGGTCAATGTAGGCCTACCTGCTGTCACAGCATTCTGAGGGGGGAGGGGGGGGGGGGGGGGGGGGCAAGCAAGGTTCACCGGTCAGTGTGCATGCAGGGTGCTGTACGGTGAAGAGAGCAAGGCAGGCATTGTGCGAAGAGCCAAGTCCCGTGACGTAAGGTAAGATAAGGTAATGTTGCTTATAGATCAGCCGACCGCAAAGGGCCATAACAGGGCTGGTCTCGTTACGTAGCAAATGTAAGTTTACGAGGTGTGTCAAGAGCTGGAAAAAAAGATAGGAACGGCCGCACTCTCTCACTCTCTGCACACACACACACACACACACACACACACACACACACACATCGCACTCTCTCTCTCTCTCTCTCTCTCTCTCTCTCTCTTTCTAAAGGTGAAGGTGGTCTAGGGTTTCTTTTTTCTGTGACTCTTATTGTTGTTTTTTTTTTTTTTTATAGTTTGGATTCCTTTCACTCTTGGCATTCCACTTCTCAACCCCTCACACCTTTTCACCAAAGACAGGCAGATATACTTCAACCATTTATTGCAACGACTATGACGTTTACATATGACAAAACTACACAGAGCGGACCAAACAAGTACAAATAAACATAGATCTTATCTTTCGCGGATTTCCTCTTCTTCCCTTTCTCTTCTTTGGTCGTACGATGATGCTTCAACTGAACTGCACCGGCGACGTTGATTAACGAACAATCAATAAATGAAAGATATCAATATTGCCGCTTCAGGAAATTCCATAGAATATCGAACACAGTCTTGACATTGGTTGTTGATCTTCGACTGTCTACACAACAATTTGCAGAACGCTTCGATGAATATCCTTTTCTTTTTCTTCGCTGTACGTCGATGCCTCGATGCCTCAATTGTGTTGCACAGACGATGACAATTAATAAATAGTCAATAAACAAAGATGAAACTATTTCCGTCCATGGAACATGAGCACAGTCTTGACATTGGTTATTGATCACCGACTGTCTACACAGCACTTCACAGAACTCCTTGATGAATATCCTTTTCTCTTGCAATGTAGAAATGAAGATGTCGAATCCGGGACTTGATGAAGGTAGAGATAATGGCGAAAAAGTGGGAAATAAAATAGCCACGCCTGTCACAAAACAAAAAAGAATATGACCAGTCTTGTATATTATCTTCAGCATGTCGAACATTATGCAGAGTTGGTTTTTGTACTTTAAATTCAGTCCGACTCTGTTTACAACAGCACTATCTTAAATATATTGCATTAATATGCAATTGTTTATATTTTCATTAGCATACACAATCAGCACAGGAACAGAACGAACAATACACAGATCACTAACATCATTCATATTCATGTCGGTGGCATATTAGGCATTTTCAGCCTTTAGCCTGATTAATCTGGATAATTATATGGTTTTAGCGAGAAACATCGATCAGGACCTGATTCGTTCTTCCAATCTGCAAATAAAAGATATTGTTGGTGTGGAGAAGTGAAGTTATATGTGTAGCATATGCCAAGCATATGCCCATGCATCAGACTCTTCTGGAGAAGAGACAAGAAAACTCGACAAGCGTGACGTCAGACAACAACGGCTACAAGGCATCGTCCGCTTCTACTACCAGTTCTGGACTTACCACAAGCTGAAAGCAAACCAGGTACGTACATCACATGGTGTCAGAATGGCTCAAGCGAACTTTGATCACCCCACAATCGACTGGGATGCTCCGGATCTATACCAAGAATTCTCAAGATTCAAAACTCACGTCGGATTTGTTTTTGCGGGACCACTAGCTGGTCTTGACCCCAAACAAAAAGCTGGGTGGCTCGGTACGTGGATCGGCGCTCACGGCAGAGAAGTTTACAAAATTCTTCCCTGGCAAAAAGGCGATCAAGATAACGCTAATAAAGTTCTCAGACGGCTAGAAGAATATGTCCGCCCACGGAAAAACAAGCGAATTGCCCGACACAAATTCAAACAAAGAAAACAAGCCTGCGGCGAGTCTTTTGACAACTTCGTCAAAGATCTCCGTATTCTCCTGCTTGACTGTGAGTATACTGATGCTGACTAACACTTGCAAAAGCCCTAAAGCACTAACACTTGCAAAAGCCATTGAAATAGGTCAACAACATGAACTTTCACAAAAACAATTGAAAACTGTCAGAGATGAAGATGATTTCACAGTCAACACCTTGAGTAAAACAACATCAAAGAGCAACAGACAAAACGCTTTCTTAGGTGTTCGCCCCAAAAACAACACCGTGACAAACGCCAGTACAAAAGAGATCACAAACAAAAACAAGAGTTCAACTTTAAACAAAACCACCACACCAGAAACAAGTTCAAATCACCCCAAAATCAGATGCTACCGTTGTGGGAAAGATAGAAATCACAAAATGTCCTGTAATGGGGTCTTCATGCACATATTGCGGAAAACTAAATCACTGGGCCAAAGTCGGTCAAAGTCGCCAAAGAGACATGATCAATACTCTCCAGTGCAACTCTGAGACTGATTCTGAACCTGAAGTTCTCAGTATCCATATTACAACAACAACATCAACACATGAAGAGGATAAGTGGAATCAGACTGCTCAGACAGGCGGCACGGATATCAAATTCAAAACAGACACAGGCGCCAAGTGTAATACCTTGACCCTGAAAGACTTTCAAAACTTAAAAAAATCGTACAAACTGTTCAAGTCAAGTAGAGTTTTGCGCACATACTCAAACCATCACATCCATCCTGTAGGCACTACAGATCTACCACTTCATTGCAATGATACAACCATAACAACACAATTCGAAGTGGTTGACATAAAGCAGGAAGATGTGCTCTCTGGATTGATCGCTGAAAAACTAGGATTGATTGCTCGCCTTAATACTGTTGAGACACAACAAATCTCAAAGATGCCATCTTTCAAAGAATTTCCAGAATTAGCCACAACCACAGGTACTCTGCCAGGTGAGCACTCCATCAAACTCAAACCTGGCTCCACTGGAGTCATTCATTCAGCACGTCGTCAACCAGCAGCTCTCAAACAGAAAATAGTTGATAAACTGCAAGAGACGGAATCAGAAGGTCATATTAAAAAAGTAGAAGGACCTACAGAATGGGTCAGCTCTATGACAGTTTCACACCGAAATGGCAAGATCAGGATCTGTATCGATCCCAAAGACCTCAATGCTGCAATTCAACGTGAACATCACCCAATGTGAACCGTCGAAGAAATCGTTTCTGAAATTCCTGATGCAAAAGTCTTCTCAAAGCTTGATGCAAAGAGCGGGTTCCTTCAAATCAAATTAGATGAGAAATCATCATACTTCACAACATTCAACACACCCATAGGCAGCTACAGATGGCTACGTCTACCACTTGGAACAAAATCTGCTCCAGAGGTCTTTCAGAAAATCATGGACCAAATGTTAGAGGGGACTGAAGGTGCATATTCCACCATGGATGACATCCTGATAGCAGGTCGTGACACAAAACATCATGAATCAAATCCTAAAACAAGTAGTTGAGAGAGCAACTAAGTACAACTTGAAACTCAATCCTGAAAAACTCCACATTCGAAAGTCAAGCGTCCCCTATGTTGGCCACCTCATTACAGCAGATGGTCTGAAAGCTGACCCAGAAAAAACAGCGGCAGTACAAAACATGCCCACTCCAGAAAACAAAGATGATGTCAAACGTTTTCTTGGCTTTGTCACATACTTAGGGAAGTTCATCCCCAATCTGAGTGAACTGAGTGCTCCTCTTCGAGACCTGCTGAAAGAAGATGTGATCTTTGACTGGCAAAGTACTCACGAAAATGCCTTCCATTCACTCAAAGATGCCTGCAGCAAACCACCAGTTTTGGCTTTTTACGATGTTCAGAAATCAGTGCAGACTAGCGTCAGCTAGCCAAAATGGCTTGGGTGCAGTGTTAACCCAAGATGGGCGACCTGTAGCTTATACATCAAGAGCCCTTTCAGAAACAGAAAAGAACTATGCCCAAATTGAGAAAGAGATGCTCTCTATTGTTCACGCTTGCAAGAAATTTCACTGCCTGATCCTCGGAAAAACAGTGCAAGTGTTAAATGACCACAAACCACTGGAACAGATCTTTAAAAAAAATCCTTCTTTCTGCGCCCATGCGTCTACAAAGGATGCTGCTCAGTCTACAGTGGTATGATCTTCAAGTGACATACAAGAAAGGCTCACTGATGTACGTATCTGACACACTGCCTCGTGCATACCTCCCGGAAACAGAAGCAAAAGAATCACAATTTGACAACATCAACACTCTTGACTTTCTATCAGTCACACCAGAGAAATACAAAGAACTCCAGTCAACCACTCAGGAAGAACTCAGCCAACTGCAGTCCTTGATTTTACGTGGATGGCCAGAAGAGAGGTCCTCTGTACCTACATCTCTTCGACCTTATTGGGACTCCAGAGCAGAACTCACAATTTCAGATGACATCATCTACAAAGGCTTGCGGATTGTCATACCACCCAGTCTTCGAACCTACATGCTAGGACTCATTCATGAGTCTCACCTTGGCATAGTCAAGTGTAAACAGCGTGCACGAGAAGTTATGTTCTGGCCAGGTATGAATGCAGCTATTGAAGACAAAATAAAAAAAACTGTTGCAAGTGTGCATCATTTAAAAAAAAGCCACCTGCAGAACCACTCACGCCTTCTTCTGTACCTTATCTTCCCTATGCCACAGTCGGAACAGACATATTTGACTTTGAAGGGAAAAAATATCTTCACACCATTGACTACTACTCCAAGTTCATTGAAGCTGATGAGCTGAAAATGTTGAATACCAGTTCAGTTATCAACAAACTCAAAGCTCAGTTCTGCCGACACGGAATCCCAACTCCTCTTCGGAGTGACTGTGGTCCCCAGTTTGTCAGTCAACAGTTTTCCCAATTTTGCCGAACTTATGGAATCACACACAAGACATCCAGTCCTTACTTCCAAAGTTCAAATGGAGAAGCTGAAAGAGCCATAGGGACTGTTAAGTCTCTGTGGCAGAAGAACAAAGACAAAGAACTGGGCTTACTAGACTACCGTACAACACCACTGGATGGCATTAACCTCTCTCCTGCCCAGCTTCTGATGAGCCGTCGCCCTAGAAACACCTTGCCTGCATCTCATGAACTTCTGTCTCCACTTACTCTCAACAGAGACAAGATCAACCAACATTTCCAACAAGGAAAAAAGAAAGCAGAAATACTATCATGACAAGCCCAACATGCAAGATCTTCCTCCATTACAGGAAGGCGATGCAGTAAGGATGACACCGCTGCCAGGATGTGAAGAGTGGCTTCCTGCTACTGTTATCAAGAAACACTCGCCCAGATCATACATTGTCCTGTCAAACTGCAAGAAATATCGTCGAAATAGGCGTCACCTAAGGAAATCCACAAAGGCAGCAAATGTACGCTCCAGTAGTCATCCATTTGACGACGAAGAATCTGGAGATTCTCAACCTCAAGCACACACACCAGCCATCCAACCTCAAGCACACACACCAGCCATCACTCCACCCACTGAACAACCTGTGGAACAAAACAAACGTCAGCTGGATCAGTCACCTTTGCCAACATCAAATTCCCTGCACACACGTTCCGGTCGAGCAGTCAAACCACCTACACGTCTCGACCTATAACGCTGTTTACATTTCAAAACTTTTATTAACTTTTCAAGTTTATTTGCGTTATTAGTTTGCAAGTTTCGCATCACTCTTTTTGTTTTCACCTTCTACCGATATCTGCTTCAGCCAGTTCCTGTCCAATTCCACACACTATCATAACTAAGCCACCTTAAGTGTTCGATACCGATTTGACAATGTGCTTGTTCGACACGGACTTGACCATGTACTTTCGGAAGGGGGAGGATGTAGCATATGCCAAGCATATGCGCATGCGCATACATCAGACTCTTCTGGAGAAGAGACAAGAAAACTCGACAAGTGTGACGTCAGACAACAACGGCTACAAGGCATCGTCCGCTTCTACTACCAGTTCTGGACTTACCACAAATTGAACGCAAACCTGGTGCGTACATCACAATATGTATAAAAGAAAAATTACTTACGATTTTTCAGCCATTACAAGAGGATAACTCTTGAAGAACGAATGACGTCAAACGCTCTCCAATCATAGATCAGATTGTAGAACAGAAATGAAATATGTTTCCATGGAAGATAGGTAAATATAAGTTGCATCGAAGCAAGCAAAGATTTAAGTTGTTTTTATCTTGAACATAAATCGTACATCAATCGAAAAAAAGAAATCAATTGTTTGGGAATATTAATTTTGTTTCGCTACCGTTGCTAAGGTTTAGTTGCTATGATGATTTATTTGCTTACATTCTGTTTTAGTAACGAAGGATAGCAGATCATCGGAAACTTGATTAAGTTTCTTTTAATAGTTGTTTGTTAGAATTAGATTATTATACTGTGCAAAGTGGCAGGCACAAAGATGAGATTGAACATCGTGCGCATATAGATTGAATTGAAATCCTTTTGGTTCGATTGAGATCCTGCCTATGCCCTGAGACCACTTTGCCACATTGGCAATCAACAAAACCTGTAAATATAAGAGATTAGAAAAATTAGTGCGTTGACTCGGTGTCGAGTCGAGATGAAGGAAATATACCTACCCTGCGGCGTCCGATTGTGGTTGCCCAACTGCTCCGCTGTCTTCAAGAGAAATGAATCCGTTAGATCTGACGCTTGTGTACTCCTACTCTCTTAGAGACGGATCCATAACTACAAGACTAATCTAGCACTTGGGCCATATTCTTAGACACATTTTCAGTATTATATAAACTTAATATGAAGAAATGATTATTTTATTCATTTGAAACGTCGATCAATGAACTTTAAACAGCTAATTATATTTTGTGGTAGAGGACTATTTCTTTGGATACAGAATATGGTCGGGCTGCTGGCTGCTTGACGTCATGACGTCAAACTTACATTTAAAAAAAAACAACAACAAAAAAACGTTATCGCAGTGACGAACAGTTTATGACACACTCTCTCTCTGCACACACACACACACACACACACACACACACACACACACAGAGCGCGTACTCCCTTGCTCACAGACATACAAACACGTGCGTCCTGTATGGTAAACAACAACTTTCCTCTGGCTAATGTTCCATGGAACAAGCCTCCCTGGCGGCAATTCATGACAAAAATCAAAATGCACAGATGGATCGTCAAAATAAAAATCAACATCCCCTCCCCAGGACAATAGAACATGTTGCCGAACAGACTCCAGTATGAAATTACCAAGCAAAACAAAAAAAGGCAAAAAAAAAAAAAATTAACAGACAAACAAACATCGTCTCAACGAGGCAGAAAAACAGGTGTCAACTAAAAAAAGCCAGCATATTACCAAACAATAAACAACACAATAATTAACATAGGTGTCAAATAAATAAAATTAAAAAAAACAACAACAACGCCAGGATATTACTAGACAACAAAAAACAACAACAACAAACAAACATCCTCTTCCCAAGGCAGAAAAACAGGTTGCCAACCGAAAAAAAAAAAACGCCAGGATATTACCAGACAACAAACAACAACAACAAACAGACAAACAAACATCTTCTTCCCAAGGCAGAAAAACAGGTGTCAACTGAAGAAGAAAAAAAACGCCAGGATATTACCAGACAACAAACAACAACAACAAACAGACAAACAAACATCTTCTTCCCAAGGCAGAAAAACAGGTGTCAACTGAAGAAGAAAAAAAACGCCAGGATATTACCAGACAACAAACAACAACAACAAACAGACAAACAAACATCCTCTTCCCAAGGCAGAAAAACAGGTGTCAACTGAAGAAGAAAAAAAACGCCAGGATATTACCAGACAACAAACAACAACAACAAACAGACAAACAAACATCTTCTTCCCAAGGCAGAAAAACAGGTGTCAACTGAAGAAGAAAAAAAACGCCAGGATATTACCAGACAACAAACAACAACAACAAACAGACAAACAAACATCCTCTTCCCAAGGCAGAAAAACAGGTGTCAACTGAAGAAGAAAAAAAACGCCAGGATATTACCAGACAACAAACAACAACAACAAACAGACAAACAAACATCCTCTTCCCAAGGCAGAAAAACAGGTGTCAACTGAAGAAGAAAAAAAACGCCAGGATATTACCAGACAACAAACAACAACAACAAACAGACAAACAAACATCTTCTTCCCAAGGCAGAAAAACAGGTGTCAACTGAAGAAGAAAAAAAACGCCAGGATATTACCAGACAACAAACAACAACAACAAACAGACAAACAAACATCCTCTTCCCAAGGCAGAAAAACAGGTGTCAACTGAAGAAGAAAAAAAACGCCAGGATATTACCAGACAACAAACAACAACAAACAAATGTCCGGCTCACTAAGGTCTGAACTGCCCTACAGACTGATAGACAGCCTCAAAGACCTGGCCTGAACTGCCCTACAGACTGATAGACAGCCTCAAAGACCTGGCCTGAACTGCCCTACAGACTGATAGACAGCCTCAAAGACCTGGCCTGAACTGCCCTACAGACTGATAGACAGCCTCAAAGACCTGGCCTGAACTGCCCTACAGACTGATAGACAGCCTCAAAGACCTGGCCTGAACTGCCCTACAGACTGATAGACAGCCTCAAAGACCTGGCCTGAACTGCCCTACAGACTGATAGACAGCCTCAAAGACCTAGCTAAACTACTTTCCCCTACACACAATGCAGTCATAATACCGAGTCAAGTTCGTACGCATTTATTCTTCATCTATCCGACGACACAGGGGTATAGTTTACACTTAACTGCACACTCTCCAGACAGACAGGCACGACAATTGCACACACCATCAAGCACTCAAGGGTTCAATCCATAGGCGCACAGAACACATCCGATCTTGGAAAAGCTAATGTCCAACCGTGTATTCTCCTTGGGTGCAATGTCGCACGATACGCAACAATGCACTCCCGGCTAATATCACTATGGACCTTAGCCTACGAATACCATTAATCACACTATACGCGGCGTGATTCACATAGTAATACTTGCTGTAAATCAATCACATCAAAACCTTAGCCAGCTTCCACTAAAAAAAAAAAATAGCGGCAACCAACCACAGCGTGGAACAAACCTCCGTCCCCTCCCTGCACAATCGTTCTAGCAATCACAATGACATACAAATAGAAACAATTCACGGGCGAACAGGTGACTTTTTTTTCCCCACGTTCCTACTGTAGTTGGTGAATCGTCACAAGCTTGAGTTCAGACAGGTTCAGACCTTCATCTTCATCTTCATCAGCAGCCTCATCAAGCAACTGGACTGGCACCCCCTAAGGCAGCGAAGAAAGATCACCAGAGTGGCCATGCTGATTAAGATCATACATGGTTTGGTCTGCATGGACAGATCCCAGCTGATTCCTGCTCCAACCCGTCAGCGTAGAGGACATGAACAGCAATTTAAACAACCACAGTGCCGAACTTTGTATTGACAGGGGTCCTTTTATCCACGTACTATAAAGGACTGGAACGCCCTGCCCGACACAGTAGTCGAGGCAAAGACACTTGACATGTTTGTGTCAAGAGCAAGAAAACTACATGAAACCTCTGCTGCTTTTTTTTGTTTTTTGTTTTTGTTTGTTTGTTTTTACTTAATGCTGCGCCAGCCCATTCAAAAACGTCAGAATAGTCAACATGATGACTGAGGACGTTAACTGGATGAAGATGAAGCCCAACAGTACAACTCCATGACCACACAAATCAAAGAATGCATCGTACAAAAAAAAAAAAAAAAAACGTCCCCCTATGACGTAAACGGCTACTTTTCTCAAAACAACGTAAGAACTATGCACATACTCCGTTACCTGTGCATCTAAAATAGTCTCGCTGTTTGGCAGCAGCTCTCACCCGTGTGAATTTTACCGGGTGCAACACAGTTTATTTTAATAAAATTTAAATAAAATAATTTACTGATTCTCCCACCATTCAAGCCACCGGTACTGCAGGCAACAACACCACACCGTCCGAAAGGACATCTACGAAGAACATAGAAATACAAACACATGTATGACTCTTGTTTCGCACACACAACAGAAACATCTCTCACTGCGCGTGCCGAATGAAAATACCCCTTCTGCTTCCACGAAGTTTGTTCTCACGGTCACACAGACGAACACTCCCACACAGACCCGCACACTCGACTCGATGCTTAACAGAATAGTACAGGCATGCGGAATAAGTAGACGGTGTGCCTGACAACAAACAAACATCCTTTTCGCCAGGATCAAGAACAGGTGTTAACTATAAAAAAATTAAAAAAAAAAAAAACACACACACACACAACAACAATAACAACAAACAAACAAACAAACAAAAACGCCAGGATATTACCAGACAACATACAACAACAATAAACAGACAAACAAACATCCTCTCCCCAGGGCAGAAGAACAGGCGTGCACAAAAGAGTGCTAGGAGTAGAAAGAAACTCGTGGAGAGCGTGGCAGCAGAGAGTCCTCAGAAGAGAAGCCCCCTTCAAGCAAGTGTTTCGGCCCTTATCTCCTGACACTCTAGGGGGGTTGGGCCACACCCGGTTCATGACTCCGGATGTCCCTCTGCTGCCCCTTTTTTCCCATCTTGGGACGAGCCATGGCTGGGATTCGAACCCATGACCCTCTGGACATGCTCATTTTCCACTTAATGACTCGCGCTTTAACCACTGAGCCACAGGGACACCTGATATTTGTAGGGAAATTAAGCCTTATGAAGTTCACTTTTGTTCCTCCTTGACCAGATCCAGCTTGAACACCCCTCTGCCGCTTCTGCCATTGCTTTCAGGGCTCTGGTTTTTTCCTTCCCTGCAACTGAGAGCTGTTTCATGAGGCTGTATGCAGACGTTCCTACAAACCCCCTAGCTCCAATTTCTGCAGTGAGGACTTTGACCTGATAGCCTTCTCTCCTCAGGCTGTTTGCCAGATCAGCATACTTTTCAGTCTTGTAGATTTGAGCTGCCTCCATTCTGTTCTCATATGGCACCGTGAGCTCGATCATGATCAGCTGCTTGGTTGACTTAGAGTGGACTACTATGTCTGGTCTCATGCCACTCTTGCTGATGATCTCTGGGTGACTCTTCCATTCTGGGAGGTCTGCAGTGCACTCCCAGTCATCTGCCCCGTCCAACAGACTCTGCCTGCATGTTTCGAGTGGCACTGTTGTTCTTGGCCATGATTTGCTGCCTCCTGCCGTGAAGAATGTTGCGGGTGCTTTTGGAGTCCTGATTTTCCCTTTTGTGGTGTTGGTACTAGCCCAGACTACTTGTACAATCTCTTTGAGCACTTGGTTGTGCCTCCATGTGTACCTTCCTTGAGCCAGGGCTTAGGACATGCTCCACTGTTTGTTTTTCATGGCAGAGGGGGCATGCAGGATCGTCTGTTTTCCCCCACTTCACCAAGTTTGCATTTGAGGGCAGAAGGTCATATGCAGATCTGAGAATGAAGCTGATCCTGAGAGGGGCCATGTGCCAAATGTCATTCCAAGTGAGACTTCTTTGGAGTGCATTCTCCCACGTTGTCCATTGCCCTTGCTGGCTCTGCTGGACTGCTTTTTGGAGTCTTTTTTGGTCTTCTTCTTTTCTTATCTCCTGAATCATCATGTCTCTTTTGGCTTTTCCTTTGGCCTTTGACCACCATTCAGTTTTGGTCACCCCCAGTCCTTGTCTGTTGGTCTGTGTGTGTCCTGTTATTTCTCTGATCTTGAGACTTTCTTTTGCAGAATCCATCGCCTCTTGAACTTTCCATTTTCTGCCTGTCTTCAGCTGGGGCTTGATTGCTTCTACCACCTTGTCTCCTGAGTCCTCCAGCATGCTTTGAAGTCTGATCTTCCCTGCTTTGTATTCCTCCAGGATGGATTTCAGTGGTAGTTTCAGCTTTGCTTGGCGACAGTACAGCGCTATGTCAGTCAGACAGGGTGGGACACCAAGCCATTTCCTTGTGAACTTGTTGATTTTGGCTTCCATTGCCTCCACTATGCTGGTGCAGATGTCGTATATCATCAGAGGCCATAGGAGCTTTGGTATCAGCATGAACTGCAGACACCAGACCTTGTATTTGCCAGGGAGCCCACACTGGTCAATGGTCTCCAAGCCTTCCTCCGCCATCTGCTTGGTTTCTTTTGCTCTTTGTGTGTCTTTCAGCGTATCATCATACCATCTTCCAAGGCTCTTGACTGGTTCTTCTGTGACTGTTGGAATGGCCTGGTTGGCAACACTGAAGACCACAGATCCGGCCACTTTTCCTTTCCTCAGTGAGAGACTCCGTGATTTCTTTGGCTTGAACTTCATTCTGGATGAGGCAACTATGTCGTCCAGCCTCTCCAGCACATGACGTGTCTCGTCTTCTCTGGATGAAATCACTGTAGTGTCATCCATGAAGGCCTTGAGAGGAGGCATCTTGTATCCATCGCCAAGGTCTGTTTGTCTCGCGTTGTTTGTTGCTGCTTTCAAGATGAGTTCCATTGCCAGCACGAACAGTATTGGGGAAATTGCACAGCCCATTGCAATACCCACTTCCAAGTTGATCCAGTCTGTTGTGTACTCCTTGGTAGAGAACCGCATTGAGAAGCCATTGAAGTACTTCTTGAGCATGTCGCGGATGTTCTTTGGCACATGGTACATCTCAAGAGCCAACTGTATCATCTCATGGGGCACAGATCCATATGCGTTTGCCAGATCAAGCCACACTACATCCAGGTCTCTCTTTTCTGTTTTTGCTTTTTGGATTGCGTCCCAGATCATTGTGGCGTGTTCCACACAGCCAGCCACGCCTGGGATGCCACCTTTCTGGACTGACACATCCAAGTACTTGTTTTCCATCAGGTACTTGGTCAGCCTTGCTGCCATGACAGAGAAGAAGATTTTCCCTTCGACGTTCAGCAGTGATATTGGCCTGAACTGGCTGATGTCACTTGAGTTTTGCTCTTTGGGGATGTACACACCATCTGCCGTCATCCACTGGCCGCTGATCTTCTGGTTTCTCCAAGCCGATCGCAGCAGCCTGTGGAGCCACTCCAGCACCTTGGGACATTTCATGTAAAGCTGGTAAGGTATTCCGTTTGGCCCTGGTGATGATTTGGCTCTGGCTTTGTCGACCACCTTCTTGATTTCCGCCAACGTTGGAGGCTTGCCATTGAACTGTTCCTCAGGGTTGGTTGGCCACACCAGACCTTGAATGTCGAGTGGTGCTTTGCTCTGTGGGTCAGAGTATGTTTTCCTCAGATGCTGCTCAAGAACTCCTTTGTCCACACTTAGGGTCCCAGATTTTGGCTGCTCAAACAGTGTTCTGGCAAACTGGAAGGGGTCTCTGAAGAAGCGCTCTTGTGTCTTCTTCTTTTTGCTCTTCCTCTTCCTCGCAGATTCCGCTTTGCTGAGGGCGCTGTGTTTTTCTTTCAGGTCTTTCCACAGTTTTTCCAAGCCTTGTTTTTCAGCTGGCAGTGCGGTCTTCATTTGCATCTTGAGGTTTTTCTTTTGGACCCTGATCTTGTCCATCTTTTCTTGGCGTCTGGATTTCTTTGGAGGTGTTTTCTCTTTGGGTAGTTTTGCTCCATAGGCGTCTCTACATGTGGCATACACAATGTCCCCATATGTGGCTAGTTTGTGTTCCAGGGTGCTTTTCCCTATCAGTGCATCGAGTCTTTGGACGATTTTTGCATCCAGTTTCTCCCAATCTTCAGTTTCGTTTGCTCGTGGCAGGTTGAGTTTCAGGCGCCTGGCATCGAGGGCCTGTGCAAATTCCTCATCCGAACCAACAGCGTGGATGTCCTTGGCACTGTGGTTAAATCCTGGCCTTGGTCTTCCGACGTCTTATCTGCTGATGCAGTGCGCTGCTGCTCATTCAGATGAGTCTTCACACATCCCATCTTTGTTCTGTGGATCTTCATGCCACGGGTGGTAGCGAAACGCTTTCCACAGACACATGGATATTCCATTTGGTCCATGTTCATAGTCCGTTTGGGATATTACCAGACAACAAACGACAACAACAAGACACAGAATACAGAAACAAACTGTCCACTTGCTACAGTGTTGTCCACATGTCACACAACACCAGGAAAAACATACCACACACAGGGGCCTCTAATGTAGCCATTTATATCGATGAACAAATGGTAACCATCCATGTGTATTTGCAAATTGGCCGGACAGCAAAGTGGCACTGAGACATGTTGAGCTTACGACGACCATAATGGACAGTCACACACGCACACACACACACACACACACACACACACACACACACACACACACACACACACACACACACACACACACACACACTCACGCACATCACGACCCTTCCCCTCTCTCACCACGCACGCACGCACACACGCACGCACCACGCACGCACGCACATACACACATACACGATATCTCTCTCTCTCTCTCTCTCTCCTCTCTCTCCTCTCCTCTCTCTCTCTCTCTCTCTCTCTCTCTCTCTCTCTCTCTTTCTGAGCGTGGTAATATGGAGAACTTAGCTTGACGACAAGACGGTGGAAGCCCACCTAACCGGGACCAGTTCAAGGACAACAGGAGCAGGTTCAACATCAGGCGTGTGCCCCTGACCAACGCCACAACCCAGGAGAAATCTGACCGGAGACAATCCCTGTAAAACATTGTTCTGGATCAGCCTGAGGTCCACCAGGAACCTAACCCTGCGGCGGAAGAACGCCATCATGAAACCGTCTGTGCTATACAGAACAACTCACGAACAAACCGCCTTCCCTCCTCCAGACCAGAGTAAGTCCCGGTGAGATGCCCCCCCCCCCCCCCCCCTCCCCTCCCCATTAAGGGGCCGGAATAGCTCAGTTGGTAGAGCATCGGACTCGTAATCTTGGGGCTGCGGGTTCGCATCTCCGCCGGGCCGTTTCGGTACAGGGGGATTTTTCGCTCGGAGTTAACATTGGTTCTGACTCCATTCCCCATACAGTCCTTCGAATGAGACTATAAACCGAGGTTCCGTGTGTGAACGCACGCACAACATCTTGCACACACGTAAAATCCCATCACCAACTTTCGGAAGGGAAGGGCCAGTTTGGCCGTTGGTATGGATGACACGTTACACATAGCACGCACCTTCCACGAAGTTGTAGTATGGCTACCTTAATGGCGGGATAAAAAAAAAACGGTCATACACACGCAAGTGTCAGAATAATCAACTTGATGATTGTGGACACTCTACGGAAAGAAAGAAAGAAATTACGCCAGGGTCCATACCAAGGAAGTCCACCTCCGGACTGGGATTAAAGAAGGTACCTTCCCGAACAAAGATCAATGCCGATGAAGTAGCCCTTCGGAACGCAGTGTCTCTGCAGACCTCTGGATGGCCTCCCTTGAGCAGCGGCAACCCCAGACAAGGTCATTCCAGCAGCAGAAATCGGAGAGACAGTCCTCCCTGACGCCAGGGGCAGCTCCGAGGTGGCTTCCTTTCAAACAAGATCAACACCAAGAAGCTGTCGTTACCATCCCTGAAGTCTTCTGTTGCTGCGCCATCAGATCCCAGTGCTTGACAGGTCGCGCATTCCCTGACTGACACATCACCCACCACACACCTTCCATACACAGTCAGCTCTTCAGCAGCGACCCATCCCCAACACCAGCAGGGCCAGCAACTGCATCAGCAGCAGACACTCCGGGTTTTCCACACGGCGGATCACCCACAAGTCACTGCCTCACCTGTAACCAGTCACAGAGACTCAAAGTTATCGGCACACTGGCACCGATGCACCGGTTAACTGTCGTTACCGATAGAATCATGTTCTTCAGGACGCAGTGTGGCGCGCAGGATAGATTACCGCTGTGATACCAAAGACCGTCCCATCCACTCACACACACACACACCTCGCTCCCTCCAGCTGTTAAGCCACCAATGCATGCGTGTCCATGAGCCCGCATCTGTTGGCAGGTAGCCAGAGGTGTGCTGAGAGAAAGAAAGTCCTTAGCACAGAATATTCCGCACGTGGTCACCTCGGCACCCCAAAGCATGGAGACCAGATAAGGCGCACCATCACCAAGGCATACCAACACCAACACACACCACCACCAACAGACTCCACCACCAACATACACCACCACCAACACACACCACCATCAATGCACACCACCACCACCACACACTACCACCAACACACTCCACCACCAAGGTTTAACGCCATGGCTGTCGTTTCTCCTCCAGACAAAGACAAACATTTTCACAGGCAACAGGACATACAGTCCCGGCTGCATGAAACGCAAACTGAGATAAACAAACAAATACGTCCAAACAATGTAACACAAAACAAATTGTTAGAGAACAGAAAACTGCTGCTTCTTGTTCCTTTCTCAGTTGGTAAGTTTGTCCTCCAATGATCTGGAATTAAAGTCCTGTTCAAACATTCGAGTAAAATAAAAATGTTAAAGATAAGATGAAAGTCACGGCCCGCCTACAGCTGATGTGAACTCTGTTTCGTTCCTTTCTTACAAGATTCCTGGTTTTGTGTCAGAATCCATGACGATGACTTTGGTCATTTTGTACATAAGTTTGATTTTGTTGTACACTCGAGACATCTGTTTCTGAAAACGAGACAAACAATATTTTGCTAAATACGTTTTGCCATCTATGAAGTTGATTAGCATTGGTCGCAAAATAGTTGGTTGTTATGGTTAAACATACGTATGTTGAAAGAATTGATTTATATGGTAACAATAAGATTAGATTATCAAAGAAGATTTTCGAAACAAACAGTGATATTATTCTTGATTGTGCATAACTGCCT
The DNA here is from genome assembly GCA_033310375.1 of Conus canariensis. Lineage (NCBI taxonomy): Eukaryota > Metazoa > Mollusca > Gastropoda > Neogastropoda > Conidae > Conus > Conus canariensis. Next base: position 6,201,546 of record CM065725.1, on the reverse strand, counting down.
CTTGTAATCTCTCCTCTATGCGACTTCAGATTTTAATAACGGAAATGGTGGAGGGCTCTTCACCGCCGATTGTTGAGAAAATGGCAACCTTTCTTTTCTTAATCGGAAATGAAATGAGGCAGGGAACAGTAAATGATAAACAGTAAACAAGTTGGGTATGTTTTGCTCCCATAAGAAAACCTAACACAGAGTAACTTGTATTCAAGACCGGCACAGCCTTTTAAACTTGAATAAAGTCAGACAAATACATAGACGAACAATCTAATAGTGGGGGAAAAAAACAAGCGCAGGCCAACAACTGAACTATCTTCATAGTAATGACTTGGCAAAGATTTGGACTTAAGGAAGGGGGGGGGGGGGGGGGGGGGCGGAATTTGAAGATGGAGAAACTGGGAACATGAAATTAAGAAAATATGTTACAGATATGAAAACTCTTCACTAGCTGCATAAGGGAACCATCGCAATCCCTTTTGAAGGCAGATATATTTGTATTGCCTGCTCCGAGGCCTTTCGTCCGCTGGGTCGGACTCATCAGGGAGACACGGCTGGTTGTGTCTGCGCTCCTGGCGTCAAATAGAGACACACCACAGTCCATAATACTGTGGTGTTCTCACCACCAAGGGTGCAAAAAAGAATCCAATAGCACCCCCAAAGCAGCCAGCGAAGAGTAGTAAATGAAACTAAACGAAAGTGTGGGGAGGAAAAAAGTTGCTGAAAAACTAGAGACATTATGCAAATAGTATAAAATGTAAGGGACAATTTTTGAGCCTACGCCTGAGGATCCACCCAAAGATGCAAGGGAGATCAAAAGACAAACACACAGACGGACAGAAACAAATACAAATAACCTCAATTTAATCAAAACAAAATCGGAAATGAAATGAGGCAGGGAACAGTAAATGATAAACAGTAAACAAGTTGGGTATTTTTTGCTCCCATAAGAAAACCTAACACAGAGTAACTTGTATTCAAGACCGGCACAGCCTTTTAAACTTGAATAAAGTCAGACAAATACATAGACGAACAATCTAATAGTGGGGGAAAAAAACAAGCACAGGCCAACAACTGAACTATCTTCATAGTAATGACTTGGCAAAGATTTGGACTTAAGGAGGGGGGGGGGGGGGGGGGGGGGGGGGGGGGGGGGGGGGGGGGGGGGGGGGGGGGGGGGGGGGGGGGGGGGGGGGGGGGGGGGGGGGCGGAATTTGAAGATGGAGAAACTGGGAACATGAAATTAAGAAAATATGTTACAGATATGAAAACTCTTCACTAGCTGCATAAGGGAACCATCGCAATCCCTTTTGAAGGCAGATATATTTGTATTGCCTGCTCCGAGGCCTTTCGTCCGCTGGGTCGGACTCATCAGGGAGACACGGCTGGTTGTGTCTGCGCTCCTGGCGTCAAATAGAGACACACCACAGTCCATAATACTGTGGTGTTCTCACCACCAAGGGTGCAAAAAAGAATCCAATAGCACCCCCAAAGCAGCCAGCGAAGAGTTGTCAGAATCCATGACGACAAAAATTGTCCCTTACATTTTATACTATTTGCATAATGTCTCTAGTTTTTCAGCAACTTTTTTCCTCCCCACACTTTCGTTTAGTTTCATTTACTACTCTTCGCTGGCTGCTTTGGGGGTGCTATTGGATTCTTTTTTGCACCCTTGGTGGTGAGAACACCACAGTATTATGGACTGTGGTGTGTCTCTATTTGACGCCAGGAGCGCAGACACAACCAGCCGTGTCTCCCTGATGAGTCCGACCCAGCGGACGAAAGGCCTCGGAGCAGGCAATAACAAATATATCTGCCTTCAAAAGGGATTGCGATGGTTCCCTTATGCAGCTAGTGAAGAGTTTTCATATCTGTAACATATTTTCTTAATTTCATGTTCCCAGTTTCTCCATCTTCAAATTCCGCCCCCCCCCCCCCCCCCCCCCCCTCCTTTAAGTCCAAATCTTTGCCAAGTCATTACTATGAAGATAGTTCAGTTGTTGGCCTGCGCTTGTTTTTTTCCCCACTATTAGATTGTTCGTCTATGTATTTGTCTGACTTTATTCAAGTTTAAAAGGCTGTGCCGGTCTTGAATACAAGTTACTCTGTGTTAGGTTTTCTTATGGGAGCAAAAAATACCCAACTTGTTTACTGTTTATCATTTACTGTTCCCTGCCTCATTTCATTTCCGATTTTGTTTTGATTAAATTGAGGTTATTTGTATTTGTTTCTGTCCGTCTGTGTGTTTGTCTTTTGATCTCCCTTGCATCTTTGGGTGGATCCTCAGGCGTAGGCTCAAAAATTGTCCCTTACATTTTATACTATTTGCATAATGTCTAGTTTTTCAGCAACTTTTTTCCTCCCCACACTTTCGTTTAGTTTCATTTACTACTCTTCGCTGGCTGCTTTGGGGGTGCTATTGGATTCTTTTTTGCACCCTTGGTGGTGAGAACACCACAGTATTATGGACTGTGGTGTGTCTCTATTTGACGCCAGGAGCGCAGACACAACCAGCCGTGTCTCCCTGATGAGTCCGACCCAGCGGACGAAAGGCCTCGGAGCAGGCAATACAAATATATCTGCCTTCAAAAGGGATTGCGATGGTTCCCTTATGCAGCTAGTGAAGAGTTTTCATATCTGTAACATATTTTCTTAATTTCATGTTCCCAGTTTCTCCATCTTCAAATTCCGCCCCCCCCCCCCCCCCCCCCCCCTCCTTAAGTCCAAATCTTTGCCAAGTCATTACTATGAAGATAGTTCAGTTGTTGGCCTGCGCTTGTTTTTTTCCCCCACTATTAGATTGTTCGTCTATGTATTTGTCTGACTTTATTCAAGTTTAAAAGGCTGTGCCGGTCTTGAATACAAGTTACTCTGTGTTAGGTTTTCTTATGGGAGCAAAAAATACCCAACTTGTTTACTGTTTTTCTTTTCTTAGATGTGTAGTCTTCAGTGCCAATAATCCACCTGGCACCAAACGGCTCCTTGGTAGATGCTCAGGGCATCGGAAGGGCGCCATGGACCAGAGTAACAAAGAGAGCAGGGAGAAAACGACTGTTATGAAAAACCATTAAACCTTAGCCAGGCTCTTGATGGTTTCATTCCGAGTACCGACCACTACATATGTCAATGCCTAACGCAAGTGATAGAGTAATTGTGTGTCTTACCATGCGGCGTTCAGTTCCACAACTCCAGTCCTTATTTACTTACTGTTGATAATGCAAGGTTTTATACAAACGGCTCTTAGTAATAGCCAGTTGCTTATGATGTTTACAACAAGCTTTGTTGAGCAAATAAATGCATCTTTTGTTGGTGTGTGCGTATGTGTGTGTGTGTGTGTGTGGAGGGGGGGGGGGGTGTTTAAAAGAACTTCCTAGCAACCAAAATCTTCAAACACATTTGCAGCAAACCTAAAAAGAATAGAAATAGAAAACTGTCTACAGTTAGCTAAGATCTGTTGTTAATTACAAGATGCAAGAAGCTCTCAATGTGTTTTACTTCAAGTCAAGATCAAACCAAAAACAAAAATGGTTTGAAAACAGCTTATAGTTCACAGGATTGCAAGAGAGTTCAGAAACAGCAGTTTAGCGGAAGATAATGATGAGTATTGCTACAACATAGAAAGTACAAATAGATGTTAGTTTCAAAGCAAAGTGACTGCTGGCGGAAATTAACACACTTGAAATAAAGATTACTATGCCGCCGAACGAAAGAAACAAACAAATTACACGACAAACACGACGCGTTTCAACCTCTTTGGCCATCATCAGACAAGACAAACAACATTCAAGACAATGAAAACAAAAAAATGAACAATCACTTATCTCCTCAAATGGGGCGCAAAATGAATATGAAATGAAAACGAGGCTGCAGAGCAATCAGATATAAAAACAACAACAACAAAACAAACAAAAACAAACAAACAAACAAACAAATCAGACGCAAACAGATGTTAAAGATAAAAGACGCACATAAGAATGACATGAAAAATATAATCAACAGAATTAACAACACAAAGAGTTTTCGCTGCCTTTTGAAGGAACAATCCTCAAAGGGGAGTATCAAGGGACGTAACTTAAAAGATAACCTGCTAAATTATTCTATTTCAGTGTCTGACCCCGCGATTAACTGGCAAACAGAACACAGAACTCATAATTCAGTTTTCATTTGTATGACGATATCCAAACGAGAGAGGGTTCTGATGCTAAACGTCGTTTAAAACATAAAACATCTGGCAGCTGTGACAACTTCGTTCCAGCTGTATTCATTTAACATGAACAAAAAACAGTACGCCATTCTTCCATACATCAGGATGAACAAGAATTAACCATTTACTTCTTCAAAGTTATGAGCACCATATGCGTTCTAAATTTTCCCTCTATTCCTCCTTGAAGGAGGAGGCTGAGTGTTCATTGTATCGGTTACTTTGCTTGTCTGTCTCTTCCTCCATGAAGGAGGCGGTGTGTTCATTGTATCGGTTACTTTGCTTGTCTGTCTCTTCCTCCATGAAGGAGGCGGTGTGTACATTGTATCGGTTACTTTGCTTGTCTGTCTCTTCCTCCATGAAGGAGGCGGTGTGTTCATTGTATCGGTTACTTTGCTTGTCTGTCTCTTCCTCCATGAAGGAGGCGGTATGTTCATTGTATCGGTTACTTTGCTTGTCTGTCTCTTCCTCCATGAAGGAGGCGGTGTGTTCATTGTATCGGTTACTTTGCTTGTCTGTCTCTTCCTCCATGAAGGAGGCGGTGTGTTCATTGTCTCTGTTGCTTTGTTTGCTTGTCTCTTCCTCCTTGAAGGAGGCTGTGTGTTCATTATGTCTGTTGCTTTGTTTCTCTGTTCCTCCTTGAAGAAGACTGTGTGTTCATTGTGTCTGTTGCTTCGTTGTATGTGTGTGTGTGTGTGTGTGTGTGTGTGTGTGTGTGTGTGTGTGTGTGTGTGTGTGTGTGTGTGCGTGCGTGCACGTGGTGTGTGTGTGTGTGTATGTGTGTGTGTATGTGTGTGTAGGCATGTAAGTAAATGCGTGTGTTTGTGTGCGTATGTGCGTGCGCGCGCTCGCGCGCGTGTGTGTGTTTGTGTGTGTGTTGTATGAGAAGGCATGTGAGTAAGTGCGTGTGTTTGTGTGCGTATGTGCGTGCGTACGTGCGTGTGTGTGCGTGTGTGTGTGTGTGTGTGTGTGTGTGTGTGTGTGTGTGTGTGTGTTTTGTGTGTGCGTGCGTGCGTGCGTGCGTACGTCTATGTGCGTGCCTGCCTGCCTGGTGTGTGTGTGTGGGGGGGGGGGGGGGGGGGTGGAGGGGGAGGGGGAGAGAGACCAAGGACGAGTGATGAAGCAGGGCAGGCACGCTTCACTGGCCTCCTGTGAACTTTTGACGTGGGACCTTGCCTCCAACTGTGAACAACTTCACCCTATCATCCGTGAACTTGTTGACAAGGGACCTTGACTCTAGCTTTGAAGGTCACCGCTTGAGACATGTGACGAAGCTCTTGCTGTGTTGAGTTGTTCAATGTTCACCAAGTTATTAAAAAATATTAAAAAATTAAAAAAAACCCTCAACCCCACCTCTACCCCACCACCCCCACCCCACCACCCCCAAAGAATCAGCCCCCCCCAAAAAAAAAAAATAAATAAATAAAATAATAAAAAAATCATGCCCCCCCCCCCCCAAAAAAAAAAAAAAAAAAAAAAGACATGTCATCATAGGCGGACTGATGAAGTACTAACAGATGGTGTCCTTCCCGATGTGTCGAGGTTTGGGTGTGACTGTGAGCAGTGATCCATAAAACTGTGGGAAGAAAATTGAGGCTGACTGCAGCGTTGTCAGAATACGAACCGACACACTGGAACAAAGTGCAGTCATGTCACCATGGCAACAAAGCAGTCAGTTCACCAAGGTGTCTCCTTAAATTTGCGCACAGGATGAAATCATTTGGAGGGGGGGGGGGGAAGAGAGAGAGAGAGAGAGAGAGAGAGAGAGAGAGAGAGAGAGAGAGAGAGAGAGAGAGAGAGAAAACAGACTTATACATACAACCACGCACATGGGGAGAAAAAAAGTATGGCCACCAGAGAGACTTTTTGCCGAGACATACGCAATCCAAGGAGTTCTGTAGCAGATGATGTGTTATCAGTCTACTTAATAGAGAGGTGATGTTTTCTAATGTCTAGCTCTTTTTCAAAAATATGTTGTAGAGGGAAGACAGAATCGGTTTCTTTTCAGCAAATGCTTATACACAACTTAGCTAAAAGAATAATGAAGTTAATCAATTCGTCATTTATCAGTGAAGAAAAAACAAGGGTAAAAAAACTATTTCACCTCAGGGTAAAATTAGTCGATTAAGAAGACAAAGATGCTAAAACAGTACGTTTCAGGTCATAGACCCTTTCTCAACTGCACAGGGAAGGGGGCAAGAAGTAAGAATAAAAGGCTGACTGTTACTCACAGAAAAAGAAAGCAATCAGTGGTAGGAGTGAGTAGAGTTAAACAGTGAAAGGAAAACTTAAAGAAGGGGGGGGGGGGTTAAGGAAAAAGGAGAAGGTGTATGTGTGTGTGTATGAGCGCCCACAGAAGCATGTGCACATGTCCGCCATTATGTGCGTGAGCGTGTGCGCGCGTGGGGTCACGTGCATGCGTAAAAAAAGAAAAGGGGAGAGGGGGAGGGGGAGGAGGGGGGGGGGAAGGGAAAGGGAGTTAAACAATAAAGGGAAAGGGGGGAGAGTGGAGAAGGGGAGGAGGGAGATGAAGAGCGAGAGAGAGAGAGAGAGAGAGAGAGAGAGTGTGTGTGTGTGTGTGTGTGTGTGTGTGTGTGTGTGTGTGTGTGTGTGTGTGTGAGCGTATGCGCACGCATATGCGTGTGCCTGCGTGTGAGTGCTAGTGTAAGTGGTAAACAGTAAAGGGGAAGAGGGAAAGGGGAGAAGGGAGATAGGGAGGGAAAAACACAGACACACGGATGGGGGGGGGAGGGGGTGAAGGGGAAGAAAAGGGGTGAAGAAAAGGGGGGGAAGGGGGGGAAGGAAAGGGGGGAAAAAAGGGGGAAAAAAGAAAAAGGTGGGGGGGGGGAAGAAGGAACGGGGGTGCAAGTCGAGCCGCCGAGTTCAGTCCCTTGTGTTCATGCCATACGGGGTGCGAGTGCCAAGACGGGCAATCACTGAAGACTCCATAAAGAGCCTGTAGAGTCCTGTCGACTGGTTCTGCCACACTGCTGCTACTTTGGCGTGGACAACACAATGGTGCTGCTGGTTGAAGTGGGAGCCACAGGGTTGTCATAATCAAGCCGCATGGAACGCAGGTGCTCGCTGAACCGTTCATCAAGGCTGCAATAGGTCTGGTACACAGGGAGCCAAGACAAGGTCTTTAGACTGACAATTAAAACTGGTCCTTACAGCAAACTGGCCAGCAGGTCCTGTGATGACAGTGGAACCATCGATGAAAGGGCAGGTCTTACAACCCTTGCGGCCACATGGTGCAGTGCCAGGGGGGAGGGGGGGGACCATAGGGGCGGATAGAAGCTCGCACAAGATGGTCTTTCAGGTTGGTATCCCTCCTGAAAGCGATGAGGGGTGGCTTAGGAAAGATCTCCCTAAGATGTGGGTCTTGCTGAACTAAGTGGAAGTTCCGGAGGAGGATACTGCGGACTGGGAGGTTGTGGGGGTGGTAGGTGAGGACTGCCACTGTACGGTCTTCATTATCAGGACTGACTCTAGGAACAAGAGCCTGGGCACGAGAGACAGCACGAGCTCGCTCAAGTGCACCATGAACCAAGTCCCCTGGATACTTCCTGGCAAGGAAGAATCCAAGCATTCTCTTCGCTTGAAGTTTAAAGTCCTGCTCATCACTGCAGATGCGTCTCAGTCACAGGAACTGTGAGTAGGGGATGCTGTCTCTGCAGGCACGGGGATGGTTGGAAGTGTAGAAAAGGTAGCTGTGAGAATCGGTAGGCTTATAGAAGACACTGGTGGCAAGGCTATTGGAGTAAGGTAAGATGGAAATGGCAATGTCGAGGAAGGACACAGAGGAGTCAGAGATGTTGCAGGTATACTGTAGAGCTGGATGAAAAGTAGACATGAAGGAAATGAAGTCCTGGAGAGATTCCTTCTTGCAGGTAGACACGCCCAAACAGTCATCAATGAAGCGCCTGTAGAATGCTGGTGTCTCACCTGTGTACTGACTAAACGCCTGTGCGAGCTTCTATCCGCCCCTATGGTCCCCCCCCCTCCCCCCTGGCACTACACCATGTGGCCGCAAGGGTTGTAAGACCTGCCCTTTCATCGATGGTTCCACTGTCATCACAGGACCTGCTCTCTCTCTCTCTCTCTCTCTCTCTCTCTCTCTCTCTTCATCTCCCTCCTACCCTTCTCCACTCTCCCCCCTTTCCCTTTATTGTTTAACTCCCTTTCCCTCCCCCCCTCCTCCCCCTCCCCCTCTCCCCTTTTCTTTTTTTACGCATGCACGTGACCCCACGCGCGCACACGCTCACGCACATAATGGCGGACATGTGCACATGCTTCTGTGGGCGCTCATACACACACACATACACCTTCTCCTTTTTCCTTAAACCCCCCCCCCCCCAACTTTAAGTTTTCCTTTCACTGTTTAACTCTACTCACTCCTACCACTGATTGCTTTCTTTTTCTGTGAGTAGCAGTCAGCCTTTTATTCTTACTTCTTGCCCCCTTCCCTGTGCAGTTGAGAAAGGGTCTATGACCTGAAACGTACTGTTTTAGCATCTTTGTCTTCTTAATCGACGAATTTTACCCTGAGGTGAAATAGTTTTTTTACCCTTGTTTTTTCTTCACGTCGATCCTGCGGTCTTCGTCTTTTTTTATTGTGCACCCGTCATTTATCAGGTTTTGACCAGATTTGTTTACCCCAAACGGTATGTCCAATACTGATAATTTTAGTCTTATATCTGTTTTACGTATATCAAAAATCCTCGATAAAAACAAACAAAACTTTTGCCTGAATGGACAATCATAGAAAAAATACTCGATACAATCAACTGCATCAAAACAATAACAACACTTTTCTTATAATTGCCACCAGATGGGCTCTGAATTTGCAGATGAGCTAGACGGCACTGCTATGGATTCTCCGCTAAGTATCTGCTCCATATCTGCTGACAATAGGAGAGTTTGTAACCCTCCGCCGTGTGAAAGAAAACAACATGGTGGACGCACTCTGTGTGCCTTAGCCAGCTAGTTCTGGAACCCACTGCCTTCTTCTCTCCGCCATTACATTTCTCTCTCCGCTTTCAAATCAAATTTCAATCCCCTCAATTTTGGGGCAAGTCTTTGGATAGTTTCCCTTAGATTTTCTGGCACTAAATGTTGTATGTGTTTCTGTGTCTGCGCGCTGGTATTAGTGTGTGAGTGGGAATGTGCGTGTCTGTGTGGATGTTTGTTTGTGTGTTGGCATGGGTGTGGGTGTGAAAGAGTTTGATAAGAGAAAGTGTGTGTGTGTGTGTGTGTGTGTGTGTGTGTGTGTGTGTGTGTGTGTGTGTGTGTGTGTGTGTGTAAACATGCATAAATGACTTTTGACAATAGTGCGTTCATTTCAGTTGGGCCCATGTCTTTATCTGTGAAATGTTGAAAATATTTTTTGCATGATTTTAAACTGAATTTCAGCTATAAAATGTACCATGCAATATGTCCTGTGGTACCTATTCTGATTTTTGCATTTTTGAAGACTTATACAGCGCTTTGGGCTTCAAGAACCACCATATACATGCTCAAAATATGTAATCATTATGAATAACTCTTCCGTCATCAAGCACAGTAATCACATAGATATGGCCTTTTAAGGAGGAGATGGATGGAAAGGATGGGGATAGGGATGAAGAAAGCTTGTCCGAATGTCAATATTAAATTCTTCACTGATAGCGGGTTTGAACCTTCTATGTCTTGCCAACAGAACCGAACATTCCGCCTCCCCCACTTTCGTCTCACGGGTGAAACTCGTCAGTAAAGTCGGCCTGACTGTAGGACCTCTTCGCCCGCCTATGCTGTCCCATAGAGATTAACACATGATGTTCACACCAGCAAGGGGAAAAATCATAATCCTACAGCCTACATACCCCCCAGAACATAACAATCCTACAACCTACACACCACTAGAACATCACAACCCTACAGCCTAGAGCATCACAACCCTACAGCCTACACACCACCATAGGGAGAACATCACAACCCTACAGCCTAGAGCATCACAATCCTACAGCCTACACACCACTATAGGGAGAACATCACAATCCTACAGCCTACACACCACAGCCTAGAGCATCACAATCCTACAGCCTACACACCACTATAGGAGAGCATCACAATCCTACAGCCTACACACCACTATAGGGAGAGCATCACAATCCTACAGCCTACACACCACTATAGGGAGAGCATCACAATCCTACAGCCTACACACCACTATAGGGAGAGCATCACAATCCTACAGCCTACACACCACTGTAGGGAGAACATCACAATCCTACAGCCTACACACCACCATAGGGAGAACATCACAATCCTACAGCCTACACACCACCATAGGGAGAACATCACAATCCTACAGCCTACACACCACCATAGGGAGAACATCACAATCCTACAGACTACACACCACTATAGGGAGAACATCACAATCCTACAGCCTACACACCACTATAGGGAGAACATCACAATCCTACAGCCTACATACCACCATAGGGAGAACATCACAATTCTACAGCCTCCACACCACTGTAGGGAGAACATCACAACCCTACAGCCTCCACACTACTGTAGGGAGAACATCACAATCCTACAGCCCCCACACCACTATAGGGAGAACATCACAATCCTACAGCCTCCACACCACTATAGGGAGAACATCACAATCCTACAGCCTCCACACCACTATAGGGAGAACATCACAATCCTACAGCCTACACACCACCAGAACATCACAATCCTACAGCCTCCACACCACTATAGGGAGAACATCACAATCCTACAGCCTACACACCACCAGAACATCACAATCCTACAGCCTCCACACCACTATAGGGAGAACATCACAATCCTACAGCCTCCACACCACTATAGAGAGAACATCACACTCCTACAGCCTCCACACCACTCTAGGGAGAACATCACAATCCTACAGCCTACACAGCACCAGAACATTACAATCCTACAGCCTACACGGCACCAGAGCATCACAATCCTACAGCCTGCACACCACCGTAGGGAGAACGTCATAATTCTACAGCCTACACAGCACCAGAACATCACAATCCTACAGCCTACACAACACCAGAACATCACGATCCGACAGTCTGCACACCACCATAGGGAGAACGTACGTCACGATTCTACAGCCGACACACCGCCATAGGGAGAACGTCACAATTCTACAGCCGACACACCGCCATAGGGAGAACGTCACAATTCTACAGCCGACACACCACCAGAACATCACAATCCCACAGCCTACATACCACTATAGGGAGAACATCACAATTCTACAGCCTTCACTCCACCATAGGGAGAACGTCACAATTCTACAGCCGACACACCACCAGAACATCACAATCCCACAGCCTACACTCCACCATAGACAGAACACCACAATTCTACAGCCTGTATACTACCATAGGGAGAACATCACAACCCTACAGCCTACATACCACCATAGGGAGAACATCACAACCCTACAGCCTACATACCACTATAGGGAGAACATCACAACCCGACTGCCTACACACCACCATGGACAGAACATCACAATTCTACATCCTTCACACCACCATAGGGAGAACATCACAACCCTACAGCCTACACATCACCATAGGGAGAACATCACAACCCTACAGCCTACACACCACCATAGGGAGAACATCACAACCCTACAGCCTACACACCACCATAGGGAGAACATCACAATCCTACAGCCTACACACCACCATAGGGAGAACATCACAATCCTACAGCCTACACACCACCACAGGGAGAACATCACAATCCTACAGCCTTTCGAGGCAGCCAGCCAAAGGCAGATAGACGAATTAGAAAGAAAATGACCAGGACTGCTGCCGTAACTAGTACTGCTGTCGTCTTGCCTAAATAAACCCTTGCATCCATCCGTGTGCAGAATATCATACAGGCACATGAAATTTCATGTCATGTATGCTAGCGTTCGATGGGTTATGGGGAAAAAAGCATACTTGCATTCAATCCCGAAAACAAACTACTGCTGTCTAAGTGTCTGATCCGAAATTAGGTAAGGTAAGGTAAGGTAATGTTGCTTACGGCCTAGCCAACCGCAAGGGGCCATATCAGGGCTGTCACCACGTTGAAGTCAACTCACAGTCATAAAAAAAAAAAACACCATTCACACATCTCTTTAAAATACATCTTCTAAAAACGCACCAGAAACTTCGTAAAAAAAAAATCTTTCTTCCGTAAAATCTTAAATCAGATGAAACATGTTAACCTCTTTCAAAAATTAATAAAATCACGTCAGGTGGGACATCTCTGAACAAAGTTTTCATGGAGTCTGCTGTAAAGTGTTTATGTCTCACATCGTGCAAATCCCAACACTCTAAACGAATGTCTCACTGTGAGTGGAACATGACATGGAATGCACCACGGAGCTTCTTCACCTTTTAAAAGATATGAATGGGTGTAAAACGAGCGGCCTGTATGCAAACAGTACAAGAGTGTTTCGTCATTAAGGCCACCTTGGGAACATGGTAAAAACTCTTTCAGGTTTGGGCGGATTTTGTACAATTTGTTATTCGTCTGCAAGTTCCATTCCTCTTGCCAGAGGTTTCTGACATAAGCGTGTGTTTTGGGTTTCAGATCTGTGTGAGGGACCAGCTCAACTTTTCCTTTGTGGCATTCTTGGCAAGTTGATCAACCACCTCGTTGCCTCGAATGCCCACATGGCTGGGAACCCAAGCAAGAACTATGTTGTATCCATCTGATTTCAAAGAGGTGTACATTTCGAAAACTTTCAGCAGCTGAGGTGGCTTGAGATTGCGGCCGACAATGGCCTCCAAAGCAGAAAGGGAGTCTGACAAAATGAGGAAATCTTTATGTTTCGATTTACAGACCATTTTAAGAGCCAGGACAAAGGGTGTCAGCTCAGCAGTGTAGATGGAGCTGCCTGTTGGAATGTGTTCAGAACATCTCTGAGGGGGATCTGTTGCACAAAACAGAGCAGAAGCAACCAGCTTCTCAGATTTGGAACCGTCAGTGAAAATTCTTTTGGAGGATGGAAACTTCGAACACAGTTCGGCAAAAAGGGACTTGTATGGCCCGAAATTGACTTGTAACCAGTTGATTAGCTGTTCAAACTATTGATATAAAAAAAAAAGTTGGAGGAAGGAGGAAGGATGAGGGTGAGGGAGGTTGGGGTGGGGGGTGGGGGGGCCGCTGCACTTCGCGAACGCAAAATTAACAGAAGGATAGGAATAGAGCAAGAAGAAAACAAGACAAAAAGAAAAATTCTTTTAGTTTTTATCAAGATAGCCCATCGATAACTGAGGCTGTCAAACTCAGACAGGATGAAGGGCATATCCTGTATAAATGGCCACATCCTGAGAAACAATTACACTCTGCAGAAAGGGTACATCCTAAGAAAAGTTACATTCTGGGGAAAAAACGTTACATCCTGAAAAAAGTTGGACCCTGAAAAAAAAAGTTACATCCTGAAATAGCTACAAATGACAAAAGCAATCAGTGACATACGAAGAAGTGAGAAAAATGGTTATGAATATGAAGAACATTATGATAGAAAATGAGACAGAAGCAGAAAAGAAACAAATAGACGATCATAATGAAGACGAAGGAGGTGAAACGAGAGAGGGAGGAGATGGAAGACGAAGCGCAGCCGAAGAAAGAAGGAAAAGGAGAAGACGATTCAACCAAACCCTTGACCTAATATCTTAACTTTGTAGCATTAAAACGCAAAGAGCCCTCTTGTATTGGAAACCAGTGTTAAGCAGACCCGTGGGAACAATCTGAAGCTTAGGTAAAGGATTTGCGATGGTTCACTGCACCAGCACTATTTCGCCTATAGAGTGGTGAATTCCTGGAACGCGCTCCCAGAAAAAGTGGTTAACGCACTATCTCTCGACAGCTTCAAGGCCAGTCTGGATCACCATTGGGCAGACCGCATATATTCGGTTAGGTAGACTTTCAGACTGCTGCGCCATCATCACCCACACAAGAAGTTTAAATTGTAGGAAGAACTAGGTCTTTGTGAAAAAGACCAGACTAAAGGCTGAATAGCCTAATCCGGGTGTGGCACAACGGCCTATGGCAGGTTCTCAGAGACTTCAACATTGATGAGAGACTCGTTCAAGTCATCCAGGCCCTCTACGAACACTCCAGCAGCACAGTACTTCTCCAGTAGCCAGCAGGGCCAGTTCTTCCCGACCACAGTCGGAGTCAGACAAGGGTGCCTACTATCTCCAGTCCTTTTCAACATCTTTCTGGAGAGAATCATGCAAGAGACCCTATAAGATCACCACACCTCCATCAGCATTGGCGGCAGGCCGGTCTGCAACCTTCGTTTCGCAGACGATATCGACCTCATGGGGGGCAGCAACATCGAGCTCCAGGATCTCACAAACAGACTTGTCACAAGAGCAAGTGCCTACGGCATGGAGGTCAGCACAGAGAAGTCAAAGATCATGGTCAACAGCACGACTAACAGCAGTGCCAACATAACCATGAATGGTGAGCCCCTGGAAGAAGTGACCAGCTTCAGGTACTTGGGCGCAACCCTGTCCAAAGATGGCACCTGCACAGCAGAAATCCGAATCAGGATCAACTCCGCATCAGCAGCGATGGCCAGACTGAGCAGAGTGTGGAAGAGCAACATCAATTTCCACACAAAATTCCGGCTCTACAAGTCACTAGTGGTCTCGATCCTCTTATATGGTTGCGAGACATGGACACTGCTGGCCGAAACAGAAAGAAGAATCCAGGCGTTTGAGACCAGGTGCCTGAGGAAACTACTCCGCATCTCCTACAAAGAACACAGGACCAATGATTATGTGCGGAACCTGGTCACTAACCTAGTTGGGCCCCACGAACCACTTCTGGCAACCGTCAAACGACGGAAGATGGCATGGATTGGCCACGTCATTCGTCACACCACCCTCTCCAAAACCATCCTTCAAGGTACCGTTGAAGGAGGGCGCAGACGAGGACGGCAGAGAAAGAGCTGGTCCGACAACATAAAGGACTGGACCAAAATGACCATGCCAGATCTCCTCAAGACAGCCACCAACAGAAGAGCCTGGAGAGAAACGGCGGCTGCCTCATCACGTCCCCCCAACGACCCCAGCGGTCAAGGGAATGACTGACTGACTGACTGAGTCTGCAGCAGTATGGTATGGTATGGTATGGTATGTTATGGTAAAACATCAACCAATCAGCCAACCAGCCGGCAGCCAAATCATTGTTCAGCTCTTCAACGATAAAGTGCGTACTTCAGGGTCAGACCTCGCAACTCTTTCTTCAAGTTAGACAACCGAATCAGTCATTCCGTAACCAACTTCATTCTCACACAGCATAAAAAACACCCCCTTACCTATGTTACAATCATTAGGGTGTAACTTTTAGAACCTCATCGTTGTGTTTCGAACATCTAGCAAATCAATCATGGTCTAAAAAAAAAAAAAAAAAAAAAACATACACGCCAGACATACAAACAAAAGCAAAGACAATTAAAAAAAAAAAAAAAGAACTGGGGAAAAATTGGGGGTAGGGGGGGGGGGGGGGGGGAAGCGGACAACGTAATGAACCCTTACACCAAAGAAAACACCGGGTTTGCACGCACGCAGGTGAACTGCCACACGACATTTGCCCTTGGCCTACAACTGGGGATTAACTCCCGCAAGATTAACCGCTGGTTCCTTCTTCTTCTTCTTCCTAAAATACTGGTTCACTCAAAAACGAGTAGGTCACCAGCGCGCATTTTAAAAAGTAAAATAAAATAACGTAAAATAGTGCGACTCAGTCTGTTGGCCCCTGGAGCAAACTTGGCAACAGGGGGTCGCACTCGATATTCAAGAAGTTAAAAGCAATGGCCAGATTCAGGCCCAGGTAACCATAAAATATCTGGGAAGTTAAAATAGAAAATCGTCAATATGCAGATCTCAAAACTGTCGTACCAATTTGCTTTTTAAATGAGACTGCATTTGTGGCAAACTTGATGGCACCCGGCAGCGAGTTCCACAGCCGTACAGAACTAGGATAAAATGAATGTAAGTGGCTGTCAATATTTGATGCAGGTATGGTATAACATTGACCGCCACTCCTGGTGCTACTTTTATTCAATACTAGTTGTTCCATTGGAATGTCAATTAGTTTAGCTCTGCCTTTGAAGAAGATATTAAGTTTGATAAAAGCTCTTCTCTCTTCTAAGGGTTTCCATTCTAATTTCCTCATGTTCTTCCTAGTATTCCCCTTTTCTCTGATATGGTTCCCTGTTACGAACCGTGCTGCTCTCTTCTGAATCTTTTCGAGGTTATCAATGTCCTTAAGATGGTAAGGATCCCAGACTGAGCAACCATATTCCAGTACTGGTCTAACCAGTGTTTTGTAGCAGTCGTCTTTAACCTTTTGGGGGCAGTCGTTGATATTCCTGTATAAGAAAGCGAAGATGTTATTTGTTTTCTTACATACTAAATTGTAATGTTCTTTCCATTTGAGACTACTGCCTATAATCACGCCCAAATATTTTGCAGCATTGGTTACTTTAAGAATAGTATTATGAATAGAATATTCTGATCTAGTTGGCGAGCGTTTATTACATATACGCAACACGTGGCACTTCTGGGGATAAAATTCCATTTTCCAAGTTCTTTCCCACTCTTGTAAACCGTTTAGATCTTCTTGTAGAATGCGTGTATCATTGTTGCTTCTGATTGTTCTATATACTAAGCTGTCATCTGCAAAAAGCCTTATAGTAGTTCCAGGAGAGAGATTTCTACTTATGTCATTTATATAAATTAAGAAAAACAAGGGCCCCAGAACAGTTCCCTGTGGTACACCTGACAAGACTGGTTTACAATGGGATGATGACCCTTCCACAACAACTTTCTGCGTTCTCCCAACGAGGAATGATCTAGCCCATTTTAGCAAACAACCGCCAATACCGATGTGTTCTAATTTAAGCAGCAGGCCCTCATGGTCAACCTTATCAAAGGCTTTAGAAAAGTCTAATATAAATTGCATCTATTTGCTGTCTGTTGTTAAGACAGTTATTAAAATCATTGAGAGTTGTTATAAGTTGGGTCTCACAACTCCTTCGCTGTCTAAAGCCATACTGGGCGTTATTTAAGAAGTCTTTATTTGTCAAGATGATCCATTATGCTACTATATATTATGTGCTCTAGTAGTTTTGCTGATATGGATGTAAGAGATACAGGTCTATAGTTCTCTGCTTTGGTTTTGTCACCCTTTTTGAATATAAGGAACAATGCTCGCATCTTGCCACTCATCAGGTATCACTCCCTGGTCCAGTGAAGCTTGGTAAAGTAGTTGGTATACCTCAGTCAATTCATTGGCACATAATTTTAAGAGCTGGCCAGGAACGCCATCAGGACCAGTAGCTTTGTTTTCATTGATGTTGGTCAGTAAACTTAAATACTCCTGCTTTGTTTACTTTGATGTTTTGCATTTCAGGGAGTTTATCATCATCTTTAGTCTAACGTTGATTAAAGGCTTGGGATTTGAGAAAACCGAAACAAAACTGCTTGTTTAGTAAATTTGCTTTCCGTTCAGGGTCCTGTATTAGGTTATTCTGGTTGTTTCTCAGGTCTGGAATCCCAATGTTGTCCTGTCTCTTACTCTTTATGTAAGACCATAATTTCTTGTTTCGATGATCACCTTCTGAAATCATCGATTTAACATTAATTGGAATGAGCAAGCCTGCATTTCTCTCTGACTCCTTCTCTTAATTAGTTTATACCTAGTCGTAATCTTTCTGAATTAGGGTTTTGTAGTTTCAATTTCTTAAAGAAACGATGTTTCCTTCTCAATAAACGTTTAGTTTTTGTGTTAATCCATGGATGGTGGTTCTTGCTTGAAGTTATTTTAGTAGGTATGTTGTCATCCATAATAAATTCCAAGTTAGTTTTTATTACACTTCCAAAGGTCATTGACATTATCTTTAACACTATGAGACCTAAAAAAAAAAAAAAAGACGACTGAAATCTGAGAATCCCTGCGTAATTTTGTTTATGTCTGCTTGGTTCCAGAGTTGATGGTTACGTTTAGGGGGGTTTTCTCGAATGGGTTGAAGTTGCTCTCTAGAGGTGAGGATTAGTTCATTAAACAGTTCCGTACCCGCCGGAGGTTAAATAATAGGAGGGCATGCAGGTTGTCCATTGCTGAAGCAAGAGTGACCGCAGCAACGGCAAGTTACAGTGAACACGGGACAGCACAGTGACGAACGCGGGTGGGGAGGGTTGTGGGGTTGCGTATTATATGGCAATGGAGGGGGATGGATGCTGATATGGTAAGGATGTGGGATCAGGGAACGTGAGGGAAGGAGGCGGAAGTAGAGGGGAGGACGGAGGGGAAAGAAAGAGAGGATGAAAAACCAAAAAAAAAAAAAAAATATAATATATATATAGGGAAGTGGGGACAAGGGAGGGGGAATTGGGGAAAAGTAAAGAGGGGGGGGAGTAAAGGGTTTTAGGACGGAAAAATGAAGGATGTTGGGAAAAGTATGGGGGGTAGGGGAGGTAGGGGATGTAGGAAAGTGAAGGGATATAGGATGAAGGGAAGGGATTTAGGGGAATAATAGTGGATAGTGAAAAAAAAAAAAAAAAAACAAAAAATAGAGGGGGGAGGGAAAGGGTAGGGGATGTAGGGGAAAGGGAGGGGTGGAGGGAAGTATATAGGGATGTGGGAGAAGTACAGGGGGTGTAGGGAAAAGTAAAGGGATGTATGGGAAAGTAAAGGGGTGTAGGGAAAGTAAAGGGATGTAGGGAAAAAGTAAAGGGATGTAGGGAAAAGTAAAGGGATGTAGGGTAAAGTAAAGGGATGTAGGGAAAAGTAAAGGGATGTATGGGAAAGTAAAGGGATGTTGGTAAAAGTAAAGGGATGTAGGGAAAAGTAAAGGGATGGGATGGAAAGTAAAGGGATGTAGGGAAAGTAAAGGGATGTAGGGAAAGAGTAAGGGGTGTGGGGAAAAGTAAAGGGATGTAGGGAAAGTATAGGGATGGGGGAAAGGACAGGGATGTATGGAGAAGGAAAGGGATGTATGGAAAAGTAAAGGGATGTATGGGACAAGTAAAGGGATGTATGGAAAAGTAAAGGGATGTAGGGAAAAGTAAAGGGGTGTAGGGAAAAGTAAAGGGGTGTAGGGAAAAGTATAGGGATGTAGGGAAAAGTACAGGGATGTATGGAAAGTAAAGGGATGTAGGGAAAAGTAAAGGGATGTAGGGAAAAGTAAAGGGATGTATGGAGGTAAAGGGTGTAGGGAAAGTAAAGGGATGTAGGGACAAGTCAAGGGATGTATGGACAGTAAAGGGATGTAGGGGAAAAGTAAAGGGATGTAGGGAAAAGTAAAGGGGTGTAGGGAAAAAGTAAAGGGACTGTAGGGAAAAGTATAGGGATGGGGGAAAGGAAAGGGATGTATGGATAAGGAAAGGGATGTATGGAAAAGTTAAGGGATGTATGGGGAAGTAAAGGGATGTATGGAAAAGTAAAGGGATGTAGGGAAAAGTAAAGGGGTGTAGGGAAAAGTAAAGGGGTGTAGGGAAAAGTAAAGGGATGTAGGGAAAAGTAAAGGGATGTAGGGAAAAGTAAGGGATGTAGGAAAAAGTAAAGGGATGTAGGGAAAGTAAAGGGGTGTGAGGAAAAAAGTAAAGGGATGAAAAATAAAGGGGGGGGAAAGAAAGGGGTGTAGGGAAAAAAAAAAGGGGGGTAGGGGGAAAAATAAAGGGGTAGGGAAAGTAAAAGGGGGGAGGAAAAGTAAAGGATGAGGGGAAAAAAAAAGGGTGTAGGGGAAAAGTAAAGGGGGGTTGGGAAAAAGTAAGGGATGTAGGAAAAAGTAAAGGGATGTAGGGAAAAATAAAGGGGTGTAGGGAAAAAATAAAGGGATGTAGGGAAAGTAAAGGGTGTAGGGGAAAGTAAAGGGATGTAGGGAAGTAAGGGTGTAGGGAAAGTAAAGGGGTTTAGGGAAAAGTAAAGGGAAAGTTTTGGAAAAAGTAAAGGGGTAGGGAAAGTAAAGGGGTGTAGGGAAAGAAAGGGTGTAGGGAAAAGTAAAAGGGATGTAGGGAAAAGTAAAGGGTGGGAGGGAAAGTAAAGGGTGTGGGGAAAAGTAAAGGGATGTAGGGAAAAGTAAAAGGGGGGGGAGGGAAAAGTAAGGGATGTAGGGAAAGTAAAGGGATGGTAGGGAAAAGTAAAGGGGTGTAGGGAAAAGTAAAGGGATGTAGGGAAAAGTAAGGGGTGGGGAAAAGGAAGGGGTGTTGGAAAAGGAAAAAGGGGTGTAGGAAAAGTAAAGGGAGTAGGGAAAAGTAAAAAGGGGTGTATGGAAAGTAAGGGATGAGGGAAAAATAAAGGGGTGAGGGAAAAGTAAAAGGGATGTAGGAAAAGTAAAGGGAGGTTGGAAAGTAAAGGGGTGTAGGGAAAGTAAAGGGATGTAGGGAAAATGTAAAGGGATGTATGGGAAAAGTAAAGGGTGTAGGAAAAAGTAAAAGGGATGTAGGGAAAAAGTAAAAGGGGTGTAGGGAAAAGTAAAGGGGTGTAGGGAAAAGTATAGGGATGTGGGAAAGTAAAGGGATGTATGGAAAAGTAAAGGGTGTAGGGAAAAGTAAAGGGAAGTAGGGAAAAGTAAAGGGATGTAGGAAAAGTAAAGGGGTGGTAGGGAAAGTAAAGGGATGTAGGAAAAGTAAAGGGATGTAGGGAAAGTAAAAGGGGTGGGAGGGAAAAGTAAAGGGAAAGTAGGGAAAAGTAAAGGGTGTATGGAAAAAATAAAGGGGTAGGGAAAGAAAGGGGTGTAGGGAAAAATAAGGGGGGTAGGGAAAGTAAAGGGATGTGGAAAATAAAGGGGGTGGAAAAAGGGGTGTGGGAAAGTAAAGGGTGTAGGGAAAAGTAAAGGGTGTAGGGAAAAGAAAGGGATGTAGGGAAAGTAAAAGGGGTGTAGGAAAAAGTAAAGGGATGTAGGGAAAGTAAAGGGGTGGAGGGAAAAGTAAAGGGTGTGGAGGGAAAAGTAAAGGGATGTAGGGAAAAGTAAAGGGGTGTAGGAAAAAGTAAAGGGATGTAGGGGAAAGTAAAGGGGTGTAGGGAAAGTAAAGGGAGTAGGGAAAAGTTATAGGGATGGGGGAAAAGTAAAGGGTGTATGGAAAAGGAAAGGGATGTATGGAAAAGTTAGGGTGTATGGGAAATGTAAAGGGATGTTGACAAAGTAAAGGGATGTAGGGAAAAGTAAAGGGGTGTGGGAAAGTAAAGGGTGTAGGGAAAAATAAAGGGATGTGGAAAAAGTAAAGGGGTGTAGGGAAAAGAAAGGGGTGTAGGAAAAAGGAAAAGGGGTTGTAGGGAAAAATAAAGGGATGATGGGAAAAGTAAAAGGGTGTAGGGAAAAGTAAAGGGTGTAGGGAAAAGTAAAGGGAAAGTAGGGAAAAGTAAAGGGATGTAGGGAAAGAAAAAGGGATGTATGGAAAAGTAAAGGGTGTAGGGAAAGTAAAGGGGTGTAGGGAAGTAAAGGGGTGTAGGGAAAAATAAGGGGTGTAGGGAAAGTAAAGGGATGTAAGGGGAATTTTAAAGGGGGGTTTTTAAAAATAAAGGGGATGTAGGGAAAAATAAAGGGGTGGTTTTGGGAAAAGTAAAGGGTGGGAGGGAAAAGTAAAGGGATGTTGGAAAAAATGGGATGTAGGGAAAAAAAAATGGGAAAGTAGGGAAAAAGGAAGGGATGGGGGGAAGGGAAAGGGATTGGGGGAAAATTAAAAGGGGGGGTAGGGAAAAGTAAAAAGGGTGTAAAGGGGAAAAAAGTAAAAAGGAATGTAGGGAAAAGGGAAAGGGGTGGAGGGAAAAAAAATAAAAGGGGGGTAGGGAAAAGTAGAGGGGGTAGGGAAAAGTAAAGGGGGGGTAGGGAAAGTAAAGGGATGTAAAGGGAAAGTAAAAAGGGGTGTAGGGAAAGTAAAAAGGGGGATGGGGGGCAAGTAAAGGGCTGTTTTGGGAAAAAAATTGGGGGGGTGGGGGAAAAGGGGGTGTTGGCAAGGGGGGGAATGGAAAAGTAAAGGGATGGTTTTTGGGAAAGTAAAGGGATGTTGGAAAAGTAAAGGGTGTGGGAAAAAATAAGGGGTGTGGGAAAAATAAAGGGGTGTGGGAAAAGTAAAGGGTGTGGGAAAGTAAAGGGCGTTGGAAAAGTAAAGGGGATTAGGGGAAAGTAAAGGGGGGGGTAGGGCAAAATAAAAAGGGGCTTTGGAAAGTAAAAAGGATTTAAAGGAAAAATAAAACCCTTTAAAAAAATTTTCCCCCTAAAATTTAAAATTAAAAAAAAATTTTTTTTTAAATTTCAAAAAAAATTTAAACCCTTTTAAAAAATTTCCCCCAAATTTAAAATTTTAAAATTTCAAATTTTTAATGCCCCTTTATAAAATTTAACCCTTTAAAAAAAATTTCCCCCAAATTTAAAAAAAAATTTCCCCAAATTTAAAAAAAATTTCAAATTTAAATTTTAAAATTGGAAAAAAAATTTTAAATTTTAAAATTTTCCCCCCAAAAAAAATTTCCCCCAAAAAATTTTAAAAATTTTCCCTACCCTTTTTGGGGTTTTAACCCTTTTTAAAATTTCCTTTTTAAAAAAGTTAAATTTTTAAATTTTACCTTTTTTAGGGTTTTTTTTAAAAAAATTTAAAATTTTTAAAAAAAATTTTAAATTTTAAATTTTAAATTTAAAAAAATTTTTCCAAATAAAAATTTAAAAAAATTTTTAAAATTTAGGGGAAAAAACCCTTTTAAAAAAATTTAAAAAATAAAATTTAAACTAAAATTCCCAATTAAAATTTTTAAAATTTTAAAAATTTATACGTTAAATTAAAATAAATTTTTCCCTGTAAAAATTTTAAAAATTTCATTATTTCCCCCCTTTTAAAAAAAACCCCAAATTGGGTTTTAAATTTTACCCTTTAAAATTTTTTTAAAATTTCCCTTAAATTTTAAAATTTTACCCTTTTAAAATTTTCCCCTTAAAATTTAAAATTTCCCCTAAAATTTTCAATAAAATTTTAAATTTTTAAAAAAAACCCCCCCTAACGTAAATTTAATCAAACTTTTAAAATTTTAAAAAACTTTAACCCCTAAACCCCTTTATAAAAATTTTCCCCTTACCCATTTTTAAAATTTAACCCTTTTTAAATTTCCCCTAAACCCCTTTTATACATTTTGTTTTTTTCCCCCTTTCAATTTCATTTTCCCCCCTTTCCCTAAAAATTTTTGTTTTAAAAATTTCCCCAATTTATTAACCTTTCCCAAGGGGAAACTGAACCCTTTAAAACTTTCCCCTACCCTTTATTTTTTCCCTACCCTTTTTAATTTCCCTTTACCCTTTCAAAAACTTTCCCCCAACACCTTTTCTTACTTTTCCCCTAAAACCCTTTTTTTACCCCCCCCATAAAAATTTTTTTCTTTTCCCCTACCCTTTCCACCCGTTTTATTAAATTTTCCCACCCAAAATATTTCACCTAAACCTTTTCATACCTTTTTCCCCCACCCCTTTTTTTTTCTTCCCCTACCCTTTTATTTCTTTCCCCACCCCCTTTTACTTTCCCCCACCCTTTTCCCTATTTCCCCCCCCCTTTCATAATTTTTTCCCAAAACCCCTTTTATACTTTTCCCCCACCCTTTTTTTTATTTCCCCTACCCTTTTATACTTTTTCCCCCACCCTTTCATACATTTACCCACCCTTTTATACTTTCCCCCCCCCCTTTTTACTTTTTCCCCTTTCCCCTTTTTTTTCTTTTTCCCCCACCCTTTCATACTTTCCCCTACCCTTTATTTTTCCCCCCCCTTTTATACTTTCCCCCCCCTTTCATAAATTCCCCCAAAAATTTCATACTTTCCCCCCCCCTTTTATACTTTCCCCCACCCTTTCATAATTTCCCTACCCCTTTCATACTTTTCCCCCACCCCTTTTTTTTACTTTCCCCTAACCCCTTTAATTAAATTTCCCCCACCCTTTTATTTTTCCCCTCCCTTTTATAAATTTTCCCCCCCCTTTTTACTTTCCCCCACCCTTTCATCTTTTCCCCCCCCCTTTTTAATTTCCCCACCCCCTTTTTTTACTTTCCCCTACCCTTTTAATTTCTTTCCCCTTCCCTTTCATTTCTTTCCCCCACCCTTTCATACATTCCCCCCACCCTTTTTTATTTCCCCTTTCCCTTTTAAACTTTCCCCCCCCTTTTAAACTTTCCCCACCCTTTTATACTTTCCCCTACCCTTTTTTCCTTCCTTTTTCCCCCCTCCCTCCTTTTCCCCCCCCCTATTTTCCCCACCCCTTTTTTTTACTTTTTTCCCCCACCCCTTTATACTTTTCCCCTTTCCCTTTTTATACTTTCCCCCAAACCCCCTTTTTTATTTTCCCCCCACCCTTTTATTAAATTTTTCCCCCACCCTTTATTAAAATTTCCCTACCCTTTTTATTCTTTCCCCTAACCCCTTTTATACTTTTTCCCCCCCCCTTTTAATTTCCTCCTTTTAAACCCCCCACCCCTTTTTATTTCCCTACCCCTTTATTACTTTCCCTAACCTTTATTTTTCCCCTCCCTTTCATACTTTTCCCCCCCCTTTTATACTTTTTCCCCCACCCTTTTTATACTTTTCCCCCACCTTTTATACATTCCCCCACCCTTTCATCTTTCCTCCTTTCCCATACTTTCCCCTTCCCTTTTATACTTTCCCTACCCTTTTTATATTTCCCCTACCCCTTTTTTTAAAATTTTCCCCCCACCCCTTTTATACTTTCCCCCCCACCCCTTTAATTTCTTTTCCCCCACCCTTTATACTTTTCCCTACCCTTTTTTACTTTCCCCCACCTTTTTACTTTCCCTAAACCCTTTTTTTCCTTTTCCCCCACCCCCCTTAAAACTTTCCCCCACCCTTTCATACTTTTCCCCCCACCCTTTTATTGTTTTCCCACCCCTTTCAAAAAAACCCCCCAACTTAACCAAAAAATTTTTCCCCTGCCCTTCATTAATTCCCCCGCCTTTTCATTTCAAACCCCCCACCCTTTTTATCATTTCCCCCCCTTTTTAAACCTTTATATGGAAAACCTTTAAAACCTAAACCTTTAATAAAATTTTCCCCTTTCCCCTTTTTTTTTTCCCCCCAATTTTTTAACCCCCCACCCCAAAAAAAAACCCACCCTTTTCCCCTTTTTTCCCAAACCCCAACCCCCCTTCCCGGCAAAAAAAATTCCCCTTAACCCCATCTTTCCCCCCCCTTTCTTTTTTCCCCCCCAAAAATTCCCCCAATTTTATTTACTTTCCCCTTTTTCCCTTTCATTCTTTCCCCACCCATTTTATTTCTTTTCCCCTCCCTTTAAGGAAAAAAAAAAAGAAACACCGAAGGTGCTGGGGAGGACCCAGGAAGCACTGTTTTTCACCGCCTTTTTGGGGCGTCCTTTTACCACCTTGGAGGCCTGCGCTGTGTTGGGCGTTTGGGGACAGGCACGGGCCCCCGGGGCACTCCATTTTGATATCAAGGGACATAACTGCTCCTTTTTCAGAGGTAAATTTGGCTACAGGAAAGCAGCTCCATAAAAAGCCTTTTAAAAAAAACATCCCCCGGGTTGTACCAGCCGTATTTCATGACTTTCAGAGCCCCGGCGAAAAAAAACACCACCCTCCCGCTGCCGGGGCACCCCCAAAGGGCCCCAAACCCCCCGGCCCCCGGGGGCAGATGAAGACAGTGCCAAATCCAGGGCACGCCAAAACTTTTTTGCCATACGGTTTATGTTTCCTCAAAGAGGAAACCAAAGTTGTTGTCTTTTTTCCCCCTGTCAAAAGGACCCTTTCCTGTGGTCAGGGGGTCTTTCCTTTACCGTCAAATGGCCTTTCTCCAGGGTCGCCTGTTAAAGGAAAGAAGAAAAAAGAAAAACCCGGAAAAGGGGCTGGGGAGGACCCCGGGGAAAAACAAAGTCTTTAAACCCCGCCCTTTTTTTTCAGTTTTTGTACCAAACCCCGGGGGGGTGCGCTTTTGTTTTTGGGTGGGTTTCAAGGGGACGGCAGGACACTCCATTAAGGGTATCAAGGGACCCTAACTGCTCCTTAAAAAGGGTTTAAAAAGGACTTTCAGGATGGGAGCTCATAAAAAGCCCTTTTTTAAATAAAAATCCCTTTGGGGGTCCCCGCCCCTAAATTTTAAAGACTGCAAAAGCCCCCCGGCGAAAAAAAACCACCCCCCAGCTTTCCGGCACCACCCCCACAGGACCCAACCACCCCTGGGCCCCCGGGGAAAATGAAAAACTGTGCCCCCTCCAGACCCCAAGCCAAGCTTTCGCCATTTTGGTCTTATGTGCCCTCAGAGAGAAACCCAAAATTGTTTCTTTCCCCTGTCAACAAAGGGCTTTCCCGTGGTCAGTGGGTCTTTTCCCCCCGTCACTGGAAATTTTTTAAAAGGGGGGGCCTTTGTTTAAAGGGAAAGAAGAAAAAAAAAACACCCGGGAAAGGGGTGGGGAGGACCCCGGGAAGCACTGTCTTCACCTGCCTTTAGAGCAGTCCTGTTTCCCCCTTGGGGCCTGCGTGTGTTGACGTTTGGGTTTCTGGCAAAAAGCAAAGGGCACTCCATTAAAATTTTCAAGGGGGCATAAATGTCCTGAACGAGGTAAATCGGACTACAGGATGCGCTCATAACCAAACCTTAAAGTAACATTCCCCCTTGGGGGTTCAAACCCGTATTTCATGACTGCAGAGCCACCGGCGGGAAAAAAACCACCCCCCAGCTTTTTTTCCGGCACACCCCCCCAGACCCAAACCCCCCCTGCCCACGGAAGATGAAGGGCAGTGCCAATTCCCGGACACAGCCAAGCTTTTTGCCATTTCGGGCTTTTGTGCCCTCAAGAAAAGAAACCAAAGTTTTAGTCTTTCCCACCCGTTTAACAGGACTTTTCCCCGTGGTCAGGGGGTTTTCCTCCCCCGTCAATGGAAACCTTTTTTCCGGGGGAAGTTAGTTAAGGCCCAAAAGAAAGAAAAAAACCCCCCGAAGGTGCCCGGGGGGGACCCAGAGAAGCAAAATGTTTTTCACCTGCTTTTTTTGCAGTCCTGTTTCCCCCTTGGAGGCCCCGCGCTTTGTTGACGAGGGTACAGGCACCGGCAGGACACTCCATTAAGATATCAAAGGGGCATAACTGTCCCGAACGAGGTAAAACGGGGCTAAGGATGCAGCTCATAACAAGGGCCCTTAAAATAAAATTCCCCCTGGGTGTACCAGCCCGTTTTTTCTGACTGCAGACCCCCCCCGGGGAAAAACCCAACCCCCCAGCTGCCCAGCACACCCCCAGACCCCAAACCCCCCCTGCCCACGGACAGATTTAAGGGGCAGTGCCCCTTTCCCGACCCAGCCCGCTTTTTGCCCCTACGGTCTTAGTGCCCTCAAAAGAGAAACCAAAGTTGTTTGTCTTTCCCCCTGTCAAAAGGACTTTCCCCGTGGTCAGTGGGGGCTTTTTCCCCACCGTCACTGGACCTTTCTCCGGGTTTAGCTTGTTTTAAAGGGAAAAAAAAGAAAAAAAAACCAAACCCCAAAGGGGCTGGGAGGAACCCCCAGAAGCCTGGGGCTTCAAACCCGCCTTTTAGAGCGTCCCGTACCCCCTTGGAGGCCTGCGTGTGGTTGACGATGGGTACGGCAAAGCGCAGGCACTCCCTTAAGATATCAAGGGGGAAAAAACTGTCCTGAAAGAGGTAAATGGACTACAGGATTTCAGTCATAAAAAGCCTTTTTAAGTAAAAATCCCTTTTGGGGGGTTACCGCCCGTATTTTATGACTGCAGAGGCCCCCCCGGGAAAAAAAACACCACCCTGGGTTTTCCCGGGGCCACCCCACGAAACCCAAACCCCCCCCTTTCCAGGACAGTTTAAGAAAGTTTCCCCTCCCGAAACAGGGCCAAAACTTTTCGCCATAAAGGTTTTATGTGCCCCAAGGAGGGAAACCAAAATTTTTAGTTTTCCCACTGTCAACAGGCCTTTCCCCTTTTGGGCAGTGGGTTCTTTCCTCCCCCGCCCTGGACCTTTCTCCCGGGGTTTAGCCAGTTAAGGCAAAGAAGAAAAAGGGAAAACACCCCCGGGGCTGGGGGTGGCCCAGAGGAAGCACTGTCTTCAACCCGCCTTTAGGGCAGTCCTGTTCCAACCCTTGGAGGCCTGAGCTTGGGGTTTACGGTTTGGGGTTTAGGCACGCCAGGGAAAACCCATTTTAAAATTTCCGGGGAAAAAAACTGCTTTCCCGATAGGGTAATTCGGATTCAGGTTTCAGCTTAACAGCCTTTTGGGAAACCAAACCTTGGGGGGGTCAGCCGGGGGTTTATGCTGGGCCACGGCCCAAAAAACCACCCCCCAAGCGGAGGGGGGAAAAACCCCCCTATGGAACCAAAAACCCGGGCCCAGGATTTGGATGGGGAAAAATGTTTAAATAGAAAGGGGGGGTTTGGGGGAATTTGGGGGTTTTTGGCCTTATGGAAAAAAGGGAAATTAAAAAATGGGTTGGGGAAATTTAGGGGTAAAAAGGGAAAAATTTTTTGGGGGGTCAAGGGGGTTTAAATTGTATGGAAATTTTATCCAAAAAGGGTCAGGCCTAAGGGGGTTTGGGGAAAAAAAGGGGGGGAAAAAAAAAAACCGAAAAGGGGGTGGGGTGGGGGAGGGAAAAATAAAAGGCCTTAAAAGAAAGGGGGGTTTTTGGGGAAAATAACGGAAAATAAAATGTGGGGAAAGGGGGGTGGGGGCGGGTTTTGGGAAAAAAGGGTTCTGGGCCAAAGGGAGAGGGAAAAAAAATCTAAAAAAAGTTGGTTATGGGAAATTAAGGGGGGGGAAAATGGGGGTTTTGGGAAAAAAAAAGGGATTGGGAAAAAAATTTGGGTGGGGGTGGGATTTTTACCAAAGTTTTGGGTAAATTTGGGGGTGGGGGGGGGGTAAAGGGGGGAAGGGGTTTGGGGGGGAAAACAGAAAGGGGGTTGGGGTTTTTAACACCTAAAGGGTGGGGAAAAAAAGGGGTCTCCAAAAGGGAAAATTAATAAAAGGGCCCAAGGGGTTTAAAAAAAGGGGGGTTGGGGAAAAGGGGCCTTTTGGGGGAAAGGGGTAAAAAAAAGGGTTTTAGGGAAAAAATGTGGGGGGGGTGGGGGTAAAGGGGGTTTGGGAAAATTAAAGGGTGTAAAAATTGGGGGGGAAACCCGTAAAAGGGGGGGGGAGGGCAAAAGAAAAAGGGGGTAGGGAAAAGTAAAAGGGGGGGGGGGAAAAAATAAAGGGATGTAAGGGGAAAAAATTTGGGATGGGGGAAAAAGGGAAAGGGATGTAGGGAAAGGGAAAGGGAGTAGGGGAAAAATAAAGGGGGTGTAGGGAAAAATAAAAGGGGTGGGGAGGGGAAAGTAAAGGGATTAGGGAAAAATAAAAAGGGGTTTTAGGGAAAAAAGGGGGACAAGGGGGTGGTTTGGGAAAAGTAAAGGGGGGGAAAAAAGGGGGGTGGGGAAAAATAAAGGGGATGTAGGGAAAAAGTAAAGGGGTAAAGGGGGAAAATAAGGGCTGTAGGGAAAAGTTTAAGGGGAAAAGGGGGATGTAGGGGAAAAGAAAGGGATGTAGGGGGGGTAAAGGGAAGGGGGGGGTGTAGGGAAAAGTAAAGGGATGTAGGGAAAAATAAAAGGGGTCTGGGAAAAATAAAGGGGTGTAGGGAAAAGTAAAGGGATGTTTGGGAAAAATAAAAAGGGGTGGGATGGAAAAGAAAGGGGGGGTAGGGAAAAATAAAGGGGTGGGAGGGAAAAAATAAAGGGATGTTTTGGGAAAATAAAGGGGTGTAGGGGGAAAAATAAAAAGGGTGTTAGGGGAAAAATAAAGGGGGTAGGGGAAAAATAAAGGGATGGAGGGAAAAAGTAAAGGGATAGTAGGGAAAGGGGGGGGGGGGGAAAGTAAAGGGGTGGGTTAAGGGGGGAAAAAAAAAAAGGGGTGTAGGGAAAAGGGGAAGGGTGTAGGAAAGTAAAGGGGGTGTTGGGAAAAAAAAAGTAAAAAGGGTTAGGGAAAAGTAAAGGGGTGTAGGGGGAAAAATAAGGGGTGTAGGGAAAGTAAAAAGGAGTTGGGAAAAGTAAAAGGGGTTAGGGGCTGGCACAGGGGGTTGGGGGTTAGGGAAAAATAAAAGGGGGGGTAGGGAAAAGTAGGGGAAATGGGGTGTAGGGAAAAGTAAAGGGGTGGGAGGGGGAAAAATAAAGGGGTGTAAAGGGAAAAATAAAGGGGGTGTTGGGAAAGTAAAGGGGTGTAGGGAAAAGTAAAGGGATGGGGAGGGGGCAGAAAAGGTTAAAGGGGGTGTAGGGAAAGTAAAGGGATGTTGGGAAAAAATAAAAAGGGGGTAAATTGCAAAAGTAAACAAAAAAAGGGGTGTAGGGAAAAGTAAAAGGGGTGTAGGGAAAAAAAATGGGGGTGTTGGGAAAAGGGAAAGGGGTGTAAAGGGAAAAAAAAAGGGGGGTAGGGAAAAGTAAAGGGATGTAAAGGGGAGTAAAAGGGGTGGGAGGGAAAAAGGGAAGGGGTGTAGGGAAAAAGTAAAAGGGGGTGTTGGGGGAACAGTAAAAATGGGTGTAGGGGAAAAGTAAAGGGGGATGGGGAAAAGGGGAAAAGTAAAGGGGGGTGGGAAAAATAAAGGGGATGTAGGGAAAAGTAAAAGGGGTTAAAAAAAGGGGCAAAAAGTAAAGGGGTGTAAAAATAAAGGGGGCCCAAAATATGGGTGGGGAAAAGGAAAAGGGGGTGTATGGAAACGGAAAGGGTGTATGGAAAAGGTTTAAAAGGGTGTATGGGAAGTAAAGGGATGGGATGGAAAAGTAAAGGGGTGTAGGGAAAAGTAAAGGGAGTGGGTAAAGGGGGATAAAAATAAAGGGGTGTAGGGAAAAAGGGTTAGGGGTGGGGGGGGGGAAAAAGGGAAGGGAGGGAGGGGAAAAATAAAAGGGGGGGTAGGGAAAGTAAAGGGGGGTAAGGGAAAGTCAAGGGAGTAGGGGAAAAATAAAGGGATGTGGGAAAAATAAAGGGGTGAAAGGGGAAAGTAAAGGGGTTTTCCAAAATAAACCGGGGTGAAGGGAAAATTTAAAAGGGGTGGGAGGGAAAGTAAAAAGGTGGGAGGGACAAAGGGAGGGTTAAAGGGGTTTAAAAAAAGGGGGGGGGGTTGGGGAAAACGGGAATGGGGGGGTTGGGAAATGGGTGGGGGGGAAAAAAAATGTAAGGGAAAAAAAGGGGTGATGGGGGAAGGGGGGGCCGGGGCTGTAAGGAAAATAAAAAGGGGGGTTGGGGAAGGGGGTTTGGGGTGGGGGTTTTTGGGAAAATGGGGGGGGAAAATAAAAGGGGGTTAAAATTTAAACTTTAAAATAAATTTCAATATTTTTAAAAAAATTCAAAAAAACCTTTTAAATTTCAAATAAATTTCCCCCCCTTTTAAAATTCCCCTAAAAATTTCAAATTTCCCCCCCTTTTATACATTCCCCTACCCTTTTTTTTACTTTCCCCTACCCTTTTATACCCTTTTCCCTACCCTTTCTTTCATTCCCCACCCTTTTTTTACTTTCCCCTACCCTTTTTTACTTTCCCCCCACCCTTTATTTCTTTTTCCCTTTCCCTTTTTTTACTTTCCCCTCCCTTTCATTTTTTTCCCCCACCCTTTTATATTTCCCTTTCCCCTTTTTTTTCTTTCCCCCCCTTTTTTTTACCCTTTTATATTTCCCCCACCCTTTTTATACTTTCCCCTACCCTTTCAAACATTTTCCCCCACCCTTTATACTTTCCCCCCACCCTTTTTTTTTTCTTTCCCCTACCCTTTTATACTTTCCCCTACCCTTTTATACTTTCCCCTACCCCTTTTTTTTCTTTTCCCCCCCCTTTTATACTTTCCCCTACCCTTTTATTTTTCTTTCCCCTACCTTTCCCTTTCTTTTCCCTACCCTTTTATACCTTTTCCCCCCCCCCCCTTTTTTACTTTTCCCCCACCCTTTTAACTTTCCCCCCCCCCCTTTTATACTTTCCCCTACCCTTTCCCTATTTCCCCCCCACCCCTTTTATACCTTCCCCTACCCTTTTATACTTTTCCCCCACCCCCTTTTTACTTTCCCCCACCTTTCATTCTTTCCCTAACCCCCCATTTTTCCCCTACCCTTTTTTACTTTCCCCTCCCCTTTTATACTTTTCCCCCAAAACCCCTTTTTTTTTCTTTCCCCTTTCCCTTTCATTCTTTCCCCCAACCCCTTTTTTTTCTTTCCCCTACCCTTTCCTACTTTCCCCCCACCCTTTTTATTTCCCTACCCTTTATTTTTTCCCCTACCCTTTCATTTTTCCCCCACCCTTTTTTACTTCCCCCCCCCTTTCATACTTTCCCCCACCCTTTCTAAATTTCCCTACCCTTTTTTACATTTCCCCCACCTTTCATCCCTTTCCCCCCACCCCTTTATACTTTCCCCTACCCTTTTATAATTCCCCCTACCCCCTTTCTAATTTCCCCCACCCTTTTTTACTTTTCCCCCACCCTTTCATTTCTTTCCCTACCCTTTTTTTACTTTCCCCCCACCCCCCTTTTATACTTTTCCCCTTTTCCCTTTTATACTTTCCCCCACCCTTTTTTTTTCCTTTCCCCCACCCCTTTTTACATTTCCCCAAACCCCTTTTTTTAAATTTTCCCCCCACCCTTTTATACTTTCCCTACCCTTTAACTTTCCCCAACTTTTCATACTTTTCCCCCATTTTTCATTTTTCCCCCTTGGGGGGCCTTTTCCATTTTCTTCCCCCTCCTTTTCAAACATTCCCTAACCTTTCATACATTTCCCATAACCCTTTCATCCCCCCTTTTCCCACCCTTTTTATACTTTTTCCCCCCCTTTTTTATTAAAAAATTTAAAAAACCCACCCCCTTTTATTTTTCTTTCCCTAAACCCCTTTCCCTACCTTTTTCCCCTACCCCCTTTCAATTTTTTCCCCTTTTTCCCTTCATTACATTTTGTGGGGGGGCCCTTTCCTTCATTCCCCTAACCTTTCATCATTCCCCCTACCTTTTAAACCTTTTTTAAAAACCCCCAAAACTTTTCCCTACCCCCTTTCATTTTTTCCCCCCACCCCTTTTAATACCTTTTTTTTCCCCAATTTCAAATATTCCCCTTTTCCCCCCTTTAAAAAAAAAAAAAAAAATTTCCCCCCCTTTTTTACTTTCCCCAAAAACAACCCCATTTTAATTTTTAAACCCCAAAAACAACAAAAATTTATATTTTCCCCCCTTTTTTTATTTCCCCCCCCCTTTTACCTTTTCCCCTTACCCCTTTTCCCCCCCCCTACCCTTTTCATTAAATTTTACCCCCTTTATTAAAACCCCCCCACCCCCTTTTTTAAATTTTTTTTAATTTTTTCTTTCTAACCCTTTCAACATTTTTTACCCTTTCAAAACTTTTTCCCCTTTTTCCCTTTTTTTTTTTTTTTCCTTTTTTTCTATTCCCCCCCTTTTTTTTTTTTTTATTTTTAATTTTAATTTCTTTTTTTTTATATTTTTAAACCCTTTTTATTTTTCCCTACCCTTTTAAAATTTTCCCTTTTTTTTATACCCCTAACCCCCCCCAATTCCCCCCAACCCTTTAAAAATTTCCCCCCCCACACCAACTTTCCCGCCCCTTTCAAACCCCGTCCCCCCCAAAACCCCCTCCCCCTTTTTTTTTCCCCCCACCCCTTTCCATACTTTCCCCAAAACCCCAATTACTTTCCCCACCCTTTTAAAAACTTTTTCCCCCCACCCTTTTATTTCCCCTAGGGAAAATTTTCCCAAAACCTTTCATTCTTTCCTACCCTTTCCCCCTTTCCCCTACCCCAACCTTTCCCCCCCTTTTTGGGTTTTTTCCCCACCCTTTTCCCCTACCCTTTTTCCCCCCCCTTTTAATTTTTCCCTGGTTTAAAAAAAAACCCAACCGGGCCCCAATTTCCCCACCCCTTTTAAACCCTAAAACCCCCTTCCTTACCAATTTTTTCCCCCCCTTTTCAAACTTTCCAACCCTTTTATCTTTTCCCCTTTCCCTTTTTTTTCCCCCCCCCCTTTTCAAACCCCCTACCCTTTATAATTTCCCCACCCCCCCTTTTTTTTCCTAAAACCCTTTTTTCCCTTTTTCCTACCCTTTTTTATACATTTCCCCTTACCCTTTTTATTTCCCCTTTAAACCCTTTTTTTTTTTTTTTTTTTTTCTTTTTTCCTTTTTTCTTTTTTTTTTTTTAATTTTTTCCCCCCCTTTTTATTTTTCCCTTTGGAAAAAAAAGTCTATTTGGGCTGGGGAGGGACCGGGCCTGGTTTTTTTTCCCCTTGGCCTTTTAGGAGGGGAAAAACCCCCTTTTCCACCCTTTTTTTTGGACCTCCTTTTTTTTTTACGATGGTTTTTCGGCCCCCGCAGGGGGAACCCCCCAATTTGATTTTCAAAAGGGGGAAAAGGCCCGAAAAAGAGGAAAATCGGACTAAAAAAAAACCTAAAAATTAAAAATTAAAAAAAAAAAAATCCCCAACCCAACCCCCACCCCCACCAAAAGCCCCGGCCCAAAAAACACACCCCCAGCCCACCCAAAAACCCAACCCAAAACCCCCCCTTTTCCCCCCCCGGAACAAGAAAGAAAAAAATTGGAAACAGTGCCACTCCAGACACCCGCCCCAAAGGGTTTCGCCCCCCTTTTCGGTCTTTTTGTGCCCTTTAAGAGGAAATCCCCAAAGTTGTAGTCTTTCCCCCTTGGGCAACAGGACTTTCCCTTTTGGTCAGGTGGGGTCTTTCCCCACCCCCTCCCCTGGACCTTTTTTTCCAGGGTCCCCGCCTTTTGGTTAAGGGGGGCCAAAAAAAAAAAAAAAAGAAAAGAAAAAACCCCGAAGGGTTTTTTCTGGGGGGGGGCCCCCCCGAGAAAAAAAACACTGTCTTCCCCCTTTTCCTTTTTGAGCCCCCGGTCCCCCCCCCCCCCCGTTTCCAACCCCTTGGGGCCCCCCCGGGGGCTTGGTGGGGGGGTTGACGGAATGGGGAACAAAGGCCAACCCGGCGGCCAAAAGGAAAAAACATCCATTAAGATATCCAAAGGGGCATAAATGCTCCTGAAAAAGAGGGGTAAATAAAAGGGCCCCACAGGATTTTTTCAGCTATTTAAAAGGGCCTTTTAAAGTAACATTTCCCCCTGGGGGTTGTACCAGGCCCCTTATTTCTTTTAAATGCAAGCCCCCCCGACCGGGAAAAAAAACAAACCCCCCCTCCCAAAAACGAACCCCCGGGACACCCCAACCCAGAAAACCCCCCCCACCTTTTCCCCCCCTTTTGGGCAAGAAAGGAAAAAAGACCCCTTGGCCCACCGCCCCAAAAACCCCCCCCCGCCCCCCTTTCCCCCCCATAACGGTTTTTTTATGTGGGCCCTTTAAGAGGGGGGAATCCAAAAAAATTTGTAGTCTTTCCCACTGTCCAAAAAGGGGCTTTTTCCCCGTGGTTTTGTGGGGGCTTTTCACCTTTTCCCCCTCATGGGGCCCTTTTTCCGGGTCGCCTAGTTAAGGGGAAAAAAAAAAAGAAAAAAGAAAAAAACCCCCAAGGGGGGCTTTGGGGGGGGGACCAAAAAAGAGAAGAAATGTTTTTCAACTGCCTTTTAAAAGCCAAAATCCCCGTACCCCCCCTTTGGGGGCCTTGGCGCCTTTTTGTTTTTACCCCATGGGTACAGGGCAAAGGCAAAGGGGGCACTCCTTTAAAATTCAAGGGGGACATAACTTTCTCCTGAACCCCCCGGGGAAATGGAACCCGGGGTGCAAAACTCATAACAGCCTTTTTTAAAATTAAAATCCCCATGGGGGTGTACCAAACCCGTATTTCATGAACCCCCAGAAGCCCACCGGGCCGAAAAAAAAAACCCCCCCCTCAGCTGCCCAAAACAACCCCCCCAGGGGCCCAACCACCCCCCTTTTCCCACGGAAAAGTTTAAAACTTGCCACTCCCGCCCCAGCAAAGCTTTCCCCCCATTCCCGGGTTTTTTTATGTTCCCCCCCAAGAGGGGAATACAAAAAAATTTTAGTCTTTCCCACTTGGGCAACAGGACCCTTTTCCCCTTGGTTTTGGCGTTGGGGGGCTTTCCCCACCGTCATGGACCTTTTTTCCAAGGGTCCCCCCCTAGTTTAAGGGAAAAGGAAAAAAAAAAGAAAAAAACCCCCGGAAGGGTTTTCTGGGGGGGACCCCGAGAAAAACACGTCTTCACCGGGCCCTTTTTGAGCAGTCCTGTTTTTTTCCCCCCTTTTGGGGGCCCCCGGGGCTGTTGTTTTACGGGTGGGTACAGGCCAAAGCCCCAAAGGGCCCTCCATTTAAAATTCAAAAGGGAACCCTAAATGTCCCCGGGAACCCGGGTTAAATCGGATACGGGGTTTCAGTCATAAAAGCCCTTTAAAATAACATCCCCCTGGGGGTTTTTACCCCCTCCCGTATTTCATTTACTGCAGAGCCCCCCCGGCGGAAAAAAAAACCCCCCTCCGCTGCCCAAACCCCCCCACCCTCAGAAACCCAACCCCCCTGCCCCCGGGCGATGAAGGCAAATGCCAAATCCAGACCCCAGCCAAGCCGGGCCCCAAAGGTCTTAAGGCCCAAAA
>CM065725.1:6139710-6164682 GCA_033310375.1 Conus canariensis | reverse complement strand
CCCCAGAAAAAGGGGTTTAAACCACTATCTCTCGACAGCTTCAAGGCCATCTGGATCACCTTTTGGCAACCGCATATATTCGGTTGGGGGTAGACTTTCAGACTGCGGCGCCATCATAACCCACACAAAAAGTTTAAATTGTAGGAAGAACTAGGTCTTTGTGAAAAAAGACCAGACTAAAGGCGAATACCTAATCCGGGTGGGCACCAACCGGCCTATGGAAAGGTTTTCTCAGAGACTTCAACATTGATGAGAGACTCGTTCAAGTCATCCGGGCCCTCTACAACACCCAGCAGCACAGTAAATTCTCAAAGCCAGCAGGCCCAGTTCTTCCCGACCACAGTCGGAGTCAGACAAGGGTGCCTACTATCTCCAGTCCTTTTCAACATCTTTCTGAGAGAATCATGCAAGAGACCCAATAAGATCCCCCACACCTCCATCAGCATTGCGGCAGGCCCGGTCTGCAACCTTCTTTTCGCAGACGATATCGCCCATGGGGGCAGCAACATTTGAGCCCAGGATCTCACAAACAGACTTGTCCCAAGAACAAGTGCCTACGGCATGGAGGTCAGCACAGAGAAAATCAAAGATCATGGTCAACAGCACGACTAACACAGTGCCAACATAAACCATGAATGGTAGCCCCTGGAAGAAGTGACCAGCTTCAGGTACTTGGGCGCAAAACCCCGTCCAAAGATTGGCACCTGCACAGCCCGAAATCCGAATCAGGATCAACTCCGCATCAGCAGCGATGGCCAGACTGACAGATGTGGAAGAAACAACATCAATTTCCACCCCAAAAATTCCGGCTCTACAAATTTACTAGGGTCTCGGATCCTCTTATATTTGCGAGGGCATGGACACTGCTGGCCGAAAAAAGAAAGAAGAATCCAGCGTTTGAGACCAGGTGCCTGAGGAAACTACTCCGCATCTCCTACAAAAAAACACAGGACCAATGATTATGTGCGGAACCTGTCACTAACCTAGTTGGGCCCCACGAACCACTTCTGGCAACCGTCAAACGACGGAAGATGGCATGGGTTTTGGGCCCCGTCCCCTTCGTCACACCACCCTCTCCAAAACCATCCTTCAAGGTTACCGTTGAAGAGGGCGCAGACGAGGAGGCAAAGAAAGAGCTGGTCCGACAACAAAAGGACTGACCAAAATGGACCCAGCCAATCTCCTCAAGACAGCCCACCAACAGAAGAAAACCTGGAGAGAAACGGGGCTGCCTCATCACGTCCCCCCAACGACCCCAGCGGTCAAGGGAATGACTGACTGACTTGACTGATCTGCAGCAGTAAAGGTATGGTATGTATGGTATGTTATGGTAAAACATCAACCAATCAGCCAACCACCGCAGCCAAATCATTGTTCAACCCTTTAACGATAAAGTCGTACTTTCAGGGGCAGACCTCGCAACTCTTTCTTCAAGTTAGACAACCGAATCAGTCATTTCCCAACCAACTTCATTCTCACCAGCATAAAAAACACCCCCCTTACCTAGTTACAATCATTAGGGGTAACTTTTGAACCTCATCGTTGTGTTTCGAACATCTAGCAAATCAATCATGGTCAAAAAAAAAAAAAAAAAAAAAAAAAACATACACGCCAGACATACAAACAAAAGCAAAGACAATTAAAAAAAAAAAAAAGAGAACTGGGGAAAAATTGGGGGTAGGGGGGGGGGGGGGGGGGAAGCGGACAACGTAATGAACCCTTACACCAAAGAAAACACCGGGTTTGCACGCACGCAGGTGAACTGCCACACGACATTTGCCCTTGGCCTACAACTGGGGATTAACTCCCGCAAGATTAACCGCTGGTTCCTTCTTCTTCTTCTTCCTAAAATACTGGTTCACTCAAAAACGAGTAGGTCACCAGCGCGCATTTTAAAAAGTAAAATAAAATAACGTAAAATAGTGCGACTCAGTCTGTTGGCCCCTGGAGCAAACTTGGCAACAGGGGGTCGCACTCGATATTCAAGAAGTTAAAAGCAATGGCCAGATTCAGGCCCAGGTAACCATAAAATATCTGGGAAGTTAAAATAGAAAATCGTCAATATGCAGATCTCAAAACTGTCGTACCAATTTGCTTTTTAAATGAGACTGCATTTGTGGCAAACTTGATGGCACCCGGCAGCGAGTTCCACAGCCGTACAGAACTAGGATAAAATGAATGTAAGTGGCTGTCAATATTTGATGCAGGTATGGTATAACATTGACCGCCACTCCTGGTGCTACTTTTATTCAATACTAGTTGTTCCATTGGAATGTCAATTAGTTTAGCTCTGCCTTTGAAGAAGATATTAAGTTTGATAAAAGCTCTTCTCTCTTCTAAGGGTTTCCATTCTAATTTCCTCATGTTCTTCCTAGTATTCCCCTTTTCTCTGATATGGTTCCCTGTTACGAACCGTGCTGCTCTCTTCTGAATCTTTTCGAGGTTATCAATGTCCTTAAGATGGTAAGGATCCCAGACTGAGCAACCATATTCCAGTACTGGTCTAACCAGTGTTTTGTAGCAGTCGTCTTTAACCTTTTGGGGCAGTCGTTGATAATTCCTGTATAAGAAAGCGAAGATGTTATTTGTTTCTTACATACTAAATTGTAATGTTCTTTCCATTTGAGACTACTGCCTATAATCACGCCCAAATATTTTGCAGCATTGGTTACTTTAAGAATATATTATGAATAGAATATTCTGATCTAGTTGGCGAGCGTTTATTACATATACGCAACACGTGGCACTTCTGGGGATAAAATTCCATTTTCCAAGTTCTTTCCCACTCTTGTAAACCGTTTAGATCTTCTTGTAGAATGCGTGTATCATTGTTGCTTCTGATTGTTCTATATACTAAGCTGTCATCTGCAAAAAGCCTTATAGTAGTTCCAGGAGAGAGATTTCTACTTATGTCATTTATATAAATTAAGAAAAACAAGGGCCCCAGAACAGTTCCCTGTGGTACACCTGACAAGACTGGTTTACAATGGGATGATGACCCTTCCACAACAACTTTCTGCGTTCTCCCAACGAGGAATGATCTAGCCCATTT
Source organism: Conus canariensis (assembly GCA_033310375.1). NCBI lineage: Eukaryota > Metazoa > Mollusca > Gastropoda > Neogastropoda > Conidae > Conus > Conus canariensis. The sequence goes on along the minus strand of CM065725.1, from coordinate 6,161,630 downwards.
TAGCAAACAACCGCCAATACCGATGTGTTCTAATTTAAGCAGCAGGCCCTCATGGTCAACCTTATCAAAGGCTTTAGAAAAGTCTAATAAAATTGCATCTATTTGCTGTCTGTTGTTAAGACAGTTATTAAAATCATTGAGAGTTGTTATAAGTTGGGTCTCACAACTCCTTCGCTGTCTAAAGCCATACTGGGCGTTATTTAAGAAGTCATATTTGTCAAGATGATCCATTATGCTACTATATATTATGTGCTCTAGTAGTTTTGCTGATATGGATGTAAGAGATACAGGTCTATAGTTCTCTGCTTTGGTTTTGTCACCCTTTTTGAATAAAGGAACAATGCTCGCATCTTGCCACTCATCAGGTATCACTCCCTGGTCCAGTGAAGCTTGGTAAAGTAGTTGGTATACCTCAGTCAATTCATTGGCACATAATTTTAAGAGCTGGCCAGGAACGCCATCAGGACCAGTAGCTTTTGTTTTCATTGATGTTGGTCAGTAACTTAAATACTCCTGCTTTGTTTACTTGATGTTTTGCATTTCAGGAGTTTTCCACTCCTTTATACATCACGTTGATTAAGGCTTGGATTATAAAACCGAACAAACGCTTTTTAGTAATTTGCTTTCCGTTTCAGGTCCTTTATTTGGTTATTCTCGGTTGTTTCTCAGGTCCTGGAATCCCAATGTTGTCCTGTCACTTATTTTTGTAAGACCATAATTCTTGTTTCATATTCACCTTCTAAATCACGTTAACTAATTGAATGAGCACCTTCATACTCTCGACTACCCTTTTTTTCCTACCTTTTATACCCATCAGTAATCTTTCTTCAATACCTTTTATTTCCTACCCTTTCATAAGAAACGATTTTTCCTTCTATCCAATAAACCTTTAGTATTTTGATGTTAATCCCATAGCCTGTTGGTTCTTACCTTATAGTTATTTTAGTAGTTTTTTCATACCATTATTAATTTCCCTAAGTTATTTTTTTATACATTCCTAACCGTCATTGAACATTATCTTTAACCTATAACTACCCAAAAATAAAAATAACGACTAAATCTAGAATTCCCTAGCTAATTTTTTAATTCGCCTACCTTTTCTTCACCTACCCTTTATACTTTCCTACCCTTTTATACTTCCTAACGCTTTAACTTCTCCTCTAAACGTGTATATTTCCATGACCTTCAACCTTTCCTACCCGCCTTTAACTACTATCAACTACCTTTCCATGCTGCCGAAAGTACCCTTATACTTCACCCTAACCCTTGCATACATCCCTACGCCTTCATACTTTGACCTACCCGTTTCAGTACAAGTTTAACCCTACCCTTTCATACATTGCCACCTATCTTTACATACAATCACCAGTACCCTTTCATTACTTTCCCTACCTTACTTTCCCTTACGCTTTCATACTCTTTTCTTCCTACCCTTTTCCCCCCCCTTTCTACCTATCTCCCCACCCTCCCCCCCCCCCCCCTTCAACACTCACACTACCACTTTCGATTTTCCCCTAGCTTTTTCCAATTTTCCCCTACCCTCTTCTACTGTTCCCTACCCTTTAAACTTCCTCCCCATCTTCATATTATCTCCCCTACCTTTTCGTACTTTCTCTACCTTTTCATACTTTCCCCTATCCTTTCACACTTCATCCTGTCCTTTCAAACTTTCCACCACTATCACTTATCCCCCCCCCCACCCCCACCCTTTCTGCTTTCCCTTGACTTTTCATACTTTCCCTTTCCTTTTATGCTTTCCTACCCTTTCATACTTTCCCTACCCTTTATAACTTTCCCCTACCCTTTCATACATTTCCCCTACCCTTTATACTTTCCCCTACCCTTTCATACTTTCCCCCTACCCTTTCATACTTTCCCCTACCCTTTCATACTTTACCCTACCCTTTCATACTTTCCCCTACCCTTTCATACATTCCCTACCCTTTCATACTTTACCCCTACCCTTTCATACTCCCTACCCTTTTATACTTTCCCCTACCCTTTATACTTTCCCTACCCTTTTACTTTCCCCTACCCTTTCATACTTCCCCTACCCTTTTATACTTTCCCCTACCCTTTTATACTTTCCCCTACCCTTTCATACTTTCCCCTACCCTTTTATACTTTCCCTACCCTTTCATACTTTCCCCTACCTTTCATACTTTCCCCTACCCTTTTATACTTTCCCTACCCTTTCATACTTTCCCCTACCTTTCATACTTTCCCCTACCCTTTTATACTTTCCCCTACCCTTTCATACTTTCCCCTACCCTTTTATACTTTCCCCTACCCTTTTATACTTTCCCCTACCCTTTATACTTTCCCTACCCTTTATACTTTCCCCTACCCTTTTATACTTTCCCCTACCCTTTCATACTTTCCCCTACCCTTTTATACTTTCCCCTACCCTTTCATACATTTCCCCTACCTTTTATACATTTCCCTACCCTTTCATACTTTCCCCTACCCTTTCATACTTTCCCTACCCTTTCATACTTTCCCCTACCCTTTCATACTTTCCCCTACCCTTTTATACTTTCCCCTACCCTTTCATACTTTCCCTACCCTTTTATACTTTCCCCTACCCTTTATACTTTCCCCTACCCTTTTATACTTTCCCCTACCCTTTATACTTTCCCCTACCACCTTTATACTTTCCCCTACCCTTTCATACTTTCCCCTACCCTTTCATACTTTCCCCTACCCTTTATACTTTCCCCTACCCTTTCATACTTTCCCCTACCCTTTCATACTTTCCCCTACCCTTTATACATTCCCCTACCCTTTCATACTTCCCTACCCTTTCATACATTTCCCTACCCTTTCATACATTTCCCCTACCCTTTCATACATTTCCCCCTACCCTTTATACTTTCCCCTACCCTTTCATACTTTCCCCCTACCCTTTCATACTTTCCCCTACCCTTTATACTTTCCCTACCCTTTTATACTTTCCCCTACCTTTCATACTTTCCCCTACCCTTTCATACTTTCCCCTACCCTTTCATACTTTCCCCTACCCTTTCATACTTTCCCCTACCCTTTCATACTTTCCCCTACCCTTTCATACTTTCCCCTACCCTTTCATACTTTCCCCTACCCTTTTATACTTTCCCTACCCTTTCATACTTTCCCCTACCCTTTCATACTTTCCCCTACCCTTTCATACTTTCCCCTACCCTTTCATACTTTCCCCTACCCTTTCATACTTTCCCCTACCCTTTTCATACTTTCCCCTACCCTTTCATACTTTCCCCTACCCTTTCATACTTTCCCCTACCCTTTTATACTTTCCCCTACCCTTTCATACTTTCCCCTACACTTTCATTTTTCCCCTCCCTTTCATACATTCCCCTGCCCTTTCATACATTCCCCTACCCTTTCATACATTTCCCTACCCTTTCATACATTCCCCTACCCTTTTCATACTTTCCCCTACCCTTTTATACTTTCCCCTACCCTTTTATACTTTCCCCTACCCTTTCATACTTTCCCCTACCCTTTCATACATTCCCCTACCCTTTCATACTTTCCCCTACCCTTTCATACTTTCCCCTACCCTTTCATACATTTCCCTACCCTTTCATACTTTCCCCTACCCTTTCATACTTTCCCCTACCCTTTCATACTTTCCCCTACCCTTTATACTTTCCCCTACCCTTTCATACTTTCCCCTACCCTTTTATACTTTCCCCTACCCTTTCAAAACTTTACCCTACCCTTCATACATTTCCCTCACCTTTCATACTTTCCCCTACCCCTTTTATACTTTCCTACCCTAACTTCCCACTTTCATACATTACATACTCCTGAACATAATGTTCCGCTACCCTTCAAAATCCCTACCTTAATAACTTTCCCCTACCTTTCATACTTACCCACCTTTATAACTTCCCTCCCTTTCATACATTCCCACGACCCAATCCTGCCCAATACATCCCCTACCTTCATACACCACCCTTTCATACTTTCCCTACCCTTTCATACTTCCCTACCCTTTCATACTTTCCCTACCCTTTTATACTTCCCCTACCCTTTATACTTCCCTACCTTTCATACTTCCCTACCCTTTATACTTTCCCTACCTTTCATACTTTCCCCTACCCTTTCATACTTTCCCTACCTTTATACTTCCCTACCCTTTATACTTTCCCTACCCTTTCATACTTTCCCCTACCCTTTCATACTTTCCCCCCCTTTCATACTTCCCTACCCTTTCATACTTTTACTTCCCTACCCTTTCATACTTTCCCCTACCCTTATACTTCCCCTACCTTTATACTTTCCCTACCCTTTATACTTCCCCTACCCTTCATACTTTCCCCTACCCTTTATACTTTCCCTACCCTTTCATACTTTCCCCTACCCTTTATACTTTCCCCTACCCTTTCATACATTCCCTACCCTTTCATACTTTCCCCTACCCTTTTATACTTTCCCCTACCCTTTATACTTCCCCTACCCTCATACATTCCCTACCCTTTCATACTTTCCCCTACCCTTATACTTTCCCCTACCCTTTATACTTCCCCACCCTTTATACTTTCCCCTACCCTTTATACATTCCCCACCCTTTCTACTTCCCCTACCTTTTAACTTTCCCACCCTTTATACTTTCCCCTACCCTTTATACTTCCCCTACCCTTTATACATTCCCCTACCCTTTCATACTTCCCCTACCCTTTATACTTTCCCCTACCCTTTCATACTTCCCTACCCTTTATTTTCCCCTACCCTTTCATACATTCCCCTACCCTTTCATACTTCCCCTTTCACTCCTACTTTCATACTTCCCTCCCTTTCTACTTCCTACCCTTCTACTTTCCACCTTTTATACTCCCTCCTTTATTCCTACTTTCATTTCCCCCTTTCCTTCCTCCTTTTCTCCTACCTTTCATACTTCCACCTTATATCCTACCTTATCTTCCCTACCCTTACTCCTCCCTTATCTTCCCTCCTTCATATTTCCACCTTTATACTTTCCCTACCCTTTATTTCCTACCCTTTATATTTCCTACCCTTTATACTTCCTACCCTTTATACTTTCCTACCTTTATATTTCCTACCCTTTTATACTTCCCTACCCTTTTACTTCCCCTACCCTTTATACATTTCCTACCCTTTATACTTTCCTACTTTCATACTTCCCTACCTTTCATAATTCCTACCTTTTATACTTTCCTACCCTTTCATACTTCCTACCTTTCATACTTTCCTACCCTTTATACTTTCCTACCCTTTCAACTTTCCCCTACCTTTCATACTTTCCCCTACCCTTTTAACTTCCCTACTTTATACTTTCCCCTACCCTTTATATTTCCCTACCCTTTTAACTTCCCTACCCTTTCATACTTTCCCCTACCCTTTATACTTTCCCCACCCTTTAACTTTCCCCTACCCTTTCATATTTCCTACCCTTTCATACTTTCCTACCTTTCATACATTCCTACCCTTTCGTAATTCTACTTTTATATTTCCCTACCTTAATTTCCCCACCTTTCATACTTCCCTACCCTTTCATACATTTACCCTTAACTTTCCCGACCCTTTTAACTTCCTACCTTTCATACTTCCCCTACTTTCATTTTCCCTACCCTTTCATACTCCCTCCTTATACATTCCCTACCTTATACATTCACCTTTCATACATTCCCTACCCTTTTATACTTTCCCTACCTTTCATACTTCCCCTACCCTTTATACTTTCCCCTACCCTTTCATACTTTCCCCACCCTTTTCATACTTTCCCCTACCCTTTTATACTTCCCCTACCCTTTATACTTTCCCCTACCCTTTATACTTTTCCCTACCTTTCATACTTTCCCTACCCTTTATACTTTCCCTAACCCTTTCATACTTGGAGGACCCAGAGAAGCACTGTCTTCAACCTGCCTTTAGAGCAGTCCTGTACCACCCATTGGAGGCCTGCGCTGTGTTGACGATGGGTACAGGCACGCGCAGGACACTCCATTAAGATATCAAGGGACATAACTGCTCCTGAACAGAGAAAAAAAAAATTTGTCTTCACCTGCCTTTAGAGCAGTCCTGTACCACCCTTGGAGGCCTGCGCTGTGTTGACGATGGTACAGGCACGCGCAGGACACTCCATTAAGATATCAAGGGACATAACTGCTCCTGAACAGAGGTAAATCGGACTACAGGATGCAGCTCATAACAGCCTTAAAGTAACATCCCCATGGGTGTACCAGCCCGTATTTCATGACTGCAGAGCCCACCGGCGAAAAACACCACCCTCCAGCTGCCGAGCACACCCCACAGACCCAACCACCCCTGCCCACGGACAGATGAAGACAGTGCCACTCCAGACACAGCCAAGCTTTCGCCATACGGTCTTATGTGCCCTCAAGAGAGAATCCAAAGTTGTAGTCTTTCCCACTGTCAACAGGACTTTCCCTGTGGTCAGTGGGTCTTTCCTCACCGTCACTGGACCTTTCTCCAGGTCAGCCTAGTTAAGGCAAAGAAGAAAAAGAAACACCCGAAGGTGCTGGGAGGACCCAGAGAAGCACTGTCTTCACCTGCCTTTAGAGCAGTCCTGTACCACCCTTGGAGGCCTGCGCTGTGTTGACGATGGGTACAGGCACGCGCAGGACACTCCATTAAGATATCAAGGGACATAACTGCTCCTAACAGAGGTAAATCGGACTACAGGATGCAGCTCATAACAGCCTTAAAGTAACATCCCCATGGGTGTACCAGCCCGTATTTCATGACTGCAGAGCCCACCGGCGAAAAACACCACCCTCCAGCTGCCGAGCACACCCCACAGACCCAACCACCCCTGCCCAGGACAGATGAAGACAGTGCCACTCCAGACACAGCCAAGCTTTCGCCATACGGTCTTATGTGCCCTCAAGAGAGAATCCAAAGTTGTAGTCTTTCCCACTGTCAACAGGACTTTCCCTGTGGTCAGTGGGTCTTTCCTCACCGTCACTGGACCTTTCTCCAGGGTCAGCCTAGTTAAGGCAAAGAAGAAAAAGAAACACCCGAAGGTGCTGGGGAGGACCCAGAGAAGCACTGTCTTCACCTGCCTTTAGAGCAGTCCTGTACCACCCTTGGAGGCCTGCGCTGTGTTGACGATGGGTACAGGCACGCGCAGGACACTCCATTAAGATATCAAGGGACATAACTGCTCCTGAACAGAGGTAAATCGGACTACAGGATGCAGCTCATAACAGCCTTAAAGTAACATCCCCATGGTGTACCAGCCCGTATTTCATGACTGCAGAGCCCACCGGCGAAAAACACCACCCTCCAGCTGCCGAGCACACCCCACAGACCCAACCACCCCTGCCCACGGACAGATGAAGACAGTGCCACTCCAGACACAGCCAAGCTTTCGCCATACGGTCTTATGTGCCCTCAAGAGAGAATCCAAAGTTGTAGTCTTTCCCACTGTCAACAGGACTTTCCCTGTGGTCAGTGGGTCTTTCCTCACCGTCACTGGACCTTTCTCCAGGGTCAGCCTAGTTAAGGCAAAGAAGAAAAAGAAACACCCGAAGGTGCTGGGGAGGACCCAGAGAAGCACTGTCTTCACCTGCCTTTAGAGCAGTCCTGTACCACCCTTGGAGGCCTGCGCTGTGTTGACGATGGGTACAGGCACGCGCAGGACACTCCATTAAGATATCAAGGGACATAACTGCTCCTGAACAGAGGTAAATCGGACTACAGGATGCAGCTCATAACAGCCTTAAAGTAACATCCCCATGGGTGTACCAGCCCGTATTTCATGACTGCAGAGCCCACCGGCGAAAAACACCACCCTCCAGCTGCCGAGCACACCCCACAGACCCAACCACCCCTGCCCACGGACAGATGAAGACAGTGCCACTCCAGACACAGCCAAGCTTTCGCCATACGGTCTTATGTGCCCTCAAGAGAGAATCCAAAGTTGTAGTCTTTCCCACTGTCAACAGGACTTTCCCTGTGGTCAGGGTCTTTCCTCACCGTCACTGGACCTTTCTCCAGGGTCAGCCTAGTTAAGGCAAAGAAGAAAAAGAAACACCCGAAGGTGCTGGGGAGGACCCAGAGAAGCACTGTCTTCACCTGCCTTTAGAGCAGTCCTGTACCACCCTTGGAGGCCTGCGCTGTGTTGACGATGGGTACAGGCACGCGCAGGACACTCCATTAAGATATCAAGGGACATAACTGCTCCTGAACAGAGGTAAATCGGACTACAGGATGCAGCTCATAACAGCCTTAAAGTAACATCCCCATGGGTGTACCAGCCCGTATTTCATGACTGCAGAGCCACCGCGAAAAACACCACCCTCCAGCTGCCGAGCACACCCACAGACCCAACCACCCCTGCCCACGACAGATGAAGACAGTGCCACTCCAGACACAGCCAAGCTTTCGCCATACGGTCTTATGTGCCCTCAAGAGAGAATCCAAAGTTGTAGTCTTTCCCACTGTCAACAGGATTTCCTGTGGTCAGTGGGTCTTTCCTCACCGTCACTGGACCTTTCTCCAGGGTCAGCCTAGTTAAGGCAAAGAAGAAAAGAAACACCCGAAGGTGCTGGGGAGGACCAGAGAAGCACTGTCTTCACCGCCTTTAGAGCAGTCCTGTACCACCCTTGGAGGCCTGCGCTGTGTTGACGATGGTACAGGCACGCGCAGGACACTCCATTAAGATATCAAGGGACATAACTGCTCCTGAACAGAGGTAAATCGGACTACAGGATGCAGCTCATAACAGCCTTAAAGTAACATCCCCATGGGTGTACCAGCCCGTATTTCATGACTGCAGAGCCCACCGGCGAAAAACACCACCCTCCAGCTGCCGAGCACACCCCACAGACCCAACCACCCCTGCCCACGGACAGATGAAGACAGTGCCACTCCAGACACAGCCAAGCTTTCGCCATACGGTCTTATGTGCCCTCAAGAGAGAATCCAAAGTTGTAGTCTTTCCCACTGTCAACAGGACTTTCCCTGTGGTCAGTGGGTCTTTCCTCACCGTCACTGGACCTTTCTCCAGGGTCAGCCTAGTTAAGGCAAAGAAGAAAAAGAAAAACCCGAAGGTGCTGGGGAGGACCCAGAGAAGCACTGTCTTCACCTGCCTTTAGAGCAGTCCTGTACCACCCTTGGAGGCCTGCGCTGTGTTGACGATGGGTACAGGCACGCGCAGGACACTCCATTAAGATATCAAGGGACATAACTGCTCCTGAACAGAGGTAAATCGGACTACAGGATGCAGCTCATAACAGCCTTAAAGTAACATCCCCATGGGTGTACCAGCCCGTATTTCATGACTGCAGAGCCCACCGGCGAAAAACACCACCCTCCAGCTGCCGAGCACACCCCACAGACCCAACCACCCCTGCCCACGGACAGATGAAGACAGTGCCACTCCAGACACAGCCAAGCTTTCGCCATACGGTCTTATGTGCCCTCAAGAGAGAACCCTTTCATACATTCCCCTTCAACTTCCTTTCATACTTTCCCCTACCCTTCATGACCTTTCCCTACCCTTTAGCAAATACTTCCCCTAACCCTATCACTTCTTTCCCCTGCCTTTAACATTCCTGTCCCCACCCTTGAGCCTCCAGTGTACATGGGCCACCCTGCACCCTTAAATATCAAACATACTCCCTAACACGTTTCGACTACATTGCCCATAACACCTTAAATATACATCCCCATTTACCACCCTTTTCATACTTGCACCCACCGCGAAAAACACCATCCCTCTCACTCCCCACCCTTCACCCCACACCCCTCCCACTGCAGTAAACTTCCCCCGATCACCCCTTTCGCCATACTCTTTCCCTCAACCCTTTCATACATTCCCCTACCCTTTCATACTTTCCCCTACCCTTTCATACTTTCCCCTACCCTTTATACTTTCCCCTACCCTTTCATACTTTCCCCTACACTCTTTTATTTTTCTCCCCTACCCTTTCATACATTCCCCTACCCTTTCATACATTTCCCCTACCCTTTCATACTTTCCCCTACCCTTTCATACTTTCCCCTACCCTTTCATACTTTCCCCTACCCTTTTATACTTTCCCCTACCCTTTCATACTTTCCCCCTACCCTTTCATACTTTCCCCTACCCTTTCATACTTTCCCCTACCCTTTCATACTTTCTCCCTAACCCTTTCATACTTTCCCCTACCCTTTTACTCACTTTCCCCCTACCCTTTCATACTTTCCCCTACCCTTTTTACTTTCCCCTACCCTTTCATACTTTCCCCTACCCTTTCATACATTTCCCCTACCCTTTCATACTTTCCCCTACCCTTTCATACTTTCCCCCTACCCTTTCATACTTTCCCCTACCCTTTTCATACTTTCCCCTACCCTTTCATACATTCCCCCTACCCTTTCATACTTTCCCCTACCCTTTTATACTTTCCCCTACCCTTTCATATTCCCTTTTTTCCCCTACCCTTTCATACTTTCCCCTACCCTTTCATACTTTCCCCCTACCACTTTCATACTTTCCCCTACCCTTTTATACTTTCCCCTACCCTTTTCATACTTTCCCCTACCCTTTCATACTTTCCCCTACCCTTTCATACTTTCCCCTACCCTTTTATACATTTCTCCCTACCCTTTCATACTTTCCCCTACCCTTTCATACTTTCCCCTACCCTTTCATACTTTCCCCTACCCTTTCATACTTCCCCTACCCTTTTATACTTTCCCTACCCTTTATAACTTTTCCCCCTACCCTTTCATACTTCCCCTACCCTTTCATACTTTCCCCTACCCTTTATACTTCCCCTACCCTTTACTTTCCCCTACCCTTTTATCTACCCTTTATATTCCCCTACCCTTTTATACTTTCCCCTACCCTTTCATACTTTCCCCTACCCTTTATACTTTCCCCTACCCTTTCATACTTTCCCCTACCCTTTTCATACTTTCCCCTACCCTTTCATACTTTCCCCTACCCTTTCATACTTTCCCCTACCCTTTCATACTTTCCCCTACCTTTCATCTTTTCCCCTGCCCTTTCATACTTTCCCCTACCCTTTTCACATTAACTTTCCCCTACCCTTTCCCACTTATACTTTCCCTACCCTTTCATACTTTCCCCTACCCTTTCATACTTTCCCCTACCCTTTTATACTTTCCCCTACCCTTTTATACTTTCCCACCTACCCTTTATACTTTCCCCTACCCTTTCATATTTCCCCTACCCTTTCATACTTTCCCCTACCCTTTATACTTTCCCCTACCCTTTTACATTTCCCCTACCCTTTCATACTTTCCCCTACCCTTTCATACTTTCCCCTACCCTTTCATACTTTCCCCTACCCTTTCATACTTTCCCCTACCCTTTCATACTTTCCCTACCCTTTCATACTTTCCCCTACCCTTTCATACTTTCCCCTACCCTTTTATACTTTCCCCTACCCTTTTATACTTTCCCCTACCCTTTCATACTTCCCCTACCCTTTCATACATTTCCCCCACCCTTTCATACTTTCCCCTACCCTTTTATACTTTCCCCTACCCTTTTACTTTCCCCTACCCTTTCATACTTTCCCCTACCCTTTCATACTTTCCCCTACCCTTTCATACTTTCCCCTACCCTTTCATACTTTCCCCTACCCTTTCATACTTTCCCCTACCCTTTTATACTTTCCCCTACCCTTTCATACTTTCCCCTACCCTTTATACTTTCCCCTACCCTTTCATACTTTCCCCTACCCTTTCATACTTCCCCTACCCTTTCATACATTTCCCTACCCTTTCATACTTCCCCTACCCTTTCATACTTTCCCCTACCCTTTATACTTTCCCCTACCCTTTTATACTTTCCCCTACCCTTTCATACTTTCCATACCCTTTCATACATTCCCCTACCCTTTTATACTTTCCCCTACCCTTTCATACTTTCCCCTACCCTTTTATACTTTCCCCTACCCTTTCATACTTTCCCCTACCCTTTCATACTTTCCCCTACCCTTTTATACTTCCCCCTACCCTTTCATACTTTCCCCTACCTTTCATACATTTCCCTACCCTTTCATACATTTCCCTACCCTTTCATACTTTCCCCTACCCTTTCATACTTTCCCCTACCCTTTTATACTTTCCCCTACCCTTTCATACTTTCCCCTACCCTTTCATACTTTCCCCTACCCTTTCATACTTTCCCCTACCCTTTCATACATTCCCCTACCCTTTCATACTTTCCCCTACCCTTTTATACTTTCCCTACCCTTTTATACTTTCCCCTACCCTTTCATACATTTACCTACCCTTTTATACTTCTCCCCTACCCTTTCATACTTTCCCCTACCCTTTTATACTTTCCCCTACACTTTCATACTTTCCCCTACACTTTTCATTTTTTCCCCTGCCCTTTCATACATTCCCCTGCCCTTTCATACATTCCCCTAACCTTTCATACATTTCCATACCCTTTCATACATTCCCCTACCCTTTCATACTTTCCCCTACCCTTTCATACTTTCCCCTACCCTTTTATACTTCCCCTACCTTTCATACTTTCCCCTACCCTTTCATTTTTCCCCTGCCCTTTCATACATTCCCCTGCCCTTTCATACATTCCCCTACCCTTTCATACATTCCCCTACCCTTTATACTTTCCCCTACCCTTTTAATACTTTCCCCTACCCTTTCATACTTTCCCCTACCCTTTCATACTTTCCCCTACCCTTTCATACATTCCCCTACCCTTTATACTTTCCCCTACCCTTTATAACTTTCCCCTACCCTTTCATACATTCCCCTACCCTTTTATACTTTCCCCTACCCTTTTATACTTTCCCCTACCCTTTATACTTTCCCCTACCCTTTTTATACTTTCCCCTACCCTTTCATACTTTTCCCTACCCTTTTATACTTTCCCCTACCCTTTCATACATTCCCCTACCCTTTCATACTTTCCCCTACCCTTTTATACTTTCCCCTACCCTTTCATACTTTCCCCTACCCTTTCATACATTCCCCTACCCTTTCATACTTTCCCCTACCCTTTCATACTTTCCCCTACCCTTTTATACTTTCCCCTACCCTTTTATACTTTCCCCTACCCTTTTATACTTTCCCTACCCTTTCATACTTTCCCCTACCCTTTTATACTTTCCCCTACCCTTTCATACTTTCCCCTACCCTTTATACTTTCCCCTACCCTTTCATACTTTCCCCTACCCTTTCATACATTCCCCCTACCCTTTCATACTTCCCCTACACTTTCATACTTTCCCCTGCCCTTTCATACTTTCCCGTACCCTTTCATACTTTCCCCTACCCTTTTATACTTTCCCCTACCCTTTCATACTTTCCCTCTACCCTTTCATACTTTCCCCTACCCTTTTATACTTTCCCCTACCCTTTTATACTTTCCCCTACGCTTTTATACTTTCCCCTACCCTTTCATTCTTTCCCCTACCCTTTCATACTTTCCCCTACCCTTTCATACTTTCCCCTACCCTTTTATAGTTTCCCCTACCCTTTCATACTTTCCCCTACACTTTCATTTTTCCCCTGCCCTTTCATACATTCCCCTGCCCTTTCATACATTCCCCTACCCTTTCATACATTTCCCTACCCTTTCATACATTCCCCTACCCTTTCATACTTTCCCCTACCCTTTTATACTTTCCCCTACCCTTTTATACTTTCCCCTACCCTTTCATACTTTCCCCTACCCTTTCATACATTCCCCTACCCTTTCATACTTTCCTCTACCCTTTCATACTTTCCCCTACCCTTTCATACATTCCCCTACCCTTTCATACTTTCCCCTACCCTTTCATACTTTCCCCTACCCTTTCATACATTCCCCTACCCTTTCATACTTTCCCCTACCCTTTCATACTTTCCCCTACCCTTTTATACTTTCCCCTACCCTTTCAGAAGAAAAAGAAACACCCGAAGGTGCTGGGGAGGACCCAGAGAAGCACTGTCTTCACCTGCCTTTAGAGCAGTCCTGTACCACCCTTGGAGGCCTGCGCTGTGTTGACGATGGTACAGGCACGCGCAGGACACTCCATTAAGATATCAAGGACATAACTGCTCCTGAACAGAGGTAATCGACTACAGGATGCAGCTCATAACAGCCTTAAAGTAACATCCCCATGGTTACCAGCCCGTATTTCATGACTGCAGAGCCCACCGCGAAAAACACCACCCTCCAGCTGCCGACACACCCCCAGACCCAACCACCCCTGCCACGACAGATGAAGACAGTGCCACTCCAGACCAGCCAAGCTTTCGCCATACGTCTTATGTGCCCTCAAGAGAGAATCCAAAGTTGTAGTCTTTCCCACTGTCAACAGACTTTCCCTGTGGTCAGTGGTCTTTCCTCACCGTCACTGGACCTTTCTCCGGGTCAGCCTATTAAGGCAAAGAAGAAAAAGAAACACCCGAAGGTGCTGGGGAGGACCCAGAGAAGCACTGTCTTCACCTGCCTTTAGAGCAGTCCTGTACCACCCTTGGAGGCCTGCGCTGTGTTGACGATGGGTACAGCACGCGCAGGACACTCCATTAAGATATCAAGGACATAACTGCTCCTGAACAGAGGTAATCGACTACAGATGCAGCTCATAACAGCCTAAAGTAACATCCCATGGGTGTACAGCCCGTATTTCATGACTGCAGAGCCCACCGCGAAAACACCACCCTCCAGCTGCCGAGCACACCCACAGACCCAACCACCCCTGCCAGACAATAAGACAGTGCCACTCCAGACACAGCCAAGCTTTCGCCATACGTCTTATGTGCCCTCAAGAGAGAATCCAAGTTTATCTTTCCCACTGTCAACGCTTTCCCTGTGTCAGTGGTCTTTCCACCGTCACTGACTTTCCCAGGTCACCTTTAGAAGAAGAAAAGAACACCCAAGGTGCTGGGGAGACCCAGAGCACTGTCTTCACCTGCCTTTAGAGCTCCTGTACACCCTGAGGCCTGCCGTTTGACGATGTCAGCACGCGCGGAACTCCATTAAGATTCAAGCATACTGCTCTAACAAGTAAATCGCTACAGATCGTCATACGCCTTAAGTAACATCCCCATGTGTACAGCCCGTATTTCATGACTGCAGCCCACCGCGAAAAACCCACCCTCCAGCTGCCGACCACCCACAACCCAACCACTCCCGTCATACATCCCACCCCAACTTTCCCTACGTTTATTCCTCAAACATTTCTCCTCAACTTTCCTGCTCTTTCCACTATACTTTCCTCCTTTCAGAAGAAAAAGAAACACCGAAGGTGCTGGGGAGACCAGAGAAGCACGTCTTCACCTGCCTTAAGAGTCCTGTACCACCTTGGAGGCCTGGCTGTGTTGACGATGGTACAGGCCGCGCAGGACACTCATTAAGATATCAAGGGACATAATGCTCCTGAACAGAGGTAAATCGGACTACAGATGCAGCTCATAACAGCCTTAAAGTAACATCCCCATGGTGTACCAGCCCGTATTCAGATGCAGAGCCACCGGCGAAAACACCACTCAGCTGCGAGCACACCCCACAGACCAACCACCTCCAGAGAAGACAGGCTCACACAGCCAGCTTTCGCCCGGTCTTATGTCCTCAAGAGGATCATGTAGTCTTTCACTGTCAACGGTTTCTGGTCGTGGGTCTTCCTCACCGTCACGGGACCTTTCTCCAGGGTCAGCTAGTTAAGGCAAGAAGAAAAAGAAAACCCGAGGTCTGGGGAGACCCAGAGAAAGCACTGTCTTCACCTGCCTTTAGAGCAGTCCTGTCCACCTGGAGGCCTGCGCTGTGTTGACGATGGTACAGGCCGCCAGGACACTCCATTAAGTTCAAGGACATAACTGCTCCGAACAGAGGTAAATCGGACACAGGATGCACTCTAACGCCTTAAAGTAACATCCCATGGGTGTCCAGCGTATTCATGACTGCAGACCCACGGAAAAAACACACCTCCAGCGCCGAGCACACCCACAGACCAACCACCCCTGCCCAGGACAGTGAGACAGGCCACTCCAGACACAGCCAAGCTTTCGCCACGGTCTATGTGCCCTCAAGAGAATCCAAAGTTGTAGTCTTTCCCACGTCAACAGGACTTTCCCTGTGGTCAGTGGGTCTTTCCTCACCGTCACTGGACCTTTCTCCAGGGTCAGCTGTTAGCAAAGAAAAAAAGAAACACCCGAAGGTGCTGGGAAGGACCCAGAGAAAGACTGTCTTCACCTGCTTTAGAGCAGTCCTGTACCACCCTTGGAGGCCTGCGCTGTGTGACGATGGGTACAGGCACGCGCAGGACACTCCATTAAGATATCAAGGACATAACTGCTCCTGAACAGAGGTAAATCGGACTACAGGATGCAGCTCATAACAGCCTTAAAGTAACATCCCCATGGGTGTACCAGCCCGTATTTCATGACTGCAGAGCCCACCGGCGAAAAACACCACCCTCCAGCTGCCGAGCACACCCCACAGACCCAACCACCCCTGCCCACGGACAGATGAAGACAGTGCCACTCCAGACACAGCCAAGCTTTCGCCATACGGTCTTATGTGCCCTCAAGAGAACCAAGTTTCAATCTTATCCCTTCAACAACCTTTATGTCTTTCCTCTACTGTTCACAGGCTTCCCTGTGTCAGACTGGGTCCTTTCCTCACCGTTTCAGACTTTCTCCCAGGGGCACCTGTTAAGGCAACGCAGAACAAAGTAAAACCCAAGTGCTGAGACCCAGAGAACACATGTCTTCACCTGCCTTTAGACAGTACATTCCCCTTGAGCCTACCTTTATGACATGGCCTACCGGCAACGCGCTCAGCGCACACCCATTAAACACTCAGGACAGTAACTGTCCTCCAGACGTAACATTCGCCTACAGGATCATTGCCTAACCCTTTCATACATCCATCCCTTTCATCTTCCACACCCTTATTTCCACCCTTCCACCCTCATACTCCACCTTCTATTCCCTGCCCAATCCCTCATACATTCCCCCTACCACTTCCATCCACTACCCTTCACATACATCACCTACCTTATACTCCCTACCCTTATATCTATTCCCTACGACAGTTCATACTTCCAACCCTTCTACTTCCCTAACCTTTCATCATTCCCTACCCTTTATTCCCTATTCATTGTTCTTCCCCTCCAAAATTTTCCCTACTTTCATACCCTTTCCCCTACCCTTTATACCCTCCTTCCCCTACCCTTTCATACTTTCCCCTACCCTTTCATACTTCCCTACCCTTCTACTTCCCCTACCCTTTCATACATTCCCTACCTTCATACTTTCCCCTACCCTTTCATACATTTCCCCTACCCTTCATATTCATACATATTCCCCTACCCTTTATACTTTCCCCTACCCTTTCATACTTCCCTACCCTTAATTACTTATCCCCCTATTATACTTCCACCCTTTCATACTTCCCCTACCCTTTCATACTTCCCCTACCCTTTCATACTTTCCCCTACCCTTTATATTTCCCTACCCTTTCATACTTCCCCTACCCTTTCATACTTTCCCTACCCTTTCATACTTCCCTACCCTTTCATACATTCCCCTACCACTTTCCTACTCTTCCCTACCCTTTCATACTTCCTACCCTTTCATACATTCCCCTACCCTTTCATACTTTCCCTACCCTTTCATACTTTCCCCTACCCTTATCATCATACTTTCCCCTACCCTTTTAATCTTTTCCCCTACCCTTTCATACTTCCCCTCCCTTCATACTTCCCTACCCTTTCATACATTCCCCTACCCTTTCATACATTCCCCTACCCTTTCATACATTCCCCTACCCTTTCATACTTTCCCCTACCCTTTCATACTTTCCCCTACCCTTTCATACTTTCCCCTACCCTTTCATACTTTCCCCTACCCTTTCATTCAACTTCCCCTACCCTTTCATACTTTCCCCTACCCTTTTATACTTTCCCCTACCCTTTCATACTTTCCCCTACCCTTTCATTACCTTTCTCCCTACCTTTCATACTTCCCCTACCCTTTTAATTACCTTTCATACATTCCCTACCCTTTATACTTTCCCTACCTTTCATACTTTCCCCTACCCTTTCATACTTTCCCCTACCCTTTCATACTTTCCCCTACCCTTTCATACTTTCCCCTACCCTTTTATACTTTCCCCTACCCTTTCATACTTTCCCCTACCCTTTCATACTTTCCCCTACCCTTTCATACATTCCCCTACCCTTTCATACTTTCCCCTACCCTTTCATACTTTCCCCTACCCTTTCATACTTCCCCTACCCTTTATACTTTCCCCTACCCTTTCATACTTTCCCCTACCCTTTTATACTTTCCCCTACCCTTTCATACTTTCCCTACCCTTTCATACTTCCCCTACCCTTTCTATACTTTCCCCCTACCCTTTCATACTTTCCCTACCTTCATACTCCTACCTTTCATACTTTCCCCTACCCTTTTATACTTTCCCCTACCCTTTCATACTTTCCCCTACCCTTTATACTTTCCCTACCCTTTATACATTTCCCCTACCCTTTCATACTTTCCCCTACCCTTTCATACTTTCCCCTACCCTTTATACTTTCCCCTACCCTTTCATACTTTCCCCTACCCTTTCATACTTTCCCCTACCCTTTCATACTTTCCCCTACCCTTTCATACTTTCCCCTACCCTTTCATACTTTCCCCTACCCTTTCATACTTTCCCCTACCCTTTCATACTTTCCCCTACCCTTTATATTCCCTACCCTTTCATACTTTCCCCTACCCTTTATACTTTCCCCTACCCTTTCATACTTTCCCCTACCCTTTCATACTTTCCCCTACCCTTTCATACTTTC
Organism: Conus canariensis; assembly: GCA_033310375.1. Classification (NCBI taxonomy): domain Eukaryota; kingdom Metazoa; phylum Mollusca; class Gastropoda; order Neogastropoda; family Conidae; genus Conus; species Conus canariensis. Next base: position 6,142,866 of record CM065725.1, on the reverse strand, counting down.
CCCTACCCTTTTATACTTTCCCCTACCCTTTCATACTTTCCCTACCCTTTATACTACTTTTACCCCTACCCTTTCATACTTCCCCTACCCTTTTATACTTTCCCCTACCCTTTATACTTTCCCCTACCCTTTTATACTTTCCCCTACCCTTTTATACTTTCCCCTACCCTTTCATACTTTCCCCTACCCTTTTACATCCACCTTTCCCCTACCCTTTCATACATTCCCTACCCTTTCATACTTTCCCCTACCCTTTCATACTTTCCCTACTACCTTTCATACTTTCCCCTACCCTTTTATACATTCCCCTACCCTTTCATACTTTCCCCTACCCTTTTATACTTTCCCCTACCCTTTCATACTTTCCCCTACCCTTTCATACTTTCGCCTACCCTTTCATACTTTCCCCTACCCTTTCATACTTTCCCCTACCCTTTTATACTTTCCGTACCCTTTTATACTTTCCCCTGCCCTTTCATACTTTCCCCTACCTTTTCACACTTTCTCCCTACCCTTTCATACATTCCCTACCCTTTCATACTTCCCCCTACCCTTTTATACTTTCCCCTTACCCTTTTATACTTTCCCTCTACCCTTTCATACTTCCCCGTATTCTTTCATACTTCCTCGTATCCTTTCATACTTCCCCGTATTCTTTCATACTTCCTCGTATTCTTTCATACTTCCCCCTACCCTATCATACATCCTCCCTACCCTTTCACGCTTTTCTCTACACTTTCATACTTCTCTCCCCAATCTTTTATACTCCATTCTACCCTTTTAAACGTCCCCTTACTCTTTCATACTTTTCCCTACCCTTTCATACTCCGCCCTACCCGTGTATACTTTCCCCCTACCCTTTCATATTTCCCCTGCCTGTCATACCTGTGCGTTTACTTGCTCTTATACATGTTATTTCTTTGGTTGGTTGGTTGGTTGGTTGGTTGGTTGGTTGTTGTTGTTTTGATTGTTTCCTTTTATGTTACACAGTGACTGATTGTTATTAAGAGGTGCATTTACTTGCTCTTCTACACGTTGTTTGTTTGTTGTTGTTGTTGTTATTGTTTTTCCTTTTTTTTTGTCATACAGTGAGTGACCTTCACTACTCTTACATCTTCCATTGTTCTTGTGTACAAAATTTTGCTCATTGGCGTGTTGCCATTGCTTGGAATTGCGTCCTTATTTAGCTCATCTGTTGTACTCTCTCTCCTCTCTCTCTCTCTCTCTCTCTCTCTCTCTCTCTCTCTCTCTCTCTCTCTCTCTCTCTCTCTCAGTTTGTTTCCCTCATTATTATCTGCACCATGGTAAAAGTCATTATCAGCATGGTCTCAAAAACATGGACTATGCATTGGTCATGTAAGTATTAACTGCCATACAAAACAAATTACTTTAAACGTCCTCAGAATTGCAAAACGCGGACAAACCATTTTATGTCTTTATTTTTACAGAATCCAGACTCTCAGATATTGTTCCTAACAACAATATCATATTTCCTGTCTAGAATATTATTCGCAAAAGCCCTGTGCTTCCCAGATTTACATGTATACTAGTTTACATCTATTAAGCTCTAAACACGGACCTTTTTTTTTTACATCTTTCAAACTGAGTTAGGCCAGAAATTAGGTTGAAAAGAATCAAATCTTATATTTGTTTTTGTGAAGATATGGTAATTCCCACTAAGAATGATTAAGTTTTTCCCAACAACAAACCATGGATCTCAAAGTCTCTCAAAACTCTTCTAAATGAGAAAAAGGTTGCTTTTCAATCTAAAGACAAAAAAGGGAGGAAAATGGTTCAAGCAAAGCTTAGAGGAGAATTACGGAAGGGACAAATAGAGTTTAAAAATAAAGTAGAACAGAAATTTCAGACAGGAAAAATAGCAGACGCATGGGATGGTTTAAGAACTCTTACAGGTCAGGCAAAAAATAAAACAATTGCTACCCAGATGACAAAGGTTGAACAAAAAGACTTTTCCAATGATTTAAACCATTTTGACTGCCGCTTTGAAAGGGATGATCTGGGAGGGGAATTGAACAGGGTGATGTCACAGTTACAGGAAAGGACGAAAGAACTGAACTATGAACAAGACTTTGTGATCGATGCAAAAACTGTTGAGACTCTATTTCTTAAGCTAAATATTAGGAAGGCAGTGGGTCCAGACAAAATTTGTGAAAGACTGTTAAAGACATGTGCCTCCCAGCTCTGTGATGTTTTAAGTAAAATTTTTAACTGGTCTGTGAAAGAATACTCTGTTCCTCGCATCTGGAAAAATTCGACTATCTCCCCCATCCTAAAGAAAAAGAATCCTACCACATTAAACGATTACCGTCCTGTTGCACTGACTTCAATAGTAATGAAATGCTTTGAAAAAATTATTCTCCAACATCTCCTTACCTTTACAAATCAACAACTTGACCCCCTCCAGTTTGCCTATAAACCCCATAGAAGCACCGATGATGCCATTCTTACACTCCTTCACAATGCTTTCTTTCATTTGAATAACTCCAAATCTTTTGTTCGTGTTCTCTTCATTGACTTCTCCTCCGCTTTTAACACAATACAACCTCATCTCTTGGCCTTGAAACTTAAATTTACAGGTAGATCCGAAACTCATTCTCTGGATCATGAGCTTTTTACTTAATAGAACACAGTCAGTTCGTTTCCAATCTGCAATCTCATCTGAACAATCTACTTGTACTGGTGCTCCTCAGGGTACAGTGCTGTCCCCTGTACTTTTTACTTTATACACCAACGATTGCAGAGGTACAGAGAAAACTCCGGTCATCAAGTACTCTGACGATTCTGCTCTTGAAGATTTGTCAAATTGTGATACGGATTATTTTAGAGAAGTAGAAAAGTTCTGTTCTTGGTGCAAGGATATTACAGAAACCGGTCGGAAAACGCTAAATGGATGAACAGGTTCACTACCATTTATGGATGAAGCATCTCTTGGTGCTACTGAAAGTTGACTGCAAGGTGACTTTGATATTAATCTCATCAGTCATGGACAGATCTGTTTTCCTCATACAACTTATCGTAGATAATTGACACCCTTACCCGTGTAACCTCTACCAGCAGACACATTAGGTGACCCTATTTATGTCACTGACTGACAAAACATCATTGAACAAAATGTTCCGGTCAATGGATACAGTG